>CM076581.1:1653037715-1653459795 GCA_034641835.2 Pinus albicaulis
CCCTCATATTCCCTCTGATTTCCTTTCATTTTTAAAAGTTTTGTATGTCATTCATGGGAAAGGGCACACCCAAGAAAACTGAGCCAGAGACTCCTCAGGTTCGTAAAACCAGAAACCGTCCCGGGTTCGAGCCTTTCATTGACCTACAAGCCAAAATCTGTGATCCCCAATACCCTTTTCCCATCAGTAGTATAAAATACGAGCTTTTTAGGCGACATGTCGAGAATAGGGATCGATATCGGGTGGTTGTATCAAGTTTATATCATCATATTACCCCCCCAGTCTACCCTGTGGTCGATTTTATTTGCTGGCTTAGAGATGCCTACGATGAGCGTCGAGGCACATTTACCTCTTCTCAAGAGAATAAGATTTTTTCTCTATCTCCCAACATTATCAGGCAAGCCCTTCGCTTTCCCACCAACACCAGCTATACCAGTTTCAGTGAAATGACTTTAACCTCCCAGTTCACTAAATTTCCATGGGAGGACCAAAGAGACTTCATTTCCTCTATAACCGGCAACCAGGCTATGTATCTTCCTTCTGCAGAGCCTTTCCCATTGAGTCTGTTCAAAGAAGAAGTGCAGCCCATCCTTGCTCTCATCGCTGGTCTCTTAGGTGTAGGCGGTTTGGGGGAAATTTCCAGGGCATGTGTTTATTTCTTGCGGTTAATGTCTCAAATGGGGGTAGTTCTAGATATCCCTGACTTCTTGGCTGCTAAAATTTAGACCCAGTTCCAAGAGCTTTCGGAAACCGGTCACTTCCGCTTTTGTTTGATGGTCTTCTACCTCTTCTTATATCAGCATGCTGATAAGTTCGAGGGTTTGGGTTTAGATAGGGTATACGATGTAAATTCTCAACCCCGACTAGTTTTTGACTAGAAATTTGCAGTACGCCAATTACCAAATGGGGTGGGTTATTTCAGGTTTCTAAATGAGTTCATGCCCATTGTCTACACTATCATCCATGACTCACCCTCACCTAGGGTTTTTCCTGAAATGAAGAGCTGGCTACAAGCTAGTAAAACCCATAGCACCAGGGATTGGTATCTATTTGACAATTACACTGAAATTTGGGTCTATGGAGCCGAGGTTCCCCCTTACCAGCTGCCTGTGTTTCCTGCTTGACGAGTTTATGCTCTGGAGTATATTCGACAGACTCTCAAGTCTGACCAACTCCACTTTGTCCCTGCAAAGAATGGTTTCATCCTGAAACTCCCTATCACTATTGGCCTGTTTATTGTGAATTCAAGACACGCCCTTCCCATTGTTGAGAAGCTACTGCAAGGCATGGACCTAAACAAGGGAAGACTTGGCTCTGTGATCCCCAAGAGATTATCTAAAACAGAGGAAGGAAGAACAAGTCCACACCTTATGCACATGAATCAAGACCATTTATAGAGTGGAGGGATAACCTTGAAACTTGGCCTTTGATTTCGCAGATGGAGACAGATTCATCTACCACAGGGGAAGGAGGAGAAGTCAGAAGAGGCCAAGAAGAAGAAGAAGTGGGTCCCTCAAGAACAGGTTCCCCCCTTCGCAAAAAGTAGAAAATAGTCTCAAGCGAGGAAAAATTCATAGGAGAAGAACATCTGCTTGAGCCGTTTACACCATATGGCCAACTTGACGGGAGCAAAGCTGGGCTCAAAGTGTTGAGAGAAAGTATCAACTCCTCTGAATACTCTGAAGTCTCATAGGCCATCGGAGATTATACCTCACCAGTTGTAATTGAAAGGAGCCTGAAAAATAGAACAATCAGGGATAAATATAAGGCCGAGCTGGAAGGTTCTGTGGAAAAATATCATACCAGGGTTTCAGCTTCCATGAATGTGGATACAGAACACCTGGTATTGTCTATGGTTGAGGCAATCTTGGATCCTAATGCAGGTACCACTAGTTACAGGGTGCTTGAGTATGAAATTGACATGGCCAAGGTACCAGCACCTGACAAATGCAACCTGGTCCAGGTGGTGGGTGATATGTTGAAAGACGAGGTAATGCGAGTCACTATTGCACTGAGAAAATTGGAGAAAAAGCATGAACAGGTGAGGGCGACCCTGAAGAAGGAACAGGAAAATTCTTGCACTCTTTCGAATCAAGTACGTTGTTTCACAGAGTCGACCAAATGAAAAGAAACTGGAGACTCGAATCCGTAGTGCTATGTGATTGAGCAATTGCAGAGGGAGGTTGCGTCTCTGAAATGAAAGGTTAGCATACCAGCATCTCACCATGTTCAGACGGCCAAATTAGCGCAGGCAGAGAGAGAAAAAGTAGACTTGGCTGACTCATTGGCGAAGGAGAAAGAGGAAAAAGAAAAAATGGTAGAAACAATGGCCACTCTTCATAGCAGGCTGACGAAGCTACAGACTACCTAGGACACGCACAACTGTGTGCCAACTACAACCCTACCAGAGATTAGTTCACTGTCCGAGCAGCTGACCACAGCGAAGGCCGCAAATGATTTACTAGAAAAGCAGGCTTCCACCGCGAGGCTGAGAATCACCGAGTTGGAAACCTCCTTGGCTGAGAATACCAGAAAAATAGAGATATTGCAGAAGGAGATTGAGTAGGAAAAGAAGGCAAGAGCTGATCAGCAGAAGACCATCAATGATCTCAACAGCCGCTTGAAAGGTAATATCACCCTCAGGGATGGAAGAAGGATAATTTGGTCAGAAATCATTTCGGCAGTAACAGAGCAGTGGGATTTCCTGAAAATCATCGAGGAAACAAAATATTCTGTACTCTATCTTAGAAGGAAGTTTCAAGAGGGAAATCTCGACTTGTCCAGCAGAGCCCAACACGCCAGGAGATATGTTTCTTTCTTGAAAGGGTTGAAAGATGGTGAGGCGGAGCAGAATGGCATAGCGAGTCTGTTCAAGGAAGCTGTCGAATGTCAGAAGATTATTGATAAGGAGTCTGCCAGTGTTATAGCTTCAAGGGCCCTACAACAGGTGGCAGCCAACATGGATCGGTTCGATGCAGTTTTGGACGAGATCACAACAGCTGGACTCCCATCATGCTGGGATTCTACCACTCCTTCCATGCTCTGACCATTAACAGAATATGAAGCACGTCTCCAGGAAGAAAGGGACCGAACAGATATCTTGTCAGACAAAATCGCTCGGTTAAAAGCTGAGACAATTATTTCATCGCTCCACCAAGAATTCACTCTCCTTCATCTGATAAAACATAAGATCCCCACCAAGGCAAGTTTCAACGACCTCACTGAGGCCTACATCAAGGTGGAAGGATTCACAGTGATGCCTGAACCATCAGCGGACAGTCAGCAAAGATGTACCTAGTTTTCCAGTCAGATCGCCAGCACTTCGGCTAATGTTCCACCACCAGTGTCAGCGACCGCCTCAACCCCTTCTCATCAATGAAATACTGTCAATTCATGTTTCGGCCCTAGTGGCCTTTTTACTTTTACTTTAGTTAATTGTTTTTACGTTTCAGGTGGAATTTATATTCCACTCCACATTTTACTTTTTGCCAAGCCTGTTATTTAATATTTTGTTTCAAAACGGCCGAGTGCCTAACTGCAAATGATGAGAGGCCTTTATTCCTCATCATAAGTTTTGGTTACTTTGATAAATACCTCTAACAAATTCCTGGCATGCGAGGAAGATATTTTTCCAAAAAATATCTTCTTGCTCATGTACTGATGTCTCTATATAAGCAAGGTCAGAAGAGAAAAACGGGTTCCAAATTTTCAAGAGAATTTTGCTATGAAAGAATTGTTGTATGATTTTTTTTGAAATATTAATAGAAATGCAAAGAGCCCGCTGGGTCTCAGCAAGAAGGAGTTTTACTTTAAAGTGAGGATTCTGGTCTTAAAGTTTTATAGTGTGTAACTCTTCCTTATGTGATATTGTTTTACTGTTAATTTCGCTGCTTCAACTTCTTTTATATCATGTTTTGCAATTCGAGTGGCTCACTAGTTTTGGTATAAATTTATCACCACTGATACTTATACTAAGCTTGTCAAGCGCTTTAAATATGGCTCAGGCATGGTATGTTGTTTCACTTTCCACTTCACTCATTATTCCTCTATATTAAATACTATGAGATGTTATTCTTTCAAAGCTATTGACATGTATGGATTCTTATCATTTTAAGCCCATATCATGTTTAGATATGTTTATGGAATTCCCTCTCATTAGTAGTTAATATCCTTTCTGTACTTTCTACGCAGCAAACTTCATCTGATTTTTCAAAAATCTCTGTAAAGCATTTTAGAACCCAACCCTCCTTAAAGAAAGCTGTCTTTGAGTTGTCTGATGCATCTATATTAAGGACTCACTCCTTGCCTCTGCAGCATCTTGTTATTTTGCTGACTCTGAGAATATTATGGTTCCATTTATATTACATCCCCTTGTAAAAGTTGAAGTAGTAAAGAGCCTCATTCTGTTAAAAGTCTTGAATTATACTTTACGCTCCTTACTGTATAAGATGTCCTAGGCACTAGTCTTTCACAACTCAAGGCTGTCTCTAGGATTGACAACATCTTTTTGGCGTCGTTGCTGGGGAACGAAGTTGAGAGAAATTAAAATCCTCGGGCCTCGAAAAAACCTTATTCGCTCTTCAATTAGGTGAGCATGGAGAGTTAAGAGTTGTATATCCCTCACCTTGGTGACTCCACATTCATTTTTCAGGTAAATCTATTTTTAGTCCTGGCTCCTCGGAAGCCACACCTGAGGTTAAATACGTCTCAACCAAAGACACCTTCTATGTCTGACCCAAAGAAAATCCTGCATAGAAGAAATTGGAGGGGAATGTTAGTGTCCCGTGATTTGGCCGATTGGCGAGCCAAATGACGATGTAACATCAAACCAAGCTTTGGAGCCCGAGGACCTAGCCTTCCTGGACTCAGAGAGGGCTCTCTCTATAAATGTAAAAGATGTCGGTGTGTTTACTTATGGTGTTCTGATATTAGGCTAGTTATGAAGTGAGTTTTTGATTTTTTGGGGTTTTTTAAGTTCGTGAGGGATAAAACTGATCAAAGACATAAACTGGATAACAAGATGTAGATAAATTGGGCTATGGGGTCAAATAGGTCAAGGAAGCTATGAGGTGATGATGTAAGGCTGCTGTAGGGCCGATTTGATTCACGGTAGAAGGGATCTTTGGGCAAATTGGATTAAATGGACAACAAGTTTGTGAAAGACAAGGGATTTCAAGTGTAACTAGTTGATAGCAGACGTAAACATGTTATAGCAAGCCATTAATCATGCTAAATGTAACTATGAGCTAATTAAAACATTGAAATCAAACATTCCAGCCATACATAGAGGTATAAGACCCTCTAACTTCGGGAAATGGCTATCAGACTTTGGGGAAAACACATAAGACAAAATAACCACTCATAAACTACGCCGGAACGCCTAAACATAGTCTCTAAGTCATTGGGCACTTTGACAAACAAGCTTTCATAGTTTTAGGCAAAGGGCTAGATCGGGACTAGGCTTCCTTGGTTCAACAAGATGATCAACTAATCAGTCAAAGAGAAAGTTTTATGGACAGAACTATGGACAACTTATAGGTAGGCAGGGCACACCATACATCCTACTCAACATACATAGAACTTGTGAATAAAACTAGCAAACATTATCCTTTAGTTACTAAAGAGCAGTTAAGGATTCTTTAGCATAACTAAGGAAGAAGAAAACATCAAGCTATGAAGATTCAGGAATTTTGAGGTGCCTCCATGGGCATATCTCAAAACTAATCTCTACTGATCTATAGCAGCAAGAAGCATGTATTATGAATGAAAACTAGAAAACAACAACAAAGCAAGAAAAACTATACCATTCTACCATGTCATGGAATCCATCAACAATCCTTCATCACTCCTCAAAAGCATCCAAGAGGCAGTCCAAAAATCATAACACAAGTGTATTCTTCAAAGCTCATATGACCAATGTATTAATTATTCTCTCAAGTTTAGCCTCTGATTTACAATGAAACCCATGGAATAAATAGGCTTGAGGGAGGAAAACCTCATGGAGCAACTAGCTATCCCATTGGCCAAGTCAAAATATCTAAACTTGTCCTTGAGGCTTTGCAAAGCCCAAGGCACAAAATATCCAATAAAATATCTAAAAAACTGCTAAAAACGGAAATTATATTGACTTTACATCATTTCCCAAGTATAAAAATAGCTTAACGCACATTTGGGAAAAGCAGATTTTTGAAGTTCAAAAATTACAAAAATACTTCATATTTATGTCTGAAAAAGGTCCCCTGACTTGCTGGAGGCAATTGGAAGCCTTCCCGGTGTCGAAATGAGGCTCATGACATCTCGTTGGAAAGCTCTCTATGTCTACTTTCCGGCGCAACTGAAACCATCTCAATCTGAGGCCTGGAAGTCATCCAAAACTGTACCTGTGTGTAAAAAACCAGGAAATAGCAGACTGCTGATATGGCGGGCAGAATGTGCAAAAAGAGGGCATTTTTCGCCAATTTGAGGGGGCGAATGATCTCCGAATGCTCTGAAAATCGCTGGAGACCTGCTCATAGAATTATGGCATCCATCGGTATCATCCTCCTCCCTTGACAAAACCTCAAACTGAAATGGCGAATTTATGAGTTTTCGACCAAAAACCCAAAAAATGCCAAAAAACAAAAAGTTGCCGAAATGGGCCCAAAATTGGCACATATGACCCTCAGGGGTCCCTAGCAACATGCTCCGAAGCTGATGCCACAATATCAAGGGCTGATATGCTTTTCTCCTCTTTCCGTTCCGGGCTCTTCTCTTTAGCCTTCTTTTTCATCACTATTTTGAGTTTCTTCATGGCGTTGCTCTTTATCATTTTGCTGCATATCATCAATGTATTCTCCTTTACCTTGCTTCGCTGCCTCACTGTGCTCCCTTTCAAAACACTGCCCCTTCTCTTTGTATGCCACTCAACAATAAAACTCAAAATAAAAACACAGTCAGTAGAAGATACACAGTCCAAAAATATTTTCTGTATTTTTGTGGTAAGGTCTCTCTGCTTTTAGTAATTTGGAGGACACAAGACAGCCTTGTTTTTTGGATAAGGCAGAACACAAACCTTCTTAATTCACAACACTATTCTTTTCTTTGTAGGCCACTCAACTAGTGGATTCAATAACATAAAGACAGTCAATCAGCAAGACAATACATAGTCCAAGGTTTACTGTGTAATAGGTGATAGAGTTCATTTTTCTTTTGATGTGGTCATAAAGAATCCTGTAGCATTTTTAACAACAATAAATCCCTCCTCAAACATAACACTTCCCTCTTTAAACTCTACTGTCCTTTTCACAAAGTTTGACAATACCTCTAATTGTTTTGAGCAGCTTTACTCACCAAATCCTATTTATGGTCAAAGGTAGCCATGACCTTGCTTTTTGCCACACTGAGGAAGACTTTGAAAAAAGACCTAGAAAAACATGGATGATTTCTGTGTTTGGTGTTCTGACCACTGCTTCTGCTTCAAATGCTGAGCTTCTTTAAAGAAAAGGTGACTTCATTTCCTAATACTCTTTTGGGGACAGATTACAGGTTTTTTAAACAGTTAAAAATAATCCAAGCCTTGCTATACTTACTGCTGGTCAATCACATACTATAGCAACTATAAAAAATCACACCTCCTGAGCACCCTTTCTTTGTTACATATAGTTGACAGGGTTATGGAGTTTATGCCATAGTATTTTAAATGTCCTAAACACTTAACACTACCCTTAGAAAATGAATGTGATGTTTGAGCACCTTGGAGGGCAGCTTTAGGCTCTTGAAGATTAAAAATAACTTCTCATTGTCAACCAACTGACACCTTCTTTCCAAAATAGCTACTCAAAATATCCTGATTTACACAGAGGCCTTTGCTGTCTCGAACACTGTCTATCAACTTTAATCTTTGTAAGGGGCAAGACAACATTCCTTAAAAATCGGTGGCAGTCTTTGCTTGAGCGTTGGAGCAAATTTGAAAGCAGTTTGGAGGTGCTTTGGAGGTTTATCACCCTGCGCGACGTGTTTATTGTGGAGAGTGCCGCGCAAGGTTGTGGTGTCGGGTCACTGTCGGGCCGACAGGACCAACACGCATAGGAGTGTCGCGCACCACTACAGGCGCGTCGTGCCTTAGTTATGGCCCTTTGTATTTTTTGCTCCAGGCGCGTCGCGCACTTTTCCAAGCGTGCCGCGCAACACTTCGATCCACAAAAACTCTGTTTTTTATTCAATGCCTCCTTTTCTGATCTTGAGGGCAGCAAAAGGGATCAACTGCTCGGGCTTTTGAGTTTGCACGATGAACTTCCAATGGTATTTAACTTGTTTGGAAATGAAAAGACCACAATATCTTTGGTTGTGACTCGGAAGGGTTTGGGAGGCCTTTCTTCCCTTTAAACCATTAATCTGTCATTTGAAAGAGAAAAAAAAAGATTTATGCATGTGTCCAGACGGGCCCATACTTTAAAATGCTGGCATAAAGGTCTGTGTTATGTATTTGAAAGTGGTTTTTTGTTGCTGCTGACCTTTTCAACATAGCAAGTATACTCAGAAATCACTAGTAATTGATGAAGCATCCTCGGTCATTCTTCAAGGGGACAAATTTACCTTTTGACCCTGAAAATGATAGTGTTTTCTCTGGATGTTCTAGCGGTGATAATACTTACTGTGAAACTGATCTAATTTCCAAGTGTCTTTTAACATATTTTCTGACTGTGGGTGCAGAAATCAATTGCATTTATTCAAGCGCTTTCCTCTTAGTCCATTTCTAAAAGAGATATCTTCAATCATCTTTCTCTTACTCAATTGTATTGATATGGTGCTATCAACTTTTTAAAGTGAACATGCCTATATAAGTTTTAGGATCATTCTCCAGAAATTGAAGATATGTCAAAGTGCTTCCTTGTATGTTATGAACCTGTAAACTTACTTGTAGGACCCTTTGCTGCAGAAGAAATTTAACTGTTGCCTCAAATATCTTTTATACTTTTTGATTCTTGAATGGAATACTTGTCTCTGACATTTGAAAGGAGATGGCTTACCCTTGGTTTGACAAAATCTGCCTCTAAGCGCTTCATCAACCCTTTCCAACTGTAGGTGTCCAAAATGTGTTGCATTATTTTAGACTTGGTCATGCTCTATTGATCAAGAAGGGAGCTGATTTCCAATACACTTTCTCCGCTCAAAAACTATTACCATGATGTCTCTGTCCACTTGAATAATGAAAACATATGCTTGTTTCAAGCTTTAAAAACCTAACAGTATGTCATAGTATCTCTTTGCCTATTTTATGAACAATCATTTCAGTGGTGATGTCTCTTGATGATAAAACTTAAATTGCCCTTACCAGCTGATCTTCTTTCTATGCCTTTCAAAGTTTTCAACACTCAGATGATAACTTGTGGATAGAATGTCTTTTGAAATTTTAACTGTTCCCTACTTAGAGGATGTCTCTTTTTGGAGCAGTGGCATGCATATTCAAATTGTCTCCTGTCCAATATGATGTATAGCTTGAAAAAATTTCCCTATGAGTAGGAAAATCAATACCTTTTGAAACATAAACACCATCCGTTACCTGTGTAATGGATTTTGCTTTCCTTCTTTGTTTCTTTCTACTGCATCTTTGATCAGTCAGTCTTTTCAAGCAGTTAATGCCTTGGCCATGTTGCTCATGAATGAGAGGCCCTTCACTTAGCAAAGTATCGGGGTTGTTTGACAAATACATTTGACACGAGATTTCCATGGATGTGATGGTAAGCCGTCACTTGAGAAAACATCAATACTAGCACCTGCCTTTGCAATCATCCAGCATTAGCCCCGGAAAACCCTAAGCAAAGTACCCTTGTCTCAACATGTTGTGCGTACGAGGAAGCGAGATGTCATCATTTGCTTTGGTCATCTCATGACAAATTACTTGAAAGATAGTCTCTGTGACTATGGAGGTCAGTGCCTTTTGAAAAACAAAGAACTTTCTTTCTGTCTGTGTAATGGCATGTTTTGTCAGCACCTCTTCAATTTGATCTTGTGGACAAGCAGGCTGCTTATGATTGGAATTTTTACTAATGACATGCCTTTCTAAAGTTCAACAATTCACATGATTTGAAAGCTTCAAATGACCTCCTTTATCAGACCAGACTCTTTTTTCCTTTGAACTAGCATATTTCAGACTCTATCCCTGTTATGATCATCACTCACATTCATAAAACCTGGAGATATTGTTTCATTGTTCGATAAAAGGCAAACCTGGACTTTTGCAATCTTCAAAGTCGATACTGGCCAGCGCCCTCTGCTTGTGGATGAAGGAGGCGCCCTAACCCTCTGCTTGTAAATGAAGGAGGTTCTGGGCCATGACAATTTACCAGTTTGCTATGACAGTGGTGTCCTTTTCTTACTGTGATTTTCATGCTAGAAGGAAAACTGCAAGGTCTTGCTGAGTGACTTTCTGTTTTGCAGACATATCTCAGGCTCATGATACATTTAGAAGCAGTTGTTCCTATAACTGTAGATTCAAGCATTTACTCCTGAGATGAAGTTATATTTCCTGTTCTTTGCAGAGTCCACAAAACACTGTGAAACACCTAATAATCAACTTGAGACTGTGTTTTAAGCAGTGCTGAGACCTAGGGGGTGTGAGTGGCACGACTTAGAGCTGCTTGTCAATTTTATTTGCAGATTGAAAGGTCAGTCATGGTTGGTCAGTCATGGTTGGTCTGTAGCAGATGGAGGCTTTTTGGCTTTTTGATGATTGCCAAAGGTAAAATTTCCTAAAGCGCCACTTCCTGACATAGGGGAGACTTTTGAAACAGATTTGGATTTTTCTTTTAGAGCTGGTGGGCAGACCAGTAGGGCTGAAGCTTAGGAAAAATAGTGATAATGGATTTTAACTTTGACAAGGGCGGACAAAAAGGTAAAAGGGCGAAAAAATTTTTATGAGGGTTTTCTAGATGAAAAATTGACATATGGAATTCAGCTTCTAGAAAACTCAGCTATAGATATAGTCATCACTAACATGTAAAAATACTGATGGCTAACAGTGGCTCCATTTGGGGAGGGCAGCTCCTCGTCAGGAGGTGTCCAGAATTCAGATCTTTGGCTTATGAAGACCAGTGCCTTATCCATTGGCGCAAAATTTACCCTTCTCTTGATGTTATTTCTGAAAAATTGACAGCATGATTAACATCAAAGATACTTCTACCTACCCCACTATCTTTCCTAACATTTTTTCTTTCTCTTTGGCGCATTTGAACTAGCAGCCTTTTGACAATGCATATTTTTTCTTTTTGCAAAATGAACCTATCTATTTCTACTCTTATATCTGCCAGGAGTTCAGATTAAACTGATGAACTCCTTCATTACTCTACCTAAAGCTAGATCGACTATCAAGATTAAGCGGTTTGACAGGTTTTCATTCTCTAATCTAAAACATGAAATTCAAAAATGATCAAATCAGGATTAGGCAGTCTGATTTGTCATGCATTTGCGGCAAAAAAGACAAGCTGCACACAAATGTTATTTTGCAATAAAGGGAAACTAGACAAGCGGGGCTAAGATGTACAATGTGTTTTTCATCCCTCGCTTCTCTCTTTGGTTCTGTTTTAGGCATGTGGAACCAGAATCTCTCCCTAATCTAAGCTCTGTGATAAGTCAATCTTACACAATGTTGACTATCTTGGCACTCACTAACTTATCGGCAAATAAATTTAAACATGCTCAGCTATGATTAGGCTAGATAGCTGAACAAGACATTGAAGTACTAGTAGCGGCATTTAGACTTGCTCGCTTTCCGAAAGACTATTTTTTGGAACATGGGGCCTTTGTTCTATCTTTACTTGCCCTCTTTTCTGCTTTTTACTGTTTTTTGTATTTTCTGCTTTTTCACTTCTTCTTCAAACAAACTACAAATGAAAAGGTGCTCACAGGCTAAGCTTATTTTCTATTGTTGTCTTTCTATCCTAATCTAATCTGTACACAACATATATTTGGTGAACTCTTATTTCTAATGCAACCAGTCAAGTAGATGATCACATGGGGGATTCTGGTTTAGTTTTTTCATGATGCAGAAATAATGAAAAGGCCACTCCCATTTGGTTTGTTTCCAGACAGTAATGCTTAAGTTTTTTCTCATTCTAGGTAGAAAATTTTTCATGATAGAACCCACTACTCCTTTAGACTTCTCAAGGAAAATAACAAATGGATCTTGGAATAATACCTGATCTAGAGGATTTGATATATAGACTTCATTCAGGACTACTCTTTCTTCCACTTGACTAGATTTGGGACTCTCCTGGTAAAGCAACCCTTCCCTTTGCTCATGATCACTTGAACTATCAGACTCATCATATATTGCAGTGTAGTTCTCTTGCCAAGTTGATGTGTTCTGATTAAGTGGACTGGAAACTGTGTGAAGGTCATCAGGTTGATGAGCGAGGATACACTTTGACAGTAAATTATCTTGAAAGGACAGTGAGACAATTCTCATGTGTTTATCAGCCTCTTTTTCTTCATCTGCAATTTGTAACTTAATGGAACTTGGTGGCTGCAAATCTGGAGTTAAGGAAGATTCCGTGTCCAAAATGACTTCCTCAACCATTTCAGGAAAAGGCTTCTCATTTACAACATGCTCAAGAATTTCACCATCTTCCTCAACCTCATCATCAAAGCTGAAAAAATGCTGATTTCCAATTATGTGAATGTTATCTCTGATGGACTGAAGTGAAGTAGAGCAAAGAGTCCGAGACTCTTCACTTACTTCTGAACTTTCAAGGCTCTCCTCATCAGTGTCATAGATGATCTGTAATGGCTTCTTACTTTTCTCAAGTTCATGAAACTGAGCTTCCTCTCGACAATCAAAAACTGAATCTTCTGCAAAGTTAGTTTCTGTTTGGAAGTCATAATCATCAACATATTGATCAAACATTGGAGAATAATTAACATAAGTAATGTCACCAGCCATGTATATTGGAAAATCAGATTGCTTTTCTTCAACTTGATTTACAAATAATTTTTCTGATTTATGATATGCAGGGGTTAAAGGAGAAAAATCAGCAAAGTTTTGGTTACATGAAGTTTCAGAGGCTGTCTGCATGTTTATTATTTGATCTATTTCCTGCTCAGTTAAGGGAGAAGGTATTTTCTGTTTTCTTTGGATGGGGCAACAATTTCTTTCCATATTTTGTGGAAGTTGATCTTGTGGCTGAATGTCCTCTTGTATTTTATATGAAAGGGCAGATGGATTGTTATCTGTTTCAACATTTTCACAGAGTTCTTGTGGATCCTCTCTTATTTCTTGATGGATTTCATCTAGGATCAACTTTTCTTGGTTATCTTGATTGTTAGCTTGGGTAAGAAAATTATGGACCTCCTCTAAAAACTCTTCAGGATGCCAATTTCCGTATTCTTCTTCAATGCTTACAAGGTGTTGTATGAGTTTTTCAGAGTGATCACAACAATTTTCAGCCAATGATAGAGATAGACAATGCCCTATATAGCGTTTACAAAATACTTTGTGGAAATCCTTCAAAGAAAACAAGGTGCGAGGTTCTAGGTTCTCATACCATTCTCTTGCCTCCTCTTCTAATGTACCCATGAACATTTTCATAAGGCAGTCCTCATGCCATTCAACCTTTAAGCTACATACATGCATATGAAATTTGATGAGGTGTAAAAATGGGTTGTCAATATTTTCATTTCGAAAGATAGATAGGTCTTCGAACCAATTTACATCTGTGGGAATTTTGTGTGGGAAACCAGGGATATGTTCTCTGCTCATTGGAGCATATCTCCTTTGTGTCCTCAGGTGTTGAACCATTTCTTCTTCCATTAGGATGACTGGGTTTACTTACTGCATTCCTAGGAGTTTTTATAAGGACTAGTGGGGAAAAAGGCCTACTGGAGGCTAGTGGAGTCGCCAGGTGGAACTTGTTTGTTTTTGAAAAGATTTAGCTATGGTCCACCACCGGTAACTAATCTGGGAATGTTTTGGATTTTCTGAGTTTTAAGTGCAGCCTATGGTTTGTTAAAGTATCCTAGACTTGTTTCAACACTTTGCTAGGGTGATGAGAACAAAAAGAGTTTACTCTAAAAAATGGGTCTATGGACTGCTTGCTTGTTTATGGTACCTAAAGGACCAAAGAGTCTATAAGAGTTTGCTGGACTATTATGTACTCAGTGTCCCACCATCTCCCGCTATGTCAGTGAGTGATGGGATAGGCTTGTTGTATAGTAACCTATAGTTCGGTAAAATAGTAAGGCCTACTGGAGGCTAGTGGAGTCGCCAGGTGGATTTTTTAGTTGTTTTGAGGTATATGTGTATGGTCCACCACCAATACTTGCAAAAACCAATCTAAGGGAGTTTTTTGTGGTTTTTTGAGTTTTATGTAGTCCTACAAGGTTTGGAAGAGCTTACTATAACTGACTCATCATTTTTCTAAGATGGTGAAGGAGATATTTTCTACTCTTCAGACAATATCTAAGATATACTAAACTTGATTGAGACTTCAAGAGTTACTAAGGTGTACTTATATTATCACTAACTCAGAAGGTCCCACTGTGAGTGTCACTATGTTAGTGAGCAGTGGGATAAGTCAATCAGATAGTATTCTCAAAAGTCTCTAAAGATGAGGGAAACTAAGTTTTTTTTTTTTTTTTTTGTTACTCAGAGTCCCACCGTGATCGCCATTATGTTAATGGCGATGAGGTGGCTAAATCTGATGGTATTCTAAAATTTAGCAAGGTATTAAGGCCTACTGGAGGCTAGTGGGGTCGCCAGGTGGATTTTTAGTTGTTTTGAGGTATATGTGTATGGTCCACCACCAATACTGACAAAAAGCCAATCTAAGGGAGTTTTTTGGGGTTTTTCTGAGTTTTATGTAGTCTTGAGGTTTGGAAGAGTGTCCTACAGCTGAGTCATCATTTTGCTAGGATGGTGAGACAACCAGATTCTACTCTTCTAAGTTTGACTGAGATCTTGAGAATTCCTAAGGGATACCTAGGATGTTTTGACTCAAAGTCCCACCGTGATCGCCATTATGTTAGGGAGCGGTGGGGTAACTGATGGTAGATATGCTTAGTCCAAAAAGGGGCTTTCCGTGAGTCTTGCAAGATATTCAGATTAAAATAAACTCAGAAAAGTCCCACCGTGATCGCCATTATGTTAGGGTCCCGTGATTTGGCCGATTGGAGAGCCAAATGACGATGTAACATCAAACCAAGCTTTGGAGCCCAAGGACCTAGCCTTCCTGGACTCAGAGAGGGCTCTCTCTATTATATGCAAAAGATATCGGTGTGTTTGCTTATGGTGTTCTGATATTAGGCTAGTTATGAAGTGAGTTTTTGATTTTTTGGGGTTTTTTAAGTTCATGAGGGATAAAACTGATCAAAGACATAAACTGGATAACAAGATGTAGATAAATTGGGCTATGGGGTCAAACAGGTCAAGGAAGCTATGAGGTGATGATGTAAGGCTACTGTAGGGCTGATTTGATTCACGGTAGAAGGGATCTTTGGGAAAAATGGATTAAATGGACAACAAGTTTGTGAAAGACAAGGGATTTCAAGTGTAACTAGTTGATAGCAGACATAAACATGTTATAGCAAGCCATTAATCATGCTAAATGTAACTATGAGCTAATTAAAACATTGAAATCAAACATTCCAGCCATACATAGAGGTATAAGACCCTCTAACTTCGGGAAATGGCTATTAGACTTTGGGGAAAACACATAAGACAAACTAACCACTCATAAACTACGCCGGAACGCCTAAACATAGTCTCTAAGTCATTGGGCACTTTGACAAACAAGCTTTCATAGTTTTAGGCAAAGGGCTAGATCGGGACTAGGCCTCCTTGGTTCAACAAGATGATCAACTAATCAGTCAAAGAGAAAGTTTTATGGACAGAACTATGGACAGCTTATAGGTAGGCAGGGCACACCATACATCCTACTCAACATACATAGAAATTGTGAATAAAACTATCAAACATTATCCTTTAGTTACTAAAGAGCAGTTAAGGATTCTTTAGCATAACTAAGGAAGAAGAAAACATCAAGCTATGAAGATTCAGGAATTTTGAGGTGCTTCCATGGGCATATCTCAAAACTAATCTCTACTGATCTATAGCAGCAAGAAGCATGTATTATGGATGAAAACTAGAAAACAACAACAAAGCAAGAAAAACTATACCATTCTACCATGTCATGGAATCCATCAACAATCCTTCATCATTCCTCAAAAGCATCCAAGAGGCAGTCCAAAAATCATAACACAAGTGTATTCTTCAAAGCTCATATGACCAATGTATTAATTCTTCTCTCAAAGTTCAGCCTCTGATTTACAATGAAACCCATGGAATAAATAGGCTTGAGGGAGGAAAACCTCATGGAGCAACTAGCTATCCCATTGGCCAAGTCAAAATATCTAAACATGTCCTTGAGGCTTTGCAAAGCCCAAGGCACAAAATATCCCATAAAATATCTAAAAACTGCTAAAAACGGAAATTATATTGACTTTACATCATTTCCCAAGTATAAAAATAGCTTAACGCACATTTGGGAAAAGCAGATTTTTGAGTTTCAAAAATTACAAAAATACTTCATATTTATGCCTGAAAAAGGTCCCCTGACTTGCTGGATGCAATAGGCAGCCTTCCCGATGTCGAAATGAGGCTCATGATGGCTCGTTGAAAAGCTCTCTGTGTCTACTTTCCGGCGCAACTAAAACCATCTCAATCTGAGGCTTGCAAGTCATCCAAAACTGTACCTGTGCGCAAAAAACCAGGAAATAGCAGACTGCTGATATGGCGGGCAGAATGTGCAAAAAGAGGGAATTTTTCGCCAATTTGAGGGGGCGAATGATCTCCGAATGCTCTGAAAATCACTGGGGACCTGCTCATAGAATTATGGCATCCATCGGTATCATCCTCCTCCCTTGAAAACTCATCAAACTGAAATGGCGAAATTATGAGTTTTCGACCAAAAACCCAAAAAATGCCAAAAAACAAAAAGTTGTCGAAAAAGGCCCAATTTTGGCATGCATGACCCTTAAGGGTCCATAGCAATGTACTCCGAAGCTGATGCCAAAATATCAAGGGCTGATATGCTTTTCTCCTCTTTCCGTGCCGGGCGCTTCTCTTTAGCCTTCTTTTTCATCACTGTTTTGAGTTTCTTCATGGCGTTGCTCTTTATCATTTTGCTGCATATCATCAATATATTCTCCTTTACCTTGCTTTGCTGCCTCACTGTGCTCCCTTTCAAAACACTGCCCCTTCTCTTTGTATGCCACTCAACAATAAAACTCAAAATAAAAACACAGTCAGTAGAAGATACACAGTCCAAAAAAAATTTCTGTGTTTTTGTGCTAATGGTCTCTCTGCTTTTAGTAATTTGGAGGACACAAGACAGCCTTGCTTTTTGGATAAGGCAGAACACAAACCTTCTTAATTCACAACACTGTTCTTTTCTTTGTTGGCCACTCAACTAGTGGATTCAATAACATAAAGACAGTCAATCAGCAAGACAATACATAGTCCAAGGTTTACTGTGTAATAGGTGATAGAGTTCATTTTTCTTTTGATGTGGTCATAAAGAATCCTGTAGCATTTTTAACAACAATAAATCCCTCCTCAAACATAACACTGCCCTCTTTAAACTCTACTGTCCTTTTCACAAAGTTTGACAATACCTCTAATTGTTTTGAGCAGCTTTACTCACCAAAGCCTATTTATGGTCAAAAGGTAGCCATGACCTTGCTTTTTGCCACACTGAGGAAGACTTTGAAAAAAAGACCTAGAAAAACATGGATGATTTCTGTGTTTGGTGTTCTGACCACTGCTTCTCCTTCAAATGCTGAGCTTCTTTAAAGAAAAGGTGACTTCATTCCCTAATACTCTTTTGGGGACAGATTACAGGTTTTTTAAACAGTTAAAAATAATCCAAGCCTTGCTATACTTACTGCTGGTCAATCACATACTATAGCAACTCTAAAAAATCACACCTCCTGAGCACCCTTTCTTTGTTACATATAGTTGACAGGGTTATGGAGTTTATGCCACAGTATTTTAAATGTCCTAAACACTTAACACTACCCTTAGAAAAGGAATGTGATGTTTGAGCACCTTGGAGGGCAGCTTTAGGCTCTTGAAGATTAAAAATAACTTCTCATTGTCAACCAACTGACACCTTCTTTCCAAAACAGCTACTCAAAATATCCTGATTTACATAGAGGCCTTTGCTGTCTCGAACACTGTCTATCAACTTTAATCTTTGTAAGGGGCAAGACAACATTCCTTAAAAATCGGTGGCAGTCTTTGCTTGAGCGTTGGAGCAACTTTGAAAGCAGTTTGGAGGTGCTTTGGAGGTTTATCACCCTGCGCGACGTGTTTATTGTGGAGAGTGCCGCGCAAGGTTGTGGTGTCGGGTCACTGTTGGGCCGACAGGACCAATACGCACAGGCGCGTCGCGCACCACTACAGGCGCGTCGCGCCTTAGTTATGGCCCTTTGTATTTTTTGCTCCAGGCGCGTCGCGCACTTTTCCAGGCATGCCGCGCAACACTTAGACCCACAAAAACTCTGTTTTTTATTCAATGCCTCCTTTTCTGATCTTGAGGGCAGCAAAAGGGATCAACTGCTCAGGCTTTTGAGTTTGCACGATGAACTTCCAATGGTATTTAACTTGTTTGGAAATGAAAAGACCACGATATCTTTGTTTGTGACTCGGAAGGGTTTGGGAGGCCTTTCTTCCCTTTAAACCATTAATCTGTCATTTGAAAGAGAAACATAAAGATTTATGCATGTGTCCAGACGGGCCCATACTTTAAAATGCTGGCATAAAGGTTTGTGTTATGTATTTGAAAGTGGTTTTTTGTTGCTGCTGACCTTTTGAACATAGCAAGTATACTCAGAAATCACTAGTAATTGATGAAGCATCCTCGGTCATTCTTCAAGGGGACAAATTTACCTTTTGACCCTGAAAATGATAGTGTTTCCTCTGGATGTTCTAGCGGTGATAATACTTACTGTGAAACTGATCTGATTGCCAAGTGTCTTTTAACATATTTTCTGACTGTGGGTGCAGAAATCAATTGCATTTATTCAAGTGCTTTCCTCTTAGTCCATTTCTAAAAGAGATATCTTCAATCATCTTTCTCTTACTCAATTGTATTGATATGGTGCTATCAACTTTTTAAAGTGAACATGCCTATATAAGTTTTAGGATCATTCTCCAGAAACTGAAGATATGTCAAAGTGCTTCCTTGTATGTTATGAACCTATAAACTTACTTGTAGGACCCTTTGCTGCAGAAGAAATTTAACTGTTGCCTCAAATATCTTTTATACTTTTTGATTCTTGAATGGAATACTTGTCTCTGACATTTGAAAGGAGATGGCTTACCCTTGGTTTGACAAACTCTGCCTCTAAGTGCTTCATCAACCCTTTCCAACTGTAGGTGTCCAAAATGTGCTGCATTCTTTTAGACTTGGTCATGGTCTATTGATCAAGAAGGGAGCTGATTTCCAATACACTTTCTCTGCTCAAAAACTATTACCATGATGTCTCTGTCCACTTGAATAATGAAAACATATGCTTGTTTCAAGCTTTAAAAACCTAACAGTATGTCATAGTATCTCTTTGCTTATTTTATGAACAATCATTTCAGTGGTGATGTCTCTTGATGATAAAACTTAAATTGCCCTTACAAGCTGATCTTCTTTCTATGCCTTTCAAAGTTTTCAACACTCAGATGATAACTTGTGGATAGAATGTCTTTTGAAATTTTGACTGTTCCCTACTTAGAGGATGTCTCTTTTTGGAGCAGTGGCATGCATATTCAAATTGTCTCCTATCCAATATGATGTATAGCTTGAAAAAATTTCCCTATGAGTAGGAAAATCAATACCTTTTGAAACATAAACACCATCCGTTACCTGTGTAATGGATTTTGCTTTCCTTCTTTGTTTCTTTCTACTGCATCTTTGATCAGTCAGTCTTTTCAAATAGTTAATGCTTTGGCCATCTGCTCATGAATGAAGGAGGCCCTTCACTTAGCAAAGTATCTGAAGGTTGTTTGACAAATCTGTTTGACACAGATTTTCCATGGATGTGATGGTAAGCAAATCACTTGAAAAACATCAATACTAGCACCTCTGCTTGCAATCATCAGCATTAGCGGAAAATTCCTTAAAGTACCCTTTGTCTTAACATGCTGATACGAGGGAAGCGAGATGTCATCATCTACTTTGGTCATCTCATGACAAATTACTTGAAAGATAGTCTCTTGTGACTATGAAGGTCGAGTGCCTTTTGAAAAACAAGGAACTTTCTTTACCTTGTGTAATGGCATGTTTTGTCGGCACCTCTTCAATTTGATCTTGTGGACAAATGAAGTGCATATGATTGGAATTTTACTAATGACTTGTTCCTTTTTTCTAAGTTCTAAAGTTCAACGATTCACATGATTTGAAAGCTTCAAATGACCTCCAACTATCAGACCGAGACTCTTTTCCTTTGAGCAACATATTTCAGACTCTATCCTACATTATGATCATCACTCACATTCACCAAATCCGGAGATATTGTTTCATTGTTCAATAAGGCAAACATGGATAATGCGATCTTAAGTCGATCTTGGCCGGCGCCCTGCAGCAGTGGATGAAGGGCGCTAGCATCGCATAAATGAAGGAGGTTCTGGGCCATGACAATTTACCAGTTTGCTGTGACAGTGGTGTCCTTTTCTTACTGTGATTTTCATACTGGAAGGAAAACTGCAAGGTCTTGCTGAGTGAATTTCTGTTTTGCAGACATATCTCAGGCTCATGATACATTTAGAAGCAGTTGTTCCTCTAACTATAGATTCAAGCATTTACTCCTGAGATGAAGTTATATTTCCTGTTCTTTGCAGAGTCCACAAAACATTGTGAAACACCTAATAATCAGCTTGAGACTGTGTTTTAAGCAGTGCTGAGACCTAGGGGGTGTGAGTGGCGCGACTTAGAGCTGCTTGTCAATTTTATTTGCGGATTGAAAGGTCAGTCATGGTTGGTCTGTAGCAGATGGAGGCTTTTTGGCTTTTTGATGATTGCCAAAGGTAAAATGTCCTAAAGCGCCACTTCCTGACATAGGGGAGACTTTTGAAACATATTTGGATTTTTCTTTTAAAGCTGGTGGGCAGACCAGTAGGGCTGAAGCTTAGGAAAAATAGTGATAATGGATTTTAACTTTGACAAGGGCGGACAAAAAGGTAAAAGGGCGAAAAAAGTTTTATGAGGGTTTTCTAGATGACAGATTGACATATGGAATTCAGCTTCTAGAAAACTCAGCTATAGATATAGTCATCACTAACATGTAAAAATACTGATGGCTAACAGGGAAGACAATTCATCCATACTAAGATCCCACAATTTTCCTTAGAATACTTTCCGTTCTCTTCTTCTTAAGTATCCCAAGTGCAAGGTTCTGACTCTGCTGTGGGAGAAACTGGTTATTACTCTGATAGTCTACCTCTGGGAAACATCCAAATAAAGGATGAGGCAGAATCAATAGATACCACTCGTTACACGTTCCATCCCACCCCAGAGGCTGAAGAGGTTAAAGAAGTCACTGAAATATCTGCTTTTAATATTCCGCCTTTTTCGTCATCACCTCAAGCTGTTGTTCAATACATTCCCATTGTCATTCACACCTCACTTCCACCTCCCCCTCTTACACATTAAAATCTTCTGTTACCTCCACCTCCTCCTCCAATGGCTAATGTCCTTGGCTTCCTGTTGAATATATATGCCCCCCCGGCATTACCTCAAGTGCTGAATGATATGCCACAGGACTATCTAACGATCTTGCCCTGATTCAATGGGGAAAACGAGGTCGAAGCTCAAAAACACCTTGAGGTCTTCTGCTCTTTCGCAGAAAATTTTAATTTGGAACATCTCGACGTAGTCCTAAGACTATTTGTGCAATCTCTTGATGGCGAAGCTAGAAAATGGTTCAAGACACTAGGAGACCATTCCGTCACCACTTGGGAAGGAATGGAGGACACTTTTCTCAGAAAATGGGGAGAGAAGAAAGATCATGGACATTGTCTTACTGATTTTAACACACTCAAGAAAAGACACAATGAAGGGGTAGCTGAATTTATTAAGAGATTTAACAAGTTGTACCTGAGCCTTCCCACAGATATGAAGCCTCATCAGACCGCTGCCAAGGTTATTTTCATGGCAGCTTTTGACTTAGAATTCGGCTTCTCTCTGAGAGAAAGAAAGTCAGCCACCTTGGATGATGCCCAGACAGATGCTCTAGAGCTGGAGGCAAATTTTGCCTCTACTGGTAAATCCAAGGGAAAACCTCAACAGGATACTAGAAGAAGGGGACACGAAGAGGTATCCACCTCGAGCCAAGATAGAGATTAAGCTAATTATAGGATTGAGGAGATGAACAAGATGATCAAGAATTTCTCAAGTAAGTTGGTTAAACTTGAAATGGAGGCCAAGAATTCACCCTTCAAGAATTTCCAAAATGCTCCAAACAGAGGTTATAATCCTCAATACAAGAAGCCACCCTTGCAGATACTGCAAAGGGAAAGGAAGGAGCAGCAAAACCAGGTACCACATCCTCTGTATTTGGAAGGAAAAGTAGATGGTCCTACCGAAGACACCACTTATGAGCAAGAGGAGGCATACCTTGCTTTCTCAAATATTGATGATGTGGAATGCCCCCTACATGAAAGTGACAAAGTGTAGGTGTAGGCACACACAGAAGGAAAAGCTAATGAAGACACCAAAGATCCTGAGATTGATGACTACTGCAAGTAGTTCGTCGATTTCATGCAAGCTCAGTTCAATAGAAGATATGACCTCAGATCTTCCAGGAAGAGAACTCGCACTCAGGATCAGGAGGAGGATACACCTCAAGAGGAAGCACCTACACAGAAAGAGGCAACATCTCAAAAGACCCCGGACAAAGGTAAGAGGCCTCTTAACCAATCTTTGCAGTCTGCTGATCAAATTCCTTCATATTCACAAGGGGCTACACTCCCTAGTGTCAAGCCAATATTAAAATAATTCAAACCTCTCCCATAGAACAAAGACTCCAAAGATAAATAATCAAAAGAAGTGTCAGTAGATAGGTCCTCCTCTACCTTCAATTTACAAAAGGAACTTGAGAAGGTAAAAATCCCAGTTCCCTTAACCGAATTGTTAAAACAACCTGCATATCAGTCCCAGGTCACATCCTTTATGCTCCCTCCAGAAGTAATACACATTCCAGACAGTCTGAACCTTTAAGAAGAAAGGCCTATGGTCGTATTTGGCCCACATGTTGAAGAATTAGATGCTACCACTCCCCCATTTTATGTGTCTTTAGTAATACATGACCTGCTGCTGCATAAATGTATGTTATATTCAGAAGCCTCTCATAACCTTTTTCCCCTCTCGGTCATGGAACAACTAGGACTAAAAATCACCCACCCATACAAGGACCTTTATTCATTTGACTCCAAAAGAGTTAAATGCCTGGGCATGATCAAGGACTTAGTGGTCAATTTGGCCCAGATCCTAGCAAAAAGTGTAGTAATGGACATCGTGGTGGCTGACATTCCAGCTTGCTTCGGCATGCTACTGTCAAGATTTTCGGGGACCAAAATTGGTGGATCAATCTTGCTGGACCTGACCTATGCCACTATCCCTGTTTTTGGTGGTCAAGACAGGAGGCTGTACCGGGAAACTAGATTTGTTAAGACAGTTACCAAGGCAGATGACTTAGTTAATTCTCCAGTTTATAGTAGGGAGGGAGATTTTTCATGTTTGATGCTGGAGGAAGATCAGGAGTACACTCACGAACCATCATTCTACCAGATCAAGACAGAGCAGTCAATAGAGAATCCTGAATCCGAAATCTAGACACTTCATTTTGATGGGGAAAACTCCAGAGAAGGTAATGGGGCTGGGGTATTATTGATTTCTCCTATGGGCCAATGGGTCCCTTTGTCTTTCAAGCTGGAGTATGAAGCCACCAATAATGTGGCCGAGTATGAAGCACTTTTGTTGGGACTGCAAACAGCTAGGAGCATGAACATACAAAGTCTAAAGGTTCTGGGAGATTCGGAACTGGTAGTCAGACAAGTGAAGAATCAGTGCCAAGCCAAACATCCTAGGCTAAGGGCTTATAGGAATGAATTTTGGGATCTGGTGGAGAATTTATTCTTGGCATTCAATATCCAGTTCATGCCCTGGGAGCAGAATAGGATGGCAGATTCCCTTGCAGTGGCTGCCAGTACTTTCCATCCACCTCAAAACCCTCTCTTGAGATATGAAATTGAGGTACGTTATCGGCCATCAATCCTAGACAACATCAAACATTGGCAAGTGTTCAAAGATGAAGACTAGGTGAAGAGATTCTTGGAAAAAGTTGGGGAATTTTCCAACATGGAGATTGATACTTGTGAAGAAGAGGAGGCTGAAAACACTTCAGGAGATAAATGGGAAGAAAAGGTGGCTGGTCACAAATTTCTGCAGCTGAAAGGGAATGCCATTCCCTGAGGACTAGTTCCCTTAGAAAGGTTGTTTAACAAGAATGATGTTCCACTACAGCCAAATAAAGTTTTGGAGGAGAATCAGGTAGAAGATCTGAATCTTGGCACTGAGGCTGACCCCAATATCGTGAAGTTGTCCAAGAAGGTCCCAGAAGAATATAAATATCTCTACCAGAAATTATTCCAGTCATATAAAGACGTGTTTGCATGGTCTTCTCAAGACCTAAAAACCTTCGATATTAGCATCATGCAGCATAAAATTCCACTGAAGGGAGATGCAAAACCCCATAAACAGAAGCTTAGACAGATAAATCCCCTACTGCCACTCTCTATTGAGAGAGAAATTAAGAAACTTTTGAAGTCCAAAATCATTGTACCATTGAGATATTATGAGTGGGTAGCAAACTTAGTCCCTGTACGGAAGAAAAACAGAGAAATAAGGCTATGTGTTGATTTCAGGAATCTGAACAGAGCATCCTTAAAGGATAGTTATCCACTGCCCAAGATGGATCACATCTTGCAGAAAGTGGTAGGAGCTTCACGAATGTCGATGAGGGATGGATTCTCTGGGTACAATCAGGTGGATGTACTACCATAAGATCAAAATAAGACTGCCTTTACCACTCCATGGGGGACGTTTATGTATGCCAGGATGCCTTTTGGGTTGATTAACGCAGGGGCCACTTTTCAGATGGCCATGTATATTGATTTTTTCGGAGAGAAAGATATGTTTGTGGTGGTATATTTGGATGACATTACTGTGTTTTCAAAAGATGACGCATAACACATTGAACACTTGCGCAGAACTTTCGAGAAGTGCAGAAGGTATGGCCTTTCCCTGAACCCACAAAAGTCTTTGTTTGCACTGGAAGAGGGCAAGCTTTTGGGACATATTGTAACCAAAGATGGAGTAAAGATAGACCCTAAGAGAGTAGAAGTTATAAATGGCATTTCCCTTCCCAGAAATAAAAAGGAAGTTCAAGTGTTCCTAGGCCGTATAAAATTTCTAAGGAGGTTCATCCCTAACTATGTTGAGATAGTTAGGCATATAACTGACATGCTGAAGAAGGATAATGAGGTAAAGTGGTCACAAGAATCACAAGAGGCCTTTTCTAGGATTAAAAATTCATTTTGCAAAGCCCCTGTGTTAGCGGGACCAGATTATGCCAAACCTTTTATGATCTTTTCCTTTGCATCACCTCACACAGTGGCAGGGGTTCTATTGTAGAAAAATGAAGAAGGGTATGAGCAGCCTATCGCCTTTTTCAGTCATGTGCTTTGTTATGCTGAGCTGAAATAAAACATATTGGAAAAGCAGGCGTATGCTCTGGTGAAGTCTCTTAAAGCCTTTCGTATGTATGTCATGCAATCCCATGTCACTGCGTTTATGCCCACAATAGTTGTTAAGGATATCCTTATCTAGGGAGACAGTGAAGGAAAAAGAGGGAAATGGATTGCCAAAATACAGGAGCATGAGATAGACATCCACCCTACCAAACTAATCAAGGGACAAGGGTTAGCCAAAATCTTGTCCGAATCAAATTGTCAGGCTCTAGGTATAAATCTGTCCATGATAGCAAGCAAGGAGTCTAAGAGGAAAGAAGAACCACGGGGAGTAGAGATAGCTTCCCAGAAGACACATATGAAGTACCTCATCAGCTCGTGGTACAAGGAGATAGTGGAATATCTTCTAACACTCAGTTGCCCCCCCAGCTGTGACAAAGCTAAATATAGAACACTGAGGTTGAGGTCACAGAAGTACGTGGTTGCAAATGGTCGGTTGTACTGGCGAGACCCATCAGGCATCCTGCTCTTGTGTCTCACAGAAGAAGAGGTAGAAAGTATAATGGTTGAGTTTCATGAAGGAATCTGTGGGGGTCATTACAGCTGGAGGGCCACTGCCCACAAAATCCTAAAAGCTAGTTTCTACTGGCCTAAACTCTTTGGAGATTTGTTTACCCAAGTCAGAGCTTGTGAGAAATTCCAAATATTTGCTGAAAGACAGAAGCTAGCACCTCTGCTCATGATTCCTGTTCATGTGGACGAACCATTTCAGCAGTGGGGAATTGACTTTATCGGCGAAATACATCCTCCATCAAGTGGTCAGCATAAGTGGATACTAACTGCCACGGATTATTTCACAAAGTGGGTGGAAGCTATGCCCGCCAAGAATGCAACAGTTATTGTGGTAATAAAATTCATGGAAGAAAATATCATATCCAGATTTGGCTGCCCTGCCAAGATAGTGACCGACAATGCACAGGTCCTTAAATTTGCAAATTTTATCAGTTTCTGCCAACAGTATAACATCGCATTAGGTCACTCTACAACCTATTACCCACAAGGAAACAGCCTAGTAGAGTCTTCAAATAAAACGCTGGTGAGAGCACTCAAGAAGGCTATCAACGAAAACCAGAAAAATTTGGATTCCTAGTTGAAATTTGCTCTATGGGCCAACAGGATTACCAGCAAGAGAGCAACCGGGAAGTCCTTGTATGAATTAGTATATGGGAGGGCAGTAGTTTTCCCTGTACAGTTAGCATTACCAGTAGCTCGATTCATGCAAGAAAGCCAAGAAGAACCCGATGATGTGACCAGGAGAATCAACCAGCTGGTGGAGCTAGAAGAAACACGGAACCAGGTAAGTCAGAGGCTAATTGAATATCAGGAGAAAATGAAGGATATTTTTGATCAACATGCCAAGGATAGGGAGTTACAGATTGGGGATTTAGTGCTCAAATGGGATATTCGAAGGGCTGATAAAGGGAAACATGGTAAATTTGACCCCCTCTGGTTTGGCCCCTTTAAAATTGTAGAACAAGGGGGTAACAATACTTTCAGGTTGGAAAATTTACAGGGAGACTTGCTTGATGCCCCTGTAAACGGTCAGTTTCTCAAACCTTACTTCCAATTCTAATTCAGGCCAGGAGAGCCTGATGTATCATATTGTATATTAGTTTCTGTTTTCATCTTTGCTTTAATAATGCGTGTGTTGTGATGGATCATGAAGAGGAAAATTAAAGGTGCTGAAGAATGGTGTCCACAGAAGACAAACAGGTCGTCTGTGAAGTTCTCAACATGCTCAAGAATGAACGTGTCGTCCCCAGGTGGAGCCAATGTTGATCATTAATTAACATGAGTCATTTTTGAATTAAACCTTGAGAAGCCATGTATCGAATGTTATGACAGATGGTGAAACATTTAAGGGATGGTTGAAGAGAAACGATGTAAGACAAGTCACGTGCCTAAAAACAGAAGCATATGTACGAAAAAGGTCCAAATATAAAGTGAAAATGTAAAGGTAATGCAAAAATGCAAAGGTATGGTGCAAAGGACGCAAAACGAAATTATTAAAAGGCTTGCCACTTTCATGATATGCACGTGAGTGAATGCTTCATATGGGAAGTTCCGAGGGGTTCAAGAAGCGGAAGGGGGAAGAGACCCGTACCCCTGCGGAATTACGATGACATGCCACAGGGTGGACCCAAGGTAAGGGTGATGTGGCAGAGAAAAGCGTGGGCAAGAGTGATGTGGCAGAGTGAAGTGCGGGCCCTAGAGGCCTGTATGCTATGTATTTAACCAGTCTTACGAAGAATATGTTTCAAGAACCGTGTGGTTTATACGGAAGAAAGGTAAGGTAAGTTTCTAGGTGAGCTAGTACTGAGGCCCGTACCAATATTAAACCTGGCACGCGGTGTTCACCTACTTCCAGCTGACACCCAATCCCTATACGCTGCGTGCTCCATTGTCTGTGTCCTTACGACACTCACCCTGCTTACTTCATCTGTCTGCCTTTTACCTCAGAACTTTCAGTCTTAGATAATGGTCCTCCCGTATTTTACTACAGTAAAATTTACAGGTCTTCCAGCTACGGTATAAACTAAGTGGGAGCTATTTCCAGGTCTACCTGGTCACTGTCAGTACCCCCGCGTCGTTTTCCCGAGAAAATTTCCTACTACACAGGTATTTCGTCCCTCATATTCCCTCTGCTTTCCTTTCGTTTTTAAAAGTTTTTTATGTCAGTCATGGGAAAGGGCACACCCAAGAAAAATGAACCAGAGACTCCTCAGGTTCGTGAAACCAGAAACCTGAGAGGGTATATATGGTGGATAGGGATCCACCTGATATCGATCCCTATTCATCGATTTCGGCTTTTTAGGAAACATGTCGAGAATAGGGATCGATATCGGGTGGTTGTATCAGGTTTATATTATTAGATTGCCCCCCCCTGTCTACCTAGTGGCCGATTTTATTTGCTGGCTTAGAGATGCTTACGATGAGCGTCAAGGCACGTTTACCTTTTCTTAGGGGAATAAGATTTTTTCTCTTTATCCCGACATTATCAAACAAGCCCTCTGCTTTCCCACCAGCGCCAACTATACCAGTTTCAGTGAAATGACTTTAACCTCCCAGTTCACTAAATTGCCATGGGAGCACCAAAGAGACTTCATTTCCTCTATAACCAGAAACCAGGCTATGTCTCTTCCTTCTGCAGAGCCTTTCCCATTGAGTCTGTTCAAAGAAGAAGTGCAGCCCGTCCTTGCTCTCATCGCAGGTCTCTTAGGTGTAGGCAGTTTGGGGGAAGTTTCTAGGTCATGTGTTTATTTATTGAGGTTAATGTCTCAAACGGGGGTAGTTTTGGATATCCCTGGCTTCTTGGCTGCTAACATTCAGACCCAGTTCCAAGAGATTTCGGAAACCAGTCACTTCCGCTTTTGTTTGATGGTCTTCTACCTCTTCTTATATCAGCATGCTGATAAGTTCGAGGGTTTGGGTTTAGATAGGGTATACAATGTAAATTCTCAATCCTGACCAGTTTTTGACTGGAAATTTGCAGTATGCCAATTACCTAATGGGGTGGGTTATTCTAGGTTTCTAAATGATTTCATGCCCATTGTCTACACTATCATCCATGACTCACCCTCACCTAGGGTTTTTCCTGAAATGAAGAACTGGCTACAAGCTGGTAAAACCCAGAGCACCGAGGATTGGTATCTATTTGAAAATTACACTGAAATTCGAGTCTATGGAGCTGAGTTTCCCCCTTACCAACTGCTTGTGTTTCCTTCTCGACGAATTTATGCTTTGGAGTATATTTAGCAGACTCTCAAGTCTGACCAACTCCACTTTGTCCATGCAAAGAAGGGTTTCATCCTGAAACTCCCTATCACTATTGGCATGTTTATTGTGAATTCAAGACACGCCCTTCCCATTGTTGAGAAGCTGCTGCAAGGGATGGACCTAAGACAGGGGAAGACTTGGCCCTATGATCCCTAGGAGATTATCTCAAACAGAAGAAGGAGGAAAAAGTCCACACCTTATGCACATGAATCAAGACCATTTATAGAGTGGAGGGCTAACCTTGAAACTTGGCCTTTGATTTCACAGGTGGAGACAGATTCATTTTCCACAAGGGAAGGAGGAGAATTCAGTAGAGGCCAAGAAGAAGAAGAAGTGGGTCCCTCAGGAATAGGTTCCCCCCTTCTCAAAAAGCAGAAAACAATCTCAAGCAAGGTGGAAGTCATAGGAGAAGAACAACTGCTTGAGCCGTTTACACCATATGGCCTACCTAACGGGAGAAAAGTTGGGATCAAAGTGCTGAGAGATAGTATCACCTCCTCTGACTACTCTGAAGTCTCACAGGCCATCAGAGATTATACCTCACCAATTGTAATTGAAAGGAGCCTGAAAAACAGAACGATCAAGAATAAATATAAGGCCGAGCTGGAAGGTTATGTGGAAAAATATCATACCAGGGTTTTAGCTTCCATGAATGTGGATAAAGAACACCTGGTATTGTTTATGACTGAGGCCATCTTGGATCCTAATGCAGGTACCACTAGTTACAGGGTGCTTGAGTATGCAATTGACATGGCCAAGGTACCAGCACCCGACAAATGAAACCTGTTCTAGGTGGTGGGTGATATGTTGAAAGACGAGGTAATGCGGGTCACTATTGCACTGAGAAAATTGGAGAAAAAGCATGAGCAGGTGAGGGCGACCCTAAAGAAGGAACAGGAAAATTCCCACGCTCTTTCGAATCAAGTACGTAGTCTCACAGAGTCGATCAAAGGAAAAGAAACTAGAGACTCAAATCCACAACGCTATGTAATTGAGCAATTGTAGAGGGAGGTTGCGTCTCTGAAACACAAGGTTAACATACCAGCATCTCACCATGTTCAGACGGCCAAATTAGTGCAGGCAGAGAGAGAAAAAGTAGACTTGGCTGACTCACTGGCGAAGGAGAAAGAGGAAAAAGAAAAAATGGCAGAAACAATGGCCACTCTTCAGAGCAGGCTGACGGAGCTACAGACTACCTAGGACACGCACAACTGTGTGGCAACTACAACCCTACCAAGGACTAGTTCGCTGTCCGAGCAGATAACCACAGCGAAGGCTGAAAATGATGTACTAGAAAAGCAGGCTTCCACCGCGAGGCTGAGAATCACCGAGTTGGAAACCTCCTTGGCTGAGAATACCAGAAAAATAGAGATATTGCAGAAGGAGATTGAGCAGGAAAAGAAGGCAAGAGTTGACCAGCAGAAGACCATCAATGATCTCAACAGCCGCCTGAAAGGTAATATCACCCTCAGGGATGGAAGAAGGATAATTTGGTCAGATATCATTTCGGCAGTAACAGAGCAGTGGGATTTCCTGAAAATCATCGAGGAAACAAAATATTCTGTACTCTATCTCAGAAGGAATTTTCAGGAGGGAAATCTTGACTTGTCCAGCAGAGCCCAGCACGCCAGGAGATATGTTTCTTTCTTGAAAGGGTTGAAAGATGGTGAGGCAGAGCAGCATGGCATAGCAAGTCTGTTCAAGGAAGCTGTCGAATGTCAGAAGATTATTGATAAGGAGTCTGCCAGCGTTATAGCTTCAAGGGACCTACAACAGGTGGTAGCCAACATGGATCGGTTCGATGCAGTTTGGGCTGAGATCACAACAGCTGGACTCCCATCATGCTGGGATTCTACCACTCCTTCCATGCTCCGACCATTAACAGAATATGAAGCACATCTCTAGGAAGAAAGGGACCAAATGGATATCTTGTTAGAAAAAACCGCTCGGTTAAAAGCTGAGACAATTTTTTCATCTCTCCGCCAAGAATTCACTCTCCTTCATCTGATAAAACATAAGATCCCCACCGAGGAAAGTTTCGGCGACCTCACTGAGGCCTACATCAAGCTGGAAGGATTCGCAACGATGCCTGAACCATCAGCGGATAGTCAGCAAAGATGCACCCAGTTTTCCAGTCAGGTCGCCAGCTCGTCGGCTAATGTTCAACCACCAGTGTCAGCGACTGCCTCAACCCCTTCTCATTAATGAAATACTGTCAATTCATGTTTCGGCCCTAGTGGCCTTTTTACTTTTACTTTAGTTAATTTCTTTTAAGTTTCAGGTGGAATCTATATTCCACTCCACATTTTACTTTCTGCCAAGCCTGTTGTTTAATATTTTGTTTCAAAACGGCTGAGTGCCTAGCTGCAAATGATGAGAGGCCTTTATTCCTCATCATAAGTTTTGGTTATTTTGATAAAGACCTCTAACAAATTCCTGGCATGTGAAGAAGATATTTTTCCAAAAAATATCTTCTCGCTCATGTACTGATGTCGCTATATAAGCAAGGTCAGAAGAGAAAACCAGGTTCCAGATTTTCAAAAGAATTTTGCTGTGAAAGAATTTTTGTATGCTTTTTGTTGAAATCTTAATAGAAATGCGAAGAGCCCGTTGGGTCTCAGCAAGAAGGAGTTTTACTTTAAAGTGAGGATTCTGGTCTTAAAGTTTTATAGTGTGTAACTCTTCCTTATGTGATATTGTTTTACTGTTCATTTTGCTGCTTCAACTTCTTTTATATCATGTTCTGGAATGCGAGTGGCTCACTAGTTTTGGTATAAATTTATCACCACTGATACTTATACTAGCTTTTCAAGCACTTTAAATATGGCTCAGGCATGGTATGCTGTTTCACTTTCCACTTCACTCATTATTCCTCTATATTAAATACGGTGAGATGTTATTCTTTCAAAGCTATTGACATGTATGGATTCTTATCATTTTAAGCCCATCTCATGTTTACATGCGTTTATGGAATTACCTCTCATTAGTAGTTAATATCCTTTCTTTACTTTCTACGCAACAAACTTCATCCGTTTTTTTTTTAAATCTCTGTAAAGCATTTTAGAACCCAACCCTCATTAAAGAAAGCTGTCTTTGAGTTGTCTGATGCATCTATATTAAGGACTCACTCCTTGCCTCTGCAGCATCTTGTTATTTTGCCGACTCTGAGAATATTCTGGTTCCATTTTTATTACATCCCCTTGTAAAAGTTGAAGTAGTAAAGAGCCTCATTCTGTTAAAAGTCTTGAATTATACTTTACACTCCTTACTGTATAAGATGTCCTAGGCACTGGTCTTTCACAACTCAAGGCTGTCTCTAGGATTGACAACAGATCTCATGAGCACTATTTATGTGCCTTGTAATTTGGCTTTAATATGTATAATACAAATTGGTTTGTGAATATCTTGTGTACAATGTCTGCTCTTCCAATTTTCTTTTACATATACATATAACAACAACATATTGTCTGTTGTAAAGACTATCAAAAAATAAAAGCCATATGATGCTCTAGATCTCTAGAAACGATTGGTGATGAAAACTATGAATTGAGTCGTCTATATATTTAGAGACCCGTCAATTCCCCATATCCCGTTGAATACCTTCCTTATATAAAATATCTGTTGTAGACCTAGTCCAAATGTTTTAATTAATCATTTTATTTTTATATTATATTATATTTTTAATTGTATTTTAGTTTTTTATTATTGTTATGTAATTTGACCAAGTCAAAATGTTCACATAACATAACCTTACAACATATTTTTCATAATAGGTTGGAGAGTGTCTTTTGGTGCAAATAATATTATTTTAGTAAATGCTAATAATATATGTGGATAGATATTATTTTTTTCAATGTGATTTGTTATTTAGTTTATGATGATGTTATTTGATATTTGATAATTTATATGCTAATTTTATAATTGTATGGTGTAAGTGTGAAAATATAAATATAGATTTAGATATGCAAGGTATTAATATTTGAACCTCCATCTATTAATATAAAATAAAAAGCCTATAATATATATAATGCAAATTTAAGATGTAAATTTTAATTACATTGGACATAGGATATCACATTAGAGTTAAGATTATTGTAGCAAAGGAAAATAATAGTCTGTTTAAACTAAGTAAAAAGTTACTAAATTATTATGTAGATATTGCAATTTAGTTACAAAGTTACTAAATTGTTACAAAGTTATTCCAATTTAATCACTTAATAGAAACATGTATCTTATATATACTAACATTATTTTAATAAATGCTAATAATATGTGTGGAAGGAATTATTTTTTCCATGTGATTTGTTATTTATTTTATTATGATGTTATTCCATAGTTTATATGGTACTTTTATAATTGTATTATGTAAATGTGAAAAGATAAATATAAATTTACAAATACAAAGTATTCATATTTGAACCTTCATCTATTACTATAAAAATAAAAATAAAACATATATAATGTATAGTTAAGATGTAAATTCACCTGCGTGACAGATGGGAATACTCACAACTATACTACAAAGAAGTGGTGTGAATTTCATAACAAGCCCACTCACAATCCAAACAGGTGTCGAGCCAAACAATCGTTGGTGGCCGAACTGAAGGTACTCGAATAAGATGAATGTTCTGATCCCGAGTCATAACGAGACAAGGGCGATGACAAAGGGAAGCAGATCATTGATGTGGATCCCAGTGCCATTGTCACCACCACCAAGCTCTAGATGGAGAATCCTCAGGATCCAAAGGAGGGTGAGCACCTCTTGTATTCACAGATGTGGGTGAATGGTTCTCCACTACAATTCCTTGTCGATAGCAGAATCCAAAAGAACCTCATTTCAGCAGAGGTTGTGAAGCAGCTCTACCTACTGACCATAGCACACCCGCAGTCGTATACCATTGGGTGGCTTCACCAAGGAAGATATCTCTGCGTCCGCTAGCAGTGCCACCTTCCGTACAACATCGTCATTAATAGATGAGGTAATTTGTGATGTTTCTCCTCTTGATGTTTGTGATGTATTATTAGGCCAACCATACTTATGGAAGCAACATGTTATGTATGAGTCTCGGCCTCGTGTTTTTATTGTTACTTTGGGAAATAAAATTTACAGGATACCAGGGGTAATACATCCTCTTTCCATCTTTTTGACTACTGCTAAAAATAAACAGTAAGATTATTTCCCAAACAAGGATTTTCATTACAATTTTCCCATGGGGCAAGAAGAAGCTTCTGGCCACAGCCTCAAAATAGGGCTCCCCTTCACAACAACAGCAGGTGGAAAAATTCATGGAGGAATACGAGGACATTTTCTCCTCACCCACAGAGGTTCCTCTACACTACCAGGTCAAGCACTCCATTAATCTAACCCCAGGCACACCACCACCTCATGTTGCCATACCGCATGCCACCACATAGACATAATTCACACATGTATTTTCTGAGGCTGATAAAGCAACATAATTTATTAAATGCATCTAGCAGTTCCGTGAGTAGTTCCATGACATCTTCGACAAATCCAATACCAAGTTCAACAAAATTTGCCTCATCTCATGGAGGAACTCAATGCAATGGGGACCATTTCTTCCTAAGGGGGGAGGAATGAACCAGGTGGATATCGGTGGCCACCCACCTATCCCATTTGGACCCCCACCATCGGTTCTATTAGTCATCAGTAATTTTTACTGTCTAAAGATGAATTAATGTTAGTACTAGCTTTCTAAAAACAAGATTCATGAATATTGTGAGTTTTAGAAATCTCACTGCCTTCATTATCCTTAGGATAATTTCTTCACTGTTTTAATACTCTACCATGCCCTGGTCAGCCTACCACTCCCAGAAGACCCATCATGGGCTCATGCCACTCATGTTCACTATGTTTTGCCACCTTTGACCTTAGCACTTAGTTTGGCCTTGCCCGAACCCTCCATTTTCCATCTATGATCACCAAACAACCTACTTTTCCCATGTTCACTAGATGCCTCAAGCATTAATAGTATCTAATTACCTCTCTAAGCTCTTTAGATAAATAAAGATCAGTAGTTTTGGGTCTGAAATGCATCAGTTTGTCAAAATATTTGTTTTACACCTCCAGACCCCAAGTCAATCTTTCAGCCAAAGACCAAGTTAAAAGAGCCTCCCACTAGGTCACTAGGGATTCATAAGTTGTAGGGATATTTTGGATGCTCTTAATCAGTGTTTTTCATGTGCCAAGAAGGTAAATCAAATGAAAGGGAGGTAAGCAACTGTTTGTCCAAGTTTGATAAAAATCCTTCAAGGAAGACCTCCTTGGTCAAGGCACAATTTCTGCAAAAGGGCAACCGCCCATCTTAAAACATTTCTGCAGGAATGATTGAGATGGCTATCAACAGAAAGGAGGTAAGGTGAGAGGCTAGTTCCTCAATAAAGGACACCCACAACAAAGAAGAAAATTCATGCCTAAGTTCAAAGAAAATCATGGTTTTTAGGACTAATTGGCTAAACAGTATTGTCAACCAAGAAGCCAATGTAGAAACCACGAGGATGGAGGTACATCAACACCACTGAGCATGAATTAAATATTTATTAAAACTAGAAATGAAACCTCCATGATGACAACAGGGAGATAATTTAATAAGTTCTTGAAGGTGACCTCCAGGGTCTGCCAAGTTAGCAATATTTCACTGTCTCAAAAGGAGAGGATATGGCCAAAGGGAGATAATGACAAAGCATGATTGTAAATACTATGGCGACTGTGCAAGACAGATCTATTATACCTCTGGAAAATCAGTGAGAGGGGAAGAAACTATGTTTTAAAGATCACCCACACTCAGAGATCTCAAAGGGGGTAAAGACATGAGTTCCAAACTTCATAATGCAGGCAAGAAACATTTTGACACTGATAGGGTAAAGGCAGGTCCCTCAAAAATTGTTTTAAAGAACTCACCCTTACTAAATGAGTTTAAAGAGATGTGTTAGTTTTCAAATGATAGAGAGGGCAAATTTTAAGGTTTTGTTATGATAAAATGGGTAAGAACAGAGTGTTAAAGCATCAAACAGGTCAAGGAAATAAAATCCATCATATCTGTTACCTAAGAAAAACAAAGAGGAAAGGTTGAGGTGAGAAGAGATCATTTTTTTGTTTTAAAGTCATCTCCTACAAAAGAAAAAGGGATATCAGTGATAAAGTGACAAGATGAAACTCAGAACATTAGCAAAAGTGGGTGTCTAGTTTTAATTTATTGTTCCAAGGGTATAAAATAATCTCATTTGTCACTCAATATAATTTATCATTTGCAAGAGAGAGTGAAAGGTTTCCAAAGGGAGATTTAGGGATTTCTGGCATACTTCAGGCAGGAAGAACCCGATGCTACACTCCTGGAAAACCTTGCTACGCGCCTGTGTGTGCATTCTTCAGAAAGTATAAAGGAGCTCTACGTGCCTAAGAAAGGATGTTGCGCATTTATCAATGTTCAAACCCAATAGCATGTAGAGGCCCAACTGGCCTGGGCGCTACGAACAGGCAGTGTGCAGCGCAAACCCGGCAGCGTGCAGAGGCCCGACTAGCCCAGGCGCTACGCAAAAGTAGCGTGCAGCGCAAACCCGACAACGTGTAGCCACCCGACTGCCGCTCTCATGTGATCCATTCTTCAGGCCGACCCAATAGCCATGCAGAAGACTGACTGCTCTGCCTGGATGTTACGTGCAAGGGTGTTCAGAGGGACTCGATAGTGCACGTAGAGGCTTGACAGGCACAAACTGCTACATGTAGGGACGTTTAGAGGGGCCCAACAGCTCGTGCAACTCTCTCGGTGCGCCTGTCCGTTCAACACTGCATGAAGACCGCCTGACAGACCCGACTGCTACACTCCTGTGCTATGTGTTTAGCTAGGAACCCCTTCAAGCCTGTGCAAGCCTCCAAACGCCTCAAAGCTCCTGAAATTTTCTACTTGGTGCATCATGAATATTGTTATAAGAGGTATTTAGATACCTTCCACCCTTTCATACTATCTAAAAGGTAAAATTATAGAGAAATGTAAAGAAAAAAAACCCTAAAGGAAGAAAACCTAATCTCCCTGCTAACAACACTGTTGTTTAAGGGGAACCCATCCATCTACATACTGAAGGCACACTGAAACTATTTTTCTAAGAAGCTACTCATCTTCCAAAACAATATCTCCATCTGCAAAATTAGCCTCCACACTGCCAAGCCTTGAAATTACTGTCTCCTCACCATTCTACTTACCCTCTTCATATCATTTCACAAGTAGTTTCAAGGTTTTTATTTCAAGGCAAGAGTAAAATATAAAATTTCTAGAGAAGGAAATAGTGATAGTGGCAAGGGAGGCCAAAGACCTAGGGAACAACAAAGAAAGGGTGGAAGAGTAAACATGTTTGAACCTTTGAACACCAAGGATTTGATAGCCTCCCCTACAACAGTTTCATATTTCCAAGAGGTGGGTTGTTTTGATTTATGTGAAAAAGTACAAAGAGTCCAAAGTCACCCTGAGTTGACCAGAATTTTTATCCTCAACATCCATGACCATCAAGTGCATCTAGCTGGGGTAAATTTTGAGCTATCCACCAATACAGCTGCTATGGCCACTGGTATACCTTGTATGGGAGAAAAATGGTTCAAGAAGGTGAATTTGGACCTGAGCCATTATCAACCTTTCTTGAAACCAAGATACCAAGCTGATTGCAAAACTATTTTTCCCTTTTCCCATTTTTTGGAGAGATATGCCCCCTTAATGAAAGTCATCATGAAATATTTTACATGCGAGGGGAGGTTTTCTAGACTTTATTCCTACCATATAAGATTGCTTATGCACTTCACTAGGGCCAAGATGCTACATTTACCCTATTACCTTTATAGAAGTATTGATAAGATGTCATACATTGTGCGGAAAATACCTCCTTCACAACAAATGCAAAGTCTTTTTCACCATTCTCTTATTAAGATGATTGTGTTGCATCAATTAGAGAAACATGGTATCACATGGGAAGTGTTCATTGCCCATGAAGTTTTCACAAATCCATAGCCTCTTCGTCTGCAAAGTTTACCCTCATCATCTCATCCACCTTCCTCCATTCCTCCATCACCCCCCATTGACCATGATTCATCCTCTCCACATGAATCCTCTCCTCAAGAAAAATACTCGCCCTCACCTTCTGTTGAGTCTCAAATCTGCATTGTTCTTATACATCTTCCTAGACCTTTTTCATTCACCTGAACCTTCCCAGTTGTCAATATCATTGTATATTAATTGCAAAAGAGCATCTAAAATGGTTTTTAACTATATTTTGTGTCTGCTGTTTGATTTAGATTTTTTCTCATTTAGCTGCGGAATCTTGCCACTTTCCGCAACTGCTGCAACTTTCCGCAGCCATTTTGTGAAAATCTATGTTACAGGTGTCCTCAGGAAAAATGAGCCACATGGGCAAGTCAGAAATGATGTGGACATGGATCATGTCCTATTGGCTCGAGCAAATTCACTTAAGGAAGCTGCGGTCAAAGGTGGCCAAGTGGAAGTCAATCGTAGAGTCCCACGGTGACAGGACTCTGTTTCTCGTCACGTGAAGATTCATATGGCCATTTTTGAATTGCGGGAGACAAATCAACACCTGTACATGGCTCCATAGCCGAATCCAACATCCACTCTGCATAGATTTACTCCTCAATGCGGCCATGATCCTAGATCTCTGGACGTAATGGTTTACGTGTTCTCCATCAGCACAAACTTTAGGGAATTAGTTATATTTCCTTTGTTATAAATAATGCGTTTGCAACGCATATTAGATTAGTCTCCATTAGCTTCCAGATAGCTCTGTAATGTAATTATGTTGCCACTGTGCCGTAATATCACCTTTCTGTTATGACTGCATTTTAATATATAAGAAGACTCTGTTTCCAAGCGTAATTCGTACTTGAAGTCTGTTGCCAAGGCTGGTGTAGAGGGCCCCTGCACACGCTGAGGTTTTGTGCATTATTGTATAGTTCTTGTTTTATTTATTTAAGCTCATTGTGCCATAATTCATTCATATGTTTATACATTGCATCTTTCATAGTGTATATGCTTCATTCCTGTTTATAATCTTTCATGCTTTACATTTTACTTCTGTCTTTCATGTTTTGTGTTATTGTTAACTGATCAGTGTTCTTGTTTCAGGTTATAAATAGGCAGCCCGGGCATTTGCATAACTTTTTGACTAATGACATGGAATTAATAGTGTTCTGCTGCTAATTTACTTTTCTTAGTTTCTGTTTAATTTCAGTACTGCTTTGTTTATTTCAGTCTTGCACATTTGTTTCAGTAGTTAGATTTAGATATATCAAATTGTTCATGTCATTTTCAGTTACCTCCGAAAGCCACAACTGGACTGATGGTGAGGGATTGAAGTATGAATGTATAGTTTGATATTATTTTACTTTCTGCAAGTTAGATATATTAAATTTCTCATGACATCTTCAGTTACCTCCGAAAGCCACAGCTGGACTAATGGTGAGGGGTTGAATTATGAATGTGTAGTTTGATGTTAGTTTACTTTCTGCAAGTTAGAAATATTAAATTTCTCATGACATCTTCAGTTACCTCCGAAAGCCACAGCTGGACTGATGGTGAGGGATTGAATTATGAATGTGTAGTTTGATATTAGTTTACTTCCTGCAAGTTAAATATCAGGTTACTCAAGTTGTTTATGGTTACCTCCGAAAATCATAGCTGGACTAATGATGAGGGATCAGAAGATAAGTTGATGTAATTTGATTTAAATTTACTTTGTTGCAACTTTTGGATTTCTTTCAGCATAAGTTTCTTTTGTGTTTGAACAACAGCAAGAATAATGAGTTTCATGATCAGTAGTTCATTGTTTGTTTGACTAGAGTAGTGATGCAATTTCATTTTTTTTGAAGAATTAATTTTGTCATTGTGTGTTTTTAAAATCCTTTTGAAGTTTGGAAAATCATTAGAAAGACATTGTTGTCTTGAATATTTGTCTCCATACTTGTCTTTTAGAATTTCACAAAAATCCAAAAACAACAAAAAAGTAATAGATAGGTTATCTTGCACATATAGTGCGCCACACTTCGTCAGCTTACGAATCCCGGATTGACAAATTAAATGTAGCAATTTAGGACACACTAAATTGACCAAACATTTTGGCGCCGTTGCCGGGGAAGTGTAACTAGGTAGCCAATTTCTTAAAAAAAAAAACAAAACAAAACAAAATAATAAAAGAAGGGAAAACTTGATAATTTCTTGAAGTATGCTCTCCTCTTGCACCTAGTGTGATCTAGAGGATCAGAAAAGAGAATTATTGGTTTAGTAATTTCTTAAGTATGCTCTCTTCTTGCACCTAGTGTGATCTGGAAGATCAGAAAGAGAATTATTAGCCCAAATTTTTAAAAAATAAAAAAAATGACATGCATAGAGCAAGAGATTCTAGGGGAAGGTTTATAGCTAAAGCCAAGAGTTCGATTTTCACAACTCCATCTTCTTCAAGGCATAGACCAGATTCACCACCATCTACCCCTAGCCTTAAGATTTTTGGAATTCAAGGAGTAGCTGAATTAGAGGATTCTCCTATACCATCTACTAAATCCCATTTAGAAAACAAAGAGACTCTCTCTCATCCTCCCTTGATAGAAGAACTAGAGGAATTTAAGGACTCTAAAGAAACTATCATGGCAGAGGAAGTAATAGATGGAGGTAGAGGTAGAGGTAGAAGAGGAGGAAACAATGGAGATAACAATGGTGAAGGAAATAATGGTAGAAATAGGGAAGGAGACAACTTGTTTGGATTCCCTATAGTTGATGAGGAAACTCATGCAACAATGAAAAATATCTCACCATCTGTCCTCCCTAAATTTTATGGATTGAGAAGTGAAGATCCTGAAACATTTATGTTTGAGTTTGAAGTTGTGTGCCGAACCTATGACTATATGGAAGACTCTTAAAAACTCAAACTGTTTCCTTCAACTTTGAAGGGATCTGCTTTGAAATGGTTCATGGGATTAGCCACTCAATCTATTAGGACTTGGAATGATATGAAACAAACATTTTTGGATAGATACTTGGACTATTGTATGCCCAACAATCACAAGGATGAGGTATTCAAAATGATGCAAAAAGAAGATGAAAACTTGGAAGATTTACTTGAAAGATTTCAATACAACTTAAAAAGAGCAAAGATGAGCAACTTAAATGATGAAACCTTGAAAGCCCTCATATTAAAATCCATTAGAGATGAATGGATAGATATTTTAAACATGATGGGGAAAGAAGACATTTCTCAACTTCCACTTCGTGACATAACAGAACTATGTGTCCATCTCTCAAGAGGAAAATCTAAAACAGGAAAAGGGCCTAGGGATCCTTCTCTTATTAGGGCTAACAAATCTTCAACTGGATCAGTAAGTAGGGCAGAGATTGGTAATATGCTTGATGAGTTCAAAACTGATATCTTAGGGAGCCTTAGTGAACAACTAGACACCCTTAAAATCCAAAACAAGCAAAAAGCAGAAACATATGCTTTATCCATCTTTTGTCCGAAATGTAGGAAGAAACATGCTTTAAGGGAATGTCCCTTGGATGCAAAAGTTGTAGAAACATGTATGATTTGCTCAGAGAATCATGAGATCAAGGATTGTCCTTCAATTCCTGGACTCAAAGCCGTTTTTCAAGAAGACCCAAATTCAGTAGAATCTCTCTGTTTTGTTGCAAGAAGACCTTGGCAGGGACAACAAACTCAAGGGTTTAACAACCCTATGAATCTTCAAACCCCACCAAATTGGAATCCTTGGCAACAACCTTGGCCCCAATATCAAAATTCATATCAGCCATGGGTACAAGGAATGCAAAATCCTTATGGGAGATTTGCTCAATTTTATCAATATCCTCCATCTTTTCAAAATCAACAAGCTCCACAACTTCCAAACACAAATCCACAACTTTCATTGCCATTTCCACAACAAAAACCTTCTCAACAAAATCCAAATCCTCAACTCATGCTCCCATACCAACAAAAGACAAATCAACTTCCAACTCAGCCATTGCCAAATCCTAACAATAAAAATCCTCAGAATACTTACATGGTAGAAGGACAACAATTTCCTACCTATATGATTGTTCCTCTCAATGATGTACAACTCAGATCTGGTAGAGTTTTAGAAAAACCTTCTATAGATATTCAAGAGCAAGATACCTCTGAGGAGGACTCTCTTAAGGCCAATAAGGGTTCTGAGGAAGAATCTCTTCAAAACTCAAATATTCAAAAAGAAAAAGAAAAGTTAACACCCACAACTCCTATAGTTGAGCAACTTGCATCTTCATCTACACCTCCTTTTCCTGAAAGACTACAAATTGACAAGGGGTGGAAAAAAAAATCTTGTTGCCTAACTATGATTTTCTAGATGAATTGAAGAATGTTTGCATCAAGATTCCCTTGTTACAAGCCATTCGAGAGATTCCTATTCTAGCAAAAACAATAAAGGAGTTGAGTTTCAAAAGACTAGGAAGGAAACTAAAAGACACAAGAAGAATCCACCTGGTAGGAAAAATTGCAGATATCATGATGGGAAAAATTACCATGCAGAAGTATGTAGATCCAAGAAGTCCAATTGTCAAGACACATATAAATGGGATAGAAATTCCAAACACATTGATTGACTTAGGGGCTGCTATCAACATTATGAGTAGACAGACTATGGACTAGCTAAAACTTCCTAACCTTCCTTTTACACCTACTTTACTGCAACTTGCAGATCGATCAATTATTAAACCAGATGGTGTATTAGAAGATATTTCAGTCTCCTTAGATTCTTGGGAATATCCGGTATATTTTATGATTTTGACTCCCAAGAGTAATCTAGGTGGGCACCCACTTATCTTAGGAAGACCTTGGCTAGCCACAGCTGGTGCTTTTATTAGTTGTAGATCTGGGGATATGTACATTTCTAATGGTAATTCGACAAAGAAATTCAATTTGTATCCTCCAGCAAAAGCAATAACAGAAGTAGGAGACAATGAATGGGTCGATGATGAGGACATTATACAACCTGTCTTTACCATTTTGGAAGTTAGTGAGGATAGTCAAATTCTGAACACATTAGAAAATTTTGAGACATCTTCAGAATATGACCCCACACAATTTCAGTTGGAATCTGACATATAATATTTATCATCAAGACAAATGTCTCTTTACTCTATGGAAGAGTTTGGTAGTTCTACCATTGAGATTTTTCCAGGAAAAACATTGAATATCAACAAACATTTGGAAAAGTCACAACAAAAAGAACTAATCAAAATCTTGCAAAAACATTCTACTGCATTTGCATGGGAGTATACTGACATGAAAGGTATTGATCCTAAGACTTACATCCATCATATCTATATTGAGGAAAATAGTAGACCAATCAGACAACCTCAAAGAAGGATGAATCCAAATCTTAGGGAGATAGTGAAAGAAGAGCTCCAAAAACTACTCAATGTAAACTTCATTTATCCAATTTCAGATAGCCGATGGGTTTCTCCTATGGTTATAGTACCTAAAAATAATGGTAAATGGAGGGTATGCATTGATTACAGGGAATTGAACAAAGCAACTTTGAAGGATCACTTTCCTTTGCCTTTTATTGATCAGGTATTAGATACATTAGCAGGTAAAAAGTACTTTTCATTTTTGGATGGTTTTAGTGGCTATAATCAAATTCAGTTAGCACCTGAAGATCAAGATAAGACCACATTTACTTGTCCATGGGGAACTTTTGCCTACCGAGTGCTTCCTTTTGGGTTATGTAATGCACTTGCAACATTCCAAAGAGCAGTACTAGGAATTTTTTCTGATCTAATCCATGATTGTGTAGAGGTTTATATGGATGATTTTATAGTTTATGGTAATTCATTTGAAGAAGCATTAGAAAATTTGGAAAAAGTCCTTATAAGATGTAAAGAAAAAAACCTTTCATTAAGCCATGAAAAATGCTTTATGATGTTTACTGAAGGTATTGTTTTGGGGCATCATATTTCAGGAGATGGGATTAAGGTTGATAGATCAAAAGTTGAAGTCATCTCCAAGTTGCCTATTCCATATTGTCAAAGAGATGTTAGAAGTTTTCTAGGATTTACTGGTTACTATAGAAGATTTATAGAAAACTTCACTAAAATAGCATCTCCACTCTTTAAATTGCTTACAAAAGACCGTGAATTTAAATGGGATCCTCATTGTCAATCAGCTTTTGAAACTTTGAAAACAAGAATATCTGAAGCACCTATCTTGAGAGGACCAAATTGGAAACTCCCTTTCCATATTTCTACGGATGCTTCAGATACAGCTCTAGGAGCCGTGTTGGGTCAAAAAGATTTAGTTCCTTATGCCATTTATTATACCAGTAAAAATTTGACTCCCACAGAGTTGAACTATACTGTGACTGAAAAAGAGTTTTTAGCTGTTGTTCATGCAATTAATAAGTTTAGACATTACATAACAGGCTATGAAACTTTTATTCATACTGACCATTCTGCAATTAGATATTTAATGAAGAAACCTGTTACTAATGGCAGAGTGACAAGATGGCTCTTACTTTTGCAAGAATTCAATATTACTGTGTTGGATAGACCAGGAAAACAAAATACAGTAGCTGATTTCTTGTCTAGGATTCAGAATACTAAAGAAGATTCTCCTGTAGAGGATAAGTTTCCTGATGAATACTTGTTTGCAGTAACTATTAAGACTCCTTGGTATGCAGATATTGCTAACTATTTGGTTACAGGGAAACTGCCTTCACATTTATTTCCAAGTGAAAAACGAAAAATTATTCAAGAGAGTTCAAAATATTCATGGATTTCTAACGAATTGTTTAAAACAGGGCCAGATCTTGTGATCAAAAGATGTGTCAGGGAAGATGAAATGCCTGATATTATTAAGGCATGTCATGATGAACCATGCGGCGAACACTTTGCAGACAAAAGGACGGCCTATAAAATCCTCTCTTTAGGATATTATTGGCCTTCCCTCTTCAAAGATGCAAAACAATATGTCAAAAGGTGTGACAGCTGCCAAAGAGTAGGGAAACCTACCCTTTCAAATGAAATGCCACTGCAACCACAGGTACTCATTGAACCCTTTGAAAATGGGCTTTAGATTTCATTGGACCTATTAATCCACCATCTAAGCAAAAGAAGTATATATTGGTTTGTACTGATTATGTTACTAAATGGGTAGAAGCCAAAGCATTAATATCTGCTACTGAAAATTCAGTTGTTCATTTTCTTTATGAGGATATTTTTACTCGCTTTGGTGTTCCAAGAGAAATTGTGACAGATCAAGGAAGCCAATTCACATCCAACTTGGTGGAGAAATTGATGGAAGAATACAAAATCAAGCACAGAAGATCTACTCCTTACCATCCGCAAGCAAATGGTCAAGTGGAGTCTACAAAAAAAGTTCTTGAAAGTATCATCACCAAAACTGTTCATCTACATAGAAGAGATTGGGCAGAAAGGCTTCCTGAAGCCTTGTGGGCCTACAGAACTACATGGAGAAATACAACAGGACATTCTCCCTATGAACTTGTTTATGGGAAAGAAGTCCTGCTCCCCATTGAGTTCCAAGTCAAGACCTTCAAGATAGTAGTTCAATTGGGGATGGATTTATCAGAAGCCCAAAAGCATAGAATGGAGCAGTTGAATGAGCTAGATGAGATCAGACAAGAGGCAATTTTAAGAACTGATCTAGTTCAATATCAAAGAGCTAAATGGCATGACAAGCACATCAAAGAGAAGAAGTTTCAAGAAGGAGATTGGGCATTGTTATTTGATTCCAAGTTTAAAGATTTTCAAGGAAAATTTCAGACTCATTGGCTTGGGCCATATGAGATTGACAAGATCTTTAGCAATGGAGCAGTGAGAATGAAGACCATTGATGAGTTTCAAACTCCTCTTATTGTGAATGGCCACAGATTGAAAGTTTATCGTAAGCCACTCTCAAAAGAGGATTTTGTCAAAATGTTTCAAGAAAATTCTGCAATCAGGCTGGTACAGAAGAATTCTTCTTCTCCACCAGCCTAGCTTTTGTTCTTTCAATTTAAAAAAATAAAAATAAAAAAAAATAAAAAAAAAATTGTATAAGCCTTGAAAACCAATCACTGATTGGCAGTCTTATACAGAAAATATAGGGTGAAAATCAGGAACACCTGACACTCTATATTTTCCAAAAAAAAAATCTCTCTTTCATTTCACAAGTTTTGTGACCACCCATTCCACTTCATTTCACTCCATTTCACTCCATTCCACTTCATTTTATCTATTTCATTCCATTTTCACCAATAAAATTCTTTTTCATGACCATTTCCATCTAGTCATTTGTCATCCGTTCATGTTCATTCACCCAAATAATAACTGTGTCAGTTTTCGCAGCTGACATCTGTTTCCACAGATGACTCCAGTTTCCGCAGCCAGAAGCAGATTCCGCAGCTACCACTCTGTTTTCAAAAGAATGTACAGCCAGATGTTATTTCCATAATCATGAAATTAAATGCAGGTGAGAGGACCAATTATGAATACATGGGGCATTCAAGATATCAATGAGGAGCAACTAATTGAAGACCAAGGAAAAAGGCAAAGATTCCAAGGTATGAGTAAAATTCATTTCAAATAGCATTGAAAACACATTTTTATATAGTTCTAAACCATAAACTCCATCCATTATGTGCAATGATTATATTGACAAACTCCGTAACCCTTTCACGATCTCCATATGATCCTCCCACATTCATTCTCAAACGGTCCCATAATTAAACCTCCGATCTTCACTCATACTCCGATATTCCACCTATGACAATGAGACGTAGTTGATTTGACTACGGCTTCTTACAGCCACATAAAATCCATAGCCGTTGTTTAAACGTGCTCACATTTATTTTGCAGCCACCAAATTTCAAAACACCGCCGGATGTGTTATACTCCTCCTATTGTTCTGTTAATCTCACAGCCGTATCTCTGCCGTGCTCACGAAACCCCTCTCTGTTCTGCTTCACTCCATTTCATTCTCTGTTACGCTACAACCTGTATACCCACTCTCTGATATCTACATACAGTCATTGTGCTTATTTCTGTGCATTCAGCCGTTCTACTTCCATTGAACCCTCACGCAGGCAAATTTTTGAAGAGCAGAAAGAAGAATGGGTAAATTGCTAAGAGCAGAACCAGAAGGACCTGAATTCATGGAAGGATATCCGCAAGTTAGGGATATATTGAAGAAAGCAAAGTGGCTGCGGTTTATCCAAAAGTTCAGAGGCTATCATAAAGAAGTGACAAAAGCATTTTCAAGGTCGTTCAATGGCCTGGAGGTAGAGATTGGAGACCTTAAGTTCACGGTGAATGAGGCATCTATAGCATCTGCCACAGAACTTCTTCAAGAGGGTGAACGTTGGTTTAAAAACAAAAGCATTAGTGATGAAGCCTGGAGAATAATCTTACGAAACCAAGGTATGGACATAACTATTTTTAAAAGAGGAATTCTTGTTCATGCTTTGAAAGAAGAATGGGCTACTTTGCTGTTAGTTGTTCAAAAATTCATTACCTGTGAAGGCCGTTTTGGGTCCATGTATATGTACCATACCAGATTGCTGATGAATTTTCTAGATAATCAAATTCTCAATCTCCCATATTTTCTATTAAATAGTTTGAAGAAAATGTCTGTGACTGTTCAGAAGCATTTAGGGGATGTAGAACCACATCTATATCACCACGGTCTTGTAAAAATTTTGATTGAAAAAGAGTTAAAGGAGAAGAAAGACACATGGGAACAATTTTTTATTAGAAATTTCTTTGAGGAACCTCAAGAAATTCCTGAAGGTAGCACATCAAGAAGGAGTAGGAGAAAAAGAAAAAATGATGAAACTCAAATTACTCCTACTACTGCAATTGAAAGAACCAGTAGGGAAGAGAGATTGTCAAAAAGGAAGAAGAGAGAAACCAAGGGTAAAAAGCTAATAACACCAAAAGAGAGAAAAAGTATTGAGGCTATACATCAAACCCCTTCTTCCGAAGAAGAAGATCATCAAGTGTTATCTGAGAGATTGGTTCATCTTCAAGAACAGTTATCTATAGCCAAGAAGAAATAGAAAGGAAAACACAAGCAAAAGGACAGTGGTCCACATCGTGTGAGAAGAAGTTCCAGACTTAAGGGGAAATTGAGGACAACGCAAATGAAAGGACCCCATTTCATCGATTTGGGAGAAGAAACATCTGAACAATCCCCAGCTGACCATAGTCCATCTCACTCTCAATCAGTTATTGAACCTGGTTCATTTCATTCTCAGTCAGACATTGAACATAGTCCATCCCATTCTCAGCAAGATGTTGATGTGAGCCCTTCTCAGCCAGATTTTGAAGATAACTCTCCTTCACGGTATTTTGGGGACAGCCCAATAAAAATGACACCTGATATAGACCCCAAGCAACTGGAAGTATATGATTATATAGAATATTTAAAAAAAGCAGCTACAGGTCCCAGTACTTCATCCATTCAGCCTCACACAGTACAAGATGATTTAGTCCAATCACTAAAACAGGAAGTCTTTGAGCTAGAGCTTTTAAATAGACACATTAAAAATGAAAATGATACATTGAAGGAACAAAGAAAATTGGACAAAATAATTCATGATAATACCATGCTACATCTGGGAATATTGCAGAAGCAGAACAAGAAATTGAAAAAGAAATGCCAGAATTTAAGCAGAGCACTGGTTAATATCAAATTTAGATGCTTAATGAAGAAGCCCAGGATGTTGGCAGCACCAAGGAAGAAGAAGAGAGGATTGGATGTACTGGCCGAAGTGTCAAGGCATATGAACTGAAGAAGGATTATCAAAATTTTGGTTGCATGAGGACATGCAACACCTTCACAGTGGGGGTATGTTGAGTCTCAAATCTGCATCTTTTCCATACACCTTTCTATACCTTTTTCATTCACCTGAACCTTCCCAGTTGTCAATATCATTGTATATTAATTGCAAAAGAGCATCTAAAATGGTTTTTAACTATATTTTGTGTCTTCTGTTTGATTTAGATTTTTGCTCATTTAGCTGCAGAATCTTGCCACTTTCCGCAGCCGCTGCAACTTTCCGTAGCCATTTTGTGAAAATCTATGTTACAGGTGTCCTCAGGAAAAATGAGCCACATGGCCAAGTCAGAAATGATGTGGACATGGATCGTGTCCTATTGGCTTGAGCAAATTCACTTAAGGAAGCTGCGGTCAAAGGTGGCCAAGTGGAAGTCAACTGTAGAGTCCCACGGTGACAGGACTCTGTTTCTCGTCACGTGAAGATTTATATGGCCGTTTCTGAATTGCGGGAGACAAATCAACACCTGTACATGGCTCCATAAGCCGAATTCAAACATCCACTCTGCATATATTTACTCCCCAATGCGGCCATGATTCTAGATCTCTGGACGTAATGGTTTACGTGTTCTCCATCAGCACAAACTTTAGGGAATTAGTTATATTTCCTTTGTTATAAATAATGTGTTTGCATACGCATATTAGATTAGTCTCCATTAGCTTCCAGATAGCTCTGTAATGTAATTACGTTGCCACTGTGCCGTAATATCACCTTTCTATTATGACTGCATTTTAATATATAAGAAGACTCTGTTTCCAAGCATAATTCGTACTTGAAGTCTGTTGCCAAGGCTGGTGTAGAGGGCCCCTGCACACGCTGAGGTTTTGTGCATTATTGTATAGTTCTTGTTTTATTTCTTTAAGCTCATTGTGCCATAATTCATTCACATGTTTATACATTGCATCTTTCATGGTATATATGCTTCATTTATGTTTATAATCTTTCATGCTTTACATCTTGCTTCTGTCCATAATCTTTCATGTTTTATGTTATTGTTAACTGATCAGTGTTCTTGTTTTAGGTTATAAATAGGCAGCCCGGGCATTTGCATAACTTTTTGACTAATGACATGGAATTAATATTGTTCTGCTGCTAATTTACTTTTCTTAGTTTCTGTTTAATTTCAGTACTGCTTTGTTTATTTCAGTCTTGCACATTTGTTTCCATAGTTAGATTTAGATATATTAAATTGCTCATGTCATTTTCAGTTACCTCCGAAAGCCACAGCTGGACTGATGGTGAGGGATTGAAGTATGAGTGTGTAGTTTGATATTAGTTTACTTTCTGCAAGTTAGATATATTGAATTGCTCATGACATCTTCAGTTACCTCCGAAAGCCACAGCTGGACTGATGGTGAGGGATTGAATTATGAATGTGTAGTTTGATGTTAGTTTACTTTCTGCAAGTTAGAAATATTAAATTGCTCATGACATTTTCAGTTACCTCCGAAAGCCACAGCTGGACTGATGGTGAGGGATTGAATTATGAATGTGTAGTTTGATATTAGTTTACTTCCTGCAAGTTAAATATCAGGTTACTCAAGTTGTTTATGGCTACCTCCGAAAATCATAGCTGGACTAATGATGAGGGATCAGAAGATAAGTTGATGTAATTTGATTTAGATTTACTTTGTTGCAACTTTTGGATTTCTTTCAGCATAAGTTTCTTTTGTGTTTGAACATCAACAAGAATAATGAGTTTCATGATCAGTAGTTCATTGTTTGTTTGACTAGAGTAGTGATGCAATTTCATTTTTTTTGAAGAATTAATTTTGTCATTGTGTGTTTTTAAAATCCTTTTGAAGTTTGGAAAATCATTAGAAAGACATTGTTGTCTTGAATATTTGTCTCCATACTTGTCTTTTAGAATTTCACAAAAATCCAAAAACGACAAAAAAGTAAGAGATAGGTTATCTTGCACATATAGTGTGCCACACTTCGTCAGCTTACAAATCCCGGATTGACAAATTAAATGTAGCAATTTAGGACAAACTAAATTGACCAAACACCTTCCCCTAAAGTATCAAAACAAGAAGAGAATAGTGACAAAGAGGAAAATGAAAATCAAGAGGAAGAAAAAAATGATGAGGAAGAGGAAAATGAAAATTAAGAGTGGTGATGATGAGGAAGAAAGAAAGGACAAGGAAGAAGAAATAGAAACAAATGATGAGGTAGAAACTGACAGTCATGAGGAAGAAGAAACAAATGATGAGGAAGAAAATGATGATGAGGAGGATGATGATGAAGATCAAGAGACAGAGGCATATTGTGAAGACAAAGGCATTGAGAAAAATAGTGAAGAGGAAGAAGAGACAAATGAAGAAGGAACAGATAATGAAAAGGAAGATTACGAAGAGAAAAGCAGTGATAAAGAGGATAAAGAAGAAACAGATAATGATGAAGAGGACGGTTTAGAAAAAAATGACAATGCAAAAGATATGGAAGAGGATGAAAATGATGAAAATGAAAATAGTGAGGATATTACAGAAGACAGTAAAGAGTTTGAGGAAAATGAGGATGAAAATGCACAAAAAAGTAATGAAAACACTTACAAAGACACCTCTAACAGTGACAACATAGAAAATGATGATGGCAATGATAATGTTGCAAACATAGAGGAGGATGATGAATAAGAAAACATGATGATTGATAGCCTTAATAATGATGACAACAGTGACTCTATGAACCAAAAAAGCACTCAAGAGGTTGATGAAAATGTTGAAGATCATAATAGTAATGCTAGCATGGAGGAAAATGCAAGTGACTCTCAAGAGGGCAGTCAAGAACACAATGCAAGAGACATAAATACAGAGATCATTGATGAAAAGAAGGGCAGTCTTGAGATCAGTCATGGTAATATCATTATAGTAAACAAATTTGAGTTTTTGCCTCTCACATATCAAAAAGGATCAAGGCTTGTGTTTGCTGCCTCCAAAAGGGAAGGGACCATGCCATCCTCCTCATCTCAGCCACTAGACAAAGGGAAACAAAAGGTAAAGGAAGAAGAATAAAATCATGAGGTTGAGAGGGAGTTTTAGATCATTCAAGTGGATAGTGATGAGGAGAATGAAGCAAGGATCACAAACTTTCTCCTCTAGGACAAAAATGCACAAATAAAAGACCTCCAAGCACATTTGGATAGGGCCAAGAGTGTGAATGATGCCCTTGACTTGGAGAACATGTAGCTAGGAGAAAAGATTGCAATCTATGAAGCTAGAGCCCTCAAGGCCCGGAAATAAGCCCAAAAGGCACAGGTGAAACTAGAAGAGTTCATGGGCACTTATGAAGATAGTTAGGATGAGGAAGGAAAATCTAGGAGGAGACCTAGAACCATAGGGTTGAAAAAGGCATTGGAAAAACAAAGGGAACAAGAATTAGCCCTAGCAGAACAACTCCCTTTAGATGAGATTTTGGCCATGGAGGTAGCACATGATCAAAAGCCTTGGTTGGAGAGAGCCAACATACACTTGGAGGCTAAATTGAAGTAATAAAATCAATATCTTGACCTCCAAAGAAGGATGACTAAACATTATGCCCGGAGAAACCAAATTGCAAGGGCTAAACTGAAAAAGGCTCAAACCAAGATCCAAGCACTAAAAGAGGAAAAAGTCCAAGCTAACCTTGTAATCTTGGCACAAGCTTCTCTATAGGTCTCTCAAAACCCATGAGGCACACATCCACCAAATTTTGGAGACAAGTTTTTGTTTTTTGCTAATTTTGAGGGCCAAGGGGGTAACACCGATGGTGCTATGATTTTTCTCAGAGCATCTTCAGGAGGAAAGTCTTACATTTTTGGAATCATCAGCTTGAGTATGGCATGATCACAACGTTTCAGGTCAATTGGAGTTGTTTTGGTCCTCCAAAAGGGTCAAAAACACCCTAATTTTCACCCTTCTACCTAGTTTTTAGGACATGTGTTGCGCCTTCACCAGTCTTGGAATTTTTTCTTTTTGAATAGGTTACAGAATTCCAATCAGAGAACCAAGGGTAGATATGGAAAGTAGACTTGAAAATATTTCTAAGGAGCCTTCACAGAGCCTATTCCGACATCGAGAAGACCTTCAAAACATTGCTGCACATTGACCTAGTTTTTCTGCCCCAGTGCTACGCCCTTGGCATGGAAATTCATACTAAAACACAGTGCTACGCCCTTAGCAGAGGAAAATTCAACAATGTACGCTTGGCAAGTTTTAGGAGGCATGGAAGAACCCAAATATCAATTTCTTTGATAAAAATGCCCGAAAAGAAATTTTGTTTTAGATATTTTGTGCCTTGGGCCTTGCAAGGTCTCAAGGACAATAGTGACATTTCTAATTAGCCAATAGACTTCTAGAGACTCTATTAGGTTTTCTCCTCCTTGATTGTTAAAAGAGCATTGAGGATTCATTGTTAATGTTGGAATTTGAGGAGTTTTGAGAGCAATACATGGTTTTTTGAGGTTGAAGAGAAATTTGGTGTTATGGAGCTTGTGAATGATTTTCTTTGATTGATGATGATGAAAGCTTGCTTGCAGGATCCATGAGCTTGGTTAATGGTGATGTGTCTCTAATTTTTTCATGTCTTATTGTTTATCCTTGTGTCCATCCTTCTATGTTGTAGTAGATTAGAAAAGTATAGGCTAAGAAATGTTGTTTGAGGTATCTTAATCCTTCCTGTTTACTATTGTCTTTATTTTTTCCTCTGCTGGGTTAGTTTAAGAAATTCTTAGCTGCTCCTTAGACCCACCTAAGCTTGTTTGTTTCATTAATGGTTTAAAAAATTAGTTTTCAAATATTTTTTATGGTTAGACATGCTTACTTGATGCTATCTAAACTCTGTTTGTGGAATCTCTCTTTGATGTGTTGCTTGCTAGGTTTAGCCAAGGAAGCCATGTTTTGATCATGCCCTTTGTCCATGCTTGATAAGTTTGCCTCAAAGTTCTTTATAGCTTGATCGATGATTTCTAGGAGTTCCCTCTTCATTGATTAAAGTTATTTGTCGTCTTATATGTTTTCAAACCTTGAAGGTGAAATAACTAAAGTTAGATAAGTTTTCTTGCTTTCTTTGTTTCACTGAATTGTTCATCTTGAATGTCTACTTGTTTAAGTATTGTAATTGAGTTAATGGTTTTTCCTATCTCATGATTATTATATTTTTCTTATCAATATTTGATAGCTTCTTGTTTATGGGTATTTGACAAAGGCTACTTCACTGCCCTTTTCCCTACCTGGTTCACCAACTTAATGTCCACTTCACTTTACACATAACTTTAAAGATCCATTGACCACAATAGATTTTCCCTGTGATGCACTCTGACTCATTGTTGAGATATCCATGACTTTCATAGACTCCATAGCCCAATGATTTGATGACCTCTCACTCCACCTATCCTACTTAATCATCTTACCCAACCCAAACAAACAAACAAACCCTACACTTAACAACTAGCCTAAAATCAACCACCCAAAGCAAACAAGTTCATATCATTTGCAAACAATAGAGAGAGCCCTCTATGAGTCCAGGAAGGCTAGGTCCTAGGACTCCAAAGACTGGTCTGATGTTACCATGTGCATTTGTTCTACCAATCTACTAAGTCACGGGACTCTAACATAATGGCGATCACGGTGGGACTGAGTACATAGTAGCCTGTATATCACTTACAGACTCATTAGACCCTCAGTTATACTTTGAAAATCCTGTGATTGGTAACCACTTCATCATTATCACTAACACAATGGTGATCATGATGGGACCTCTAGGTCAGTGACAATCTAAGTATCCCTTAGGAATTCAGAAAACCCTTATCAAATCATAGAGAACTCAAACTGTCAGCTAAAGAGTAGAATTTGTTTGTTTCACCATCCTAGAAAAATGATGACTCAGCTACAGGACACTCTTACAAACCCTAGGGATACATAAAGGAACTCAGAAAACCCCAAAAACATCCCTAGATTTTTTTTTGTCAGTATTAGTGGTGGACCATACACATATCTCTTCAAAATAGCTAAAAACATCCACCTGGTGACTCCACTAGCCTCCAATAGGCCTATTACTTCACTATCTCTCATTAGGCTCCCTGGGATTGTGTCAAATCAGCCCTGAGAAGTTTAGAAGCCTAGTCACACACTGTGCGAGTTTAACAAACACCTAGGAAGTTCAGGCTTCCGAAAGCAGTCATAAAATTTCAGCCTCTCTGCATTTTGAGTTCGAAATCTGGCTTCACAAAGGATTAGTACCAGATCTCATCTGGACCCAAACTCTCCTATTATAGTTGATGAACCAGAAAGGATTTTGTGGCAAACTTCCAAAACTAAAGATTCAAATACTATTAGGACCATTCATAGAGCAAGTTCTGTCCCTGAACATCTTACAGCCTTGCAAGATCCCCAGTTTGACTTGCACCATACAAGAAACCTTTTCATAACCAAGTCACAAATTAAGATTGACCATACTAACCTTGAGCCCTTAGAATTGCAACAGAGTCTTATTGGAGAAGCTTCTCCCTCCGCTCCCCCTGATTTCAAACTTCTCCACCACTTTAGCTCTTTTCACCCCAAGTCTGCTCAGAATCAGTTTGCTGGTCCAAGTAATTCCACCACACCCATTCATACCACCACTGTGAAAACCACTCCATCCCATATCACAAACTCTCCCCTTGTAAATCCACCTTGGATCACATTCGCCCCCATCATGGCAGCATGTTATGCTCCCCCAATGTTACCACAACCTTTGGTACCTTTGTCGAATGAATACCAATCTAGAATCCCTCACTTTACCGGGGCTGAATATACCACTTCCCAACAACATGTAGATAGAATAAATGACGCTTTTGACTACATGGAATTAGAAGAGGAAATCATAAAGATGAGGATGTTTGCCCAAAGCCTAGGAGGAGCAACTAAGAAATGGTTTAAAGGCTTACCTCCTAACAAAATACATGATCTCCCTTCCCTTTATTAGACATTCATCAACAAATGGGAGATTAAGAAAAACCCCCTCCAAATCCTTTCAGAGTATAAAAATATTAAGAGAAATATAGGGGAAAGTGTCCAAGATTATTGCACCAGGTTTAACAGTGTCTACAATTCCATCCCACCTCACATGAAACCCCCAGAAGGCCTAGCACTAGTAAATTTCCCAGAAGGTTTTGATCCGTACATGACTTACCAATTGAGGGAGAGAGACCCCACAAATTTAGAAGAAATGTAGAGAGGGGTTGTGAGTGTAGAAGCCAACCTGACTAAGAAGAGAGATAGGATGAGGTCAGAAAAAAAAGTCACTTACAAAGATGAAACCATAGCCTCAACCTCTTCTTCTGATGCCAAGATAGAAAACCTAGTTAGAACCATGGAGATAATGATGGAAAGGATAAAATTGAATGAAAGAGAACCTCCTAGGGAAAATCAACCAAATCCCCAAAACAAAAATTGGAATCAGAAATTCAGAAGAGACCCACCCCAAATGAGACAAAGGGAAAATGACCAACAAATTTTTGCCCCCTTTCCAAGATAACTATGTAGATGAAGGAGAAAGAGATACTGAACATCGAGAATAAAACCATGTAAAATTAATAGGCTCTGATAATGAGGGTGATGTTTTTCTCACAGAAGAGGAACAAGGTTTCTTCTCCTCAAATCAAATTGAAATAAACTATGAGGATTCTGAAGACTACAAATTGGGATTTGAAAACGCCATAATGGAAGTCCATAGGCAATATGATCTTAGGAGTAAGAAAAACCAAGACAACTCCAAGAAGAACAATTTAGACACTGCTGTTAGGAAAACCCCTGAAAATACTCCTAAAAGGACAACAAACAATACCAACACCATGGCTAAGAAAAATGATCCAAATAGAGATAAAAATAGCCAACCAAGTGGTGACATAAGCTGCCCTAGTGCCTCTAATAGTGGCCCTGAGAAAACTCTTTTGTCCAAAACCCCAAATCAGAATCAACAAATTAAAAATGTAGAAAAATTTATGGCTGATAAAAATGATGTAAGTATGCCCAAAACTCAAGTACCTTTCAGTTTTGAAGGAGAGATTGCTAAAATCAAGATAACCATACCTCTCACTGAATTGGTAACTCAGGATATGTACAGGTCCCAAGTTTTGAAAGTTTTGAACATAGGGAATGATACAGACACTCTAAACTTGACTGATGACAAACCAGAGCTGTTGTTTGGTCTCGAAGTAGAGGCATATCAAGAAGAAGCTATCCCTCCTTTCTATGTTAGCCTAAACATGCAGGACAGAATATTAAACAATGCTATGCTAGATTCTAGTGCCTCACACAAACTCATGCCTAAGGTAATGATGAAGAGATTAGGCCTAGAAATAACCAAACGTTACAAAGACTTATACTCTTTTGATTCAAGTAGAGTCAAATGTTTGGGCCTAATCAAGGATCTTTGTATCACTCTGGCGCAAATACCTGCAAAAAGCCTAGTCATGGACATAGTTTTTGCTGACATTCCTCCTAAGTATGGCATTCTTTTATCCAGATCTTGGGGAGCCAAAATTTAGGGGAACCTTGAAATAGATATGTCCTCTGCTACCATCCCTATTTTTAACCAGACAAGAAGACTATACCAAGAGTCACACATGAAATATATGGTTAGCAGTCAGGAGAGGCCAAACAACACTCCTCTTTATTCCATTCATTCAGATCTTGATTATTTCATATTGTGTAATGAAGAGGACATTAATGAGCATATAAGAAAAGTTGAGATAGATCTAGGCATAATACAACAGTCAAAATTGTCTCTGCATGAGGAACTCAACAGTCAAAACTATAGCAGCCCTAAACAACCACATGATGATAAAACTAAATTTGACTTTCTGCAAACTGAACATGAAATTTCAAAACCAAAAATTAGTTTATAATATGAATCAGGTTGCTCAAATGAAGGACAAACCTTAGAAACATAACTTTTCCCTTTTTCCAATCCAGAAGTGCTGAAATACTCTCACATAATAGAAATATTTGGGAATCTAGAAAAAAAGAGTCTTATGTTGGAACAGTGTCTCCTACAAAGCTGCGAATCTAGTCCTTTTTGTATATTTTTTATTATATTTAGTCTAATGTAGGGGTTTTGGGGTGGGTCAAAGCCCCTAATGCATTGTAAGTGGGTCAAGGGTAGACCAAGAGCCTGCAAACCACAGTTTGCAAACCATTGGATGCGTAGGCTAGAGTAGTATAAATAGTTGAACCTTTTTGAGTCGAGAGGTAGGAAATGAATAGAGATTGAAGCAAAGTATGAATTGCTAGATTTGGGTTGGGTTGTTTTGGGTTAGGAATCCTATTGGCTATGTGCGCAGAGATCCTCTATCCTGCTATGTGCAGACCCTACAAGCTGTGTGTGCAGGTGGTATTTGGGGAATGTAAGAAGTTCTTGATAAGTAATATATGCGAAGTATCACTGAATATATGTTGTTGAATGGATCTGTTCTGTTATGATTGATGTGAACTAAGATTGTCTGATTAAGCCGTGAACTTGTATGTTTTATTTCTATGATATGAAAGTCTTTGCATCTAGTATATTACTGTGATAAGACTATTATCGCCCTTGCTGATTACATCTCGGTTAATGAACATGAACTATCTGTGTTGACAATATTGGCTACGATTATACTATTTTATGGTTATAATTGATGATATGCACGTGGATGCGAACCTGCTAGGGTAGATATGATAAGAAATATAGTCTGAATATGTTATGGAACCCTGCGAATAACCTTTCTATATAGATCTGATAATTGCAGGCCTGCGTTATTACCTTCTCTCTCTCAGGGTGCGGAAACCTGGTTCCAACAACGTCCCATACTGCTTCGGGTGAGACTTTGACCTGTGCAAGCAGGTCACTACCGAAAGGGCCAGTAGTATAGGGGTTTGTTGGCAAACCTTCACTTCTAAACCTGGGTCAGGACCCCTTGAGCCAACAAATGGTTCCGTTGTTAGGACTGGGAGAATTTTGAGGGAGAGATTTGGTAATGCCAAGGCTATATTGGAAGCCTAAAAAGAAAGAAATCAACGAGTGGTTTGAAAAGCAAGTTCAGGAATTCATTGTAAAATAAAATCGCAGTGCGAACTTAATCGCGAAGGAGTGGAAAAATAAGTATATTTTCTTGGAAAGCTACGAGATTTTCTCTGTAACTTTTTCAATCGAGCTGCAGGAGTGGCTTGCAAGACTGGTCGATTTTCAAAAGTGTTGGAAAGACAAACGAGTCACGCAGTGGACTCCAGAACTGATCTGGGAGTTGGAAAAGACTTATAATACCATTACTCGCACAATAGATCATTGGGTGGACAGTGTGATAGGAGGATTTGTGACTAAATTTGCAATCAATCAATTTGTGTCCTACTCAAAAGTGGAGTAGAGGTTCTTCAAGGGTTTCTAGGGTAAGTTTATAAAAAAAATTTCTTTACTGATTAAGATCTTATTGTGCAAAAAGAGTATCCTGTGTAGCCATACCGAGTGAATGAGCTCCAATCAAAGTGAGGGTACAATGCATAGTGGTAATTACTATAGAACTAATCAAGAGGGAGATCGATCTGTCTATAGCCCAGTGACTAATTTTTCTATGCATATCCCTCCATCAACACCATCTTCGAGTCCATGTAGGGGCAAGAACTCACCTCTGCCACCACCGGAAGACGATATGACTTCACAGATGAAGTTACCCACCTTCAAGGGTGTGGGGGATGAAGATATGGATCGATTCTAGTTTTTCGCATGGTCTGTATGGACTGTGCAGAATGTAGTGAGCGATGCTATGAAAAGAGCACAACTATCTCTTGCTTTCGAAGGAAGGGCCCTAGATTGGTACATGGGATACCTAGACCAGCATGCAAGCACGAGCATTGAGGACATTAAGAACACCTTGAAGCAACAGTTCAAGAAGCCTAAGGCCTACTCCCAAATAGTGAATGACCTGAAAGATTTAAAACAAGGTCCATTTGAGTCTATATGGGAAGCTGATCAGCGATTGAAAAAAGTAATCAGAGAAGGAGGATTCTACTATGATGACATGCAACATGCGGAATGGTTCATTGCTATGTTGCTACCATACCTACACGTACCGATGGGCCACCAATACATTGAGTCGTAGGAGAAGGCCTTGGAGATAGCGATGAAGTTGGAGGCTGTGCCACGAGATGAAACCCAGTTGGGTGTACAACAGTTACAAGGCCAACTGGAAGCAATGCACATGGAGATATAGAACCTGCGAAAGGAACGAGGAGTGGAGGCTAGCCCTCACAAGTGGTGCATACGCTACAGGATGAATGGCCACACCAAGGATAACTATCCACTATTAACAGACTACATGAAGGCTGGAGGACCTAGCCTGCTATGCCCTAGAGAAGTTGTGGGGCCTAGTAGGTCGGTGCTATGGTGTGGCGAATATCATTTTGTGGGGTTGCACAACACCAACCAATGCCCTTGCCTTGTTTATTGTATTTCGTAGGTTAAGAAGCAATGGTTCAGGTTTTGTAGGTCTGTGGGGCATGATGAGTAGAACTGCCATACTTATGATCTAATGATAGATCGAGGAAACCTCTATAGGGTATAGACATATCCTTCGTCACCAAGGATCCCTTCCGATATCGAGGGCTCCCCTGTTAGGGGTAGGGGAGGGGGCCGAGGCTGAAGCACAGGTAGGGGAAGAAGCCAACTAATCTATTATAACTGTGGAGAGATAGGTCACTTTGCAAGGGACTGCCTGAACCCTACAAGGCAATCCTGTAGGTATTGTAGGCAACTAGACCACGTGATCGAGGACTGCCTGATTTTGATAGCTAAGGTGCAGGAGAAACAACAGAAACCTACGCAAAATGTGCAAAGGGTTACAACGGAGCCTCGGAACGAGGGACCAGGTATTAATATCATAACCCGTAGTGGCCTAGCCACCTGGGGGTGGAAGAAAAAGCTGTGGCAGAGCCTCTGATCAGGAAAGCAGTCATCAAATCAGAAGGTTTGGACCTACAAAAGGAAAGGGAGACCTTTATCACACCTCGGCAAGACTTCATAGAAGCATCTACTTCGCAGGTTCCTGCGGCCACCAAAGAAGGCGAAGGGATCTGACCATTTTTACAAGCATGCATGAAACTTCTGTGTAACCATCAGGACGTTGAGAACCTCCAGGCACTATTAAATAGTTGTGCAGAGAAAACAAAACCTCCCCTGGAAGTTAAGGATGTAAACACACTATATAAGTACAAGAAATGCACTGGTAGGGAAATGTGGCTCATGGCACAAATCGGGGATTACGAAATGGAGCAAGTTATCTTGGATCTAAGATTAGATGCAAATGTACTGCCCAAGCAAAAATGGCAGCGCATGGGAGAACCTAAGTTAGAATGGTCCACTATCTAGTTGCACATGGCCAATCAGCAACAGATCATACCTTTAGGACAGTTATCACAGGTCGTAGTAGATATCGTAGGTGTTAAGGTCCGAGCTGACTTTGAAGTCATTCAGATTTTGGAATATGCAGACCCTTTCCCTGTTCTCTTAGGGTTAGATTGGGCCATCGACATGGGCGGTATTATCAACTTGAAGAAGAGAAGCATGATTTTTGAGAACAGAGGGGTACGACTAATAGTCCCTTTGGACCTCGCAGAGGGGGAAAGGTATACAGAGCCGGTGTAGATCAACGAGGATGTAGACCACATCTACAATTTAATTATGCAGGATGATGATTGGCTCAACCCTACGCCTGATGACATGCTCTACTGGGAAAAGGATAGCGACTGTTTCTTTGACTCTGATGAAGAAATGGAAAATTGGCAAAACCGGTTGTACGATGTGTCTGCACAACGATGTCCTAGAATTACAAGGGATTTCTGCTGTATATCCTCGGAGGTAAGGGACCTACCCCACTTTTATGGGTCTGGTAGTTTGAAATAATTTTTATGGATATTCGAAGCCGAGTTTCCCAGGGAACGAAGGCTATGATGGGCCCTCAATCTGGCTCTATGCGCCACACTCGCCAGATGGCAGGACACGCATAAGGAGGCATTCCAGGCTTGGGAGGAATGCTGGGATATGATAACCCTATGGTTTGAGTGGCCAGCTGAGGTGCGTATCACAAAGTTCCTGGGTCCTAAGGATCCACGAGAACACTTGGTCTCATGGATGGACAAGTGGGGTGATCGAACTACAAAATAATGGATTCACTTATTTATTCATGCAGTAGGACCCATTCCAGCGGCATGGTATTTGGATGTGGAGCTACACCAGCGAACCCACCACTGGGAAACTTTGAAAGATGAATTCATAGGGACATTCGGCCTAATAGGAGGCTTGGAGGCACTCGATGAAGCTCTGCAGGATATAGACACATATGTTTTTAGGCAACCCAACCCCCACTCAGCCTTTGGGGCACCAATGTGGGAGGCACAGATGCACGACATTGCCAATTGTCGTAATATTACTATAGAAGAGCAAGACGAAGATTAGCGCAATATCTCTATCCCAGAGTTAGAGGGGGGGCACGATGTTGCCGGACCCCCACTACAGACAGTGGATGTAACGAAACCTTTGAAATTGCGGGAAGTTAACATTGGCACAACAGAGCAACCCAAATTGGCTAAGATCGAGGACTATTGGAATGATGACATTATCACAAAAGTGGCTGAAATGCTCACAAAATATCAAGACTTATTCCCCACGAAGTTCTCAGAACTCAAGGGGATCACAGGGGAGCTAGGGGTCATGCACATCACACTAAAACCTGATGCGTGCCCAGGAAAACAACGACCTTATCGTTTGAACCCTAAGTATAAGTAGAAGTTTAAATAAGAACTTGATAAAATGCTTGCTGCAAGCATTATCGAACCGTTCGAACAGTTGGATTGGGTAAGTCTGATGGTGGTTCAGGAGAAGAAAAATAAGGGGGAAATAAAAATTTGTGTGGACTTGCGCCAGTTGAATGATGCATGCATACATGATCCCTTCCCGATGTCGTTCTCAGATGAAACCTTGGATAATGTAGGCGGCCAAGAAGCATAGTCATTCACTGACGGGTTCTCCGGATACCATCAAATCAGAATCGCACTAGAAGATCAGAGAAAAACCACGTTTGCCACGGAATGGGGTTCCTTCTAGTATACGGTCATGCGATTTGGACTCAAGAATTCCCTTGCTATCTTCTCGCGAGTTGTAGTTGCAATATTTAAGGAGTTCATCCACAAATTACTAGAAGTATGTTTTGATGATTGGATAGTCTTTGGCTTGGTAAGGACACATGTGTCGAACCTGCGCATGATGTTGGATGCCTATAGAAAGCACCAAATCTCCTTGAATATTAAGAAATGCATCTTCTGTGTACCTTTTGGAATCCTACTGGGACATATCGTATGTCAATAGGGGTTTATGGTTGACCCAGCGAAGGTCGAAGTTATCATTAACTTGGCAGTACCAACTACTGAAAATAGCTGTGTTTGATCTTGGGACATACGGGTTACTACCGGAAATTCATTCAGGGATGCGCATTGATTACAGCACCTCTGGAAAAACTACTTAAGAAGGATGTTTCATGTTTTTTGGGATGACAAGTGTCAGAAAATCTTTGAACTCCTAAAGGAAAAGATGGTCTTTGTGCCTATCCTAATTTTTTTGGATTGGACAAAGGTCTTTCACGTTCTTGTTGATGCATCCGGAATCACCCTCGGAGCAGTCCTTACACAACCAAGAGACGGGGACATTGATCACCCGGTTGCATTCGCCAGCCGAAAACTCTCTGGCGTAGAGCGAAATTATGCCATTACAGAATGGGAAGGATTGGCCATGGTCTATGCACTACAGAAGTATCGACACTATCTATTAAGGGGTCACTTAAAAATGTTTACAGATCACTCGGATTTGAAGTACCTGGTGAATAAGTCTGTGTTGGGGGGTAAAATATGCCGATGGCTTCTATTATTCCAGGAGTATGATTTCAAGATCATTGTCAAGCTAGGAAGGCTGAATGTTGGGCCAGATCACCTGTCTCGAATCGAGAATGGTGAGGAACTGAATAACCTAGAGGAGGGACTGACTAACCTATAGACGCACACTTTTGCGACATCATCTAGTTTTTGTCTACAGGCATAGCACCTGTAGCGTATTCTGTACAACAGAAGAAGGAGTTGATAGCTCGTGCTGCGGATTTTACCCTCATTGCAGGACGTCTATATAAAATGGGCGTGGATGAAGTGCTACGTAGGTGTGTCTTGAAACATGAACGGCATGACATCCTGGTAGAAGCCCATGATGGGGTCGTAGTGGGTAATTACGTAGGAAAAGCGACGATGCAAAAGATCTTACAGGTCGGGTTGTGGTGGCCCACCTTGCATACTGACTCTCATGACTATTGTAAGGCCTTCGATACCTGCCAACGAACTGGGTGTCCATCCTGGAGAGATGAAATGCCTCTAAAACCACAAATAGCCCTCCAGGATTTTGAAAAGTGGGCTATCAATTTTTTCAGCCCTATCAACCCTCCTGGGAAGAAGACAGGTGCACGCTACATTATAACTGCAACTGACTACGTAACCCGATGGGCCAAAGCACAAGCCATCAAGGATTGCACCATAGGTACCACTGCGCATTTCATTTTCGAATAGATTCTGACCAGGTTCAGGTGTCCTAAGATCCTGATGAGCGATCGCGGTATGCACTTTGTTAATGAGACAATACAAGCCTTAATGGAGGAATTATGGATCCACCATGCTAGAGCACCCCATACCACCCTCAAGCGAATGGAGTGGTTGAAGCTTTTAACAAGGTTTTGGAGAACGCACTAACTAATGTTTGTAATGCCGATAACAGCAATTGGGATGTTCGTATCCCATTTGTTCTTTGGGCCTACCACACCACTTGTAAAAACTTGATAGGAAAAACACTGTTTCGGATGGTCTATGGCAAGGAGGTCGTCATGCCCATGGAATATATTATTCCTAGCCTGCGCATTGCAACCTTTACAAACATGGCCGAGCCAACCATCCTGGAGGAAGGATTAGTGCAGCTTGTGGCCTTAGAGGAAGACCATTTTATTGCTAACTTCCATCAGTAGGTCTTGAAGGCATGAGACAAAGCATGGCACGATCGACATATTTGCCACAAGACCTTTACTGTGGATGACTTAGTTCTAATATATGATAGCCAGTTTGCAAAGCACCCAAGGAAATTTCGACAGCACGGGCTTGGGCCCTATGTGGTTAAGGAAGTCACAAAAGGTAGGGTTGTTTGGCTTGCTACCTTGCGCGGTGATTTTCTGCCTGGGTATGTCAATGTTAGTCGGCTCAAACCATATCGGATCAAATCACTACATGACTGGAAGTGGGGTTCGTATATCCTCGGGCATAGTGGGACTTATATTGCGCATCCTCAAGGTGGGAAGACTTGGGGGATACATGGAAGAAGCAGGGACGAAGTCAGAATAATGATAAGAGTGACGATGTGTTGCCCCAGTGTTCAGAGTAATCAGAATTTTGCAGGCGTAGATAGTGACCCCACCACCTCAGTGACTCGGGACGAGTCACAAGATTGTGTTGGGGGACTGTTGGAACAGGGTCTCCTACAAAGCTGCGAATCTGGTCCATTTTGTATATTTTTTATTATATTTAGTCTAATGCAGGGGTTTTGGGGTGGGTCAAAGCCCCTAATGCATTGTAAGCAGGTCAAGGGTAGACCAAGAGCCCACAAACCACAGTTTGCGGACCATTGGATGCGTAGACTAAAGTAGTATAAATAGTTGAAATTATTTGAGTCGAGAGGTAGGAAATGAATAGAGATTGAAGTGAAGTACGAATTGCTAGATCTGGGTTGGGTTGTTTTGGGTTAGGACTCCTGATGGCTGTGTGCACATAGATCCTCTGTCCTACTGTGTACGGACCCTGTTGGCTGTGTGTGCAGGTGGTATTTGGGGAATGTAAGAAGATTTTGATAAGTAATATATGCGAAGTATTGCTGAACATATGCTGTTGACTGGATCTATTCTGTTATGATTGATGCAAACTAAGATTGTCTGATTAAGCTGTGAACTTGTCTGTTTTATCTCTATGATATGAAAGTCTTTGCATCTATTATATTACTGTGATAAGACTGTTGTCGCCCTTGCTGATTACATCTCGGTTAATGAACGCGAACTATCTGTGTTGACAATATTGGCTACGATTATCCTATTTTATGGTTATAATTGATGATATGCACATGGATGTGAACCTGCTAGGACAAATATGATAAGAGTTATAGTCTGGTTATGTTCTGGAACCCTACGAATCACCCTTCTGTATAGATCTGATAATTTCGGGCCTGCGTTATTACCTTCTCTCTCTCAGGGTGCGAAAACCTGGTTCCAACACCCTCCCATACTACTTCGGGTGAGACTTTGACCTGCACAAGCAGGTCACTGCTGAAAGGGCCAATAGTATAGGGGTTTGTTGGAAAACCTTTACCTCTGAACCTGGGTCAGGATCCCTTGAGCCAACAGGACAGGATGCTCAAGTAGCATTGCTGTAAAAAACCACTAGTTTAAAATTTTCATTCATTGTACATAAACATTGCATGAGAAAAATCACAAAAAACATAAAAACAAAGAAGGAAAGAAAAAGAGGGCAGATTTGAAAAGAGTTATAGCCCCATACCCAAAAATAGTGATGTTGAAAGTGTGCAAGCCTAAATGCCACTACTTGTTCAAAAAGAAGGTCTTGTTCAGTCATCTAGCCTAATCATGGCTGAGCATGCTTTCAATTTATTGTTAATAAGTTAGTGAAAGAATGTTGGTCAAATCATTTAAGCTTGACTTGTCAAAAGGAAATAGATTAATAATGAAAGATACTAGTTCCACATGCTTAAGTCTGAACCAAAGAAAAGGATAGGGATGATTAACAAATGATGAAACATAACCCTCATACCTTCTAGTTTTGTTTTTATGAAAATAATGTTTGTGTGCAGCTTGTCCTAATGCCACAACCCATGGTGAATCATATTGCCTAATCCTAATTTAAACCATGTTTTCAATTTCATGTCAATAGCTTAGAGAATGAATCCTGTCAAATAGCTTAATCTTAGAAGTTGAGTAGTTTAGATAGAGAATAAAAGAGTTCACAAGAATAATCTGAACCCTTGGAAGCAATAAGGGTACAAGTAGATAGTTTATTTTTGTTTTCAAAAGAAAAGGAATGTCAAGGGTTTTCCAGTTTAAGTGCACCCAAGGAAGAAAAAAAAAATGCTAGACAAAGTAGGCTGGGTAGGTAGAGATGAAGTTGGAGTAATCATGTTTTTCAGATTATTGAGATCACTACTTCAGAGAAACATTCGCAAATGAAGCAAGAAAATTTGCCTAATGGATGAGGCACTAGTCTTCATAAACTCAAAGATCTAATATCTGAAGTTCGGGACACCTCCTGAAAAAGAGCTTCCCTCCCCAAGTGGAGCCACTGTTAGTCATTAGTAATTTTTATTGTCTAAATATGACTAAATGTTAGTACTATATTTATAAAAAAAAGATTCATGAATATTGTGAGTTTTAGAAATCTCACTACCTTCATTATCCTTAAGATAATTTTTTCACTGTTTTACTACTCTACCATGCCCTGGTCAGCCTACCACTCCCAGAAGACCCATCATGGGCTCATGCCACTCATCTTCACTATGTTTTGCCACCTTTGACCTTAGCACTTAGTTTTGCCTTTCCCAACCCCTCCATTTTCCATATATGATCACCAACCAACCTACTTTTTCCATGTTCAACAGATGCCTCGAGAATTAATTGTCTCAAATTACCTCTCTAGGATCTTTAGATAAATCAAGATTAGTATTTTTGGGTCTACATTGCATCAGTTTGTAAAAAGATCTATTTTACACCTCCAGACCCCAAGTTAATCCTTTAGCCAAAGACCAAGTTAAAAGAGCCTCCCAGTAGGTCACTAGGGATTCATAAGTTGCAGGGCTATTTTGGATGCAGAAAATGAGACATTCAGGACCAGTGTTTCATGATCGTAGGTCACCGGCTCGAAATTGAGCTGGAGGACATATATTTTTTTACTGGTTTGTCTAGGAGAGGCGAACCACTATCTCTATTTGGGGCTAGGCCAGGTGGCCAGTCTGTTGCCATCCTACATTTAGAGTTTTGTAATGATGAAGCCAATCCAAGAGAAAAATGAATTGGCATTAAAACTATCATCCATCTCGAGTTAAAAGTGATTGCTTTTACCATTGTCAAGTTGTGTGGAAGTGTTTCTTTGCATGTAGCTACTGGATCTCAAATGCGGATTGTGGTAGATTGTTTCCGAGGCACCATATTCAACTGGTGTGAGGCAGTGTTGGTAAATGTGAAGGGCCAACTTACTAGAGCAAAGAATGGGAAGTTAAACAACTTCGGAAATGGGTCAATCGTAGTCACCTTTTCTCTAGAAAGAATCCCCATGTTAGCCCCGCAGCACATTCCTATTGATGTTGGTAGACCTCGAGAGCCTCGGATGGTTCGATGGGTTGCTTTGACGACTCGACACAGTGAGGGTGGAGATATTGTTTGCTTTCCCTCGACTTATTTTCGTTGGCTAGAACGCCAAATTTTTGTGATAGAGGATTTTCCTTATGCGGGCATGGATGTCCGCGACAATCGAGATATGCCCCTTCCTCCAGGAGCTTAGTGGGATGAGTCAGGTAAAAAATATTTTTTGACATGTTCTAATTTCTAATTTTTTTTTTTTTTTAAATCGTCCAAAACTGATTAAAAAAAATTCAAATGCAGATGTGGGTCCAAATCGACCAGCCATTCTCCGCCCCTTTGACCGGAGGCAAAGGGATGCAGTAGCAGCAGCAGCACCACCACAAGATTAGACAGCGGAGATCCTGACTGATTTAGAACACCATTTGGAGCGGCTCACTATGGATATTCCTGAGACTACCATAGATGACATCCCACTTCGTCTATAGAGATACGTCATCGGTGTTTCTGGACCATTCAGGAGATTTCTGACTAGGGTGGCAGAGAAGTAGTGTATTATCATGATCATCACCACAGATAGTGGATGATTGACTTGTAGACTCATTTTTTTTGTATCACCTTTTTCCGATCATAAGGCGTTTTTAACCTATGATCGAAGACGATGTACTATTTTTTGAACACTACATCTATACTATGATGTACTATTATTTCCAGTTACCTGTTCAATCATATTATCGAATGTTGATTTACTATTTTGTTATTGCAAATGTCTTCTTATAACACTAGAAGCTATTGCATCTGCTAATGTGTTTAAATGTCTTGGAATGTGTTGATATTCAATATAATCGAACTCTCGTTCCAAGAGACGAACCCTTAAAAATAATCTTAATAATACTGGGTTTCTAATGGCATATACTCGGTTTAACTGTAATGCAATGAGTTTAGAATCTAACCTAACGATCAAACTCTGAATTCCAAATGAAATGGATTCCAACAATAATTCAATAACTGCACTATATTTAGCAATATTATTCGTTGTTTGACCAAGGCTTACCCCATGCATGGATACTAACTCGTCAGTAGGCAAATAAATAACCCAAGTTGCAGAAGAGATGTTTCGTGTACTACGACAAGCGCCATCAGCAAAACCAATATATGTTTGAAAGGACGTCTACATCTACGATATCAGAGTAATCCAGATAAGCCGGAATAGTAGTAAAGGCACACTTAAGCTAGGCACACTTTTATAATCTATAACACACCAGCTAAAAAGTAACTAATATACAGAGAAGATCTCCACACAAAAATCAAGTGTAATATCTCTTTAGATAAAGTCCATTTCTGGGTTTAGCTAAAGAGACCCCGTCAAAATCAATCAATTCATAGGCCCCTTTTGCAATCTGTCGCTTGACAATATAAGGACCATGCTACGTGGGTTCAAATTTCCCAGCCCCTATTTTATCGTTGGCTTGATCATAAATCAAAACTAGGTCTCCTTCTGAAAAATTACGAGGGGTAACACTTCTATCATACTGAGCTTTCATTCTTTTCTCATGAGTCTCGGTAGCTAATGCAACGGTGCACCGATTCTCATCTAATTGAGCCAAGTATAAAAAATGTTTCTCCTCTTCAGAAGTGGTTGGCAGTAACTCTATGGCTAGTTGGAGTGACGGTATCTCGCATTCAATGGGTAATACCACTTCTAAACCGTAAACTAGTTGAAAAGGGGTAAAAACTGTCGATGTTTTTGCTGAGGCTCGATATGGCCAAAGTGCTGAAAAGAGAATGGTATGCAAATTCGACTTATGAATTCCAATTATTCGTTTGATCATGGTGACTAAAAATTTATTAATTGCTTCAAATAAACCATTGGCCTGTGGAAAATATGGAGTAGAACTATCATGGCACAGGCCAAGTTGGCCCGTTAACTCGGTCATCATGATATTATGAAAATGGCTCCCGTGATCAGTAATTATCACTTGGGGTACACCGAAACGAGAAATCACATGATTGAATACGAAAGTGGCTGTAGTTTTTCCATCTGCCGCAAATGTAGGCATCGCCTCGGCCCATGGTAAAATAATCTACTGCTAGAATAATATACCCATGCCCCTCAGCTGAGTGAGGGTTACATGTAATGAAATCAATGCCCAATTTTGCAAAAGCACCGACAACAATTATAGGGTGAAGAGGATCAGGTGGTGCATGCATTTTTCGATCGAAGATTTGACAATTATGACATTTTCAGACTGCATAAATACAATCTTTAAACAAGGATGGACATAAATAACCTGCGCGCAATATCTTTTGGGTTGTGGCATACCCAGACATATGACTGCCACATGCTCCAGAGTGATAGTCATTTAAAACCTTTTCGGCTTCTTAATGGGTCATAAAACGTCAAAAAACTGAGTCCGCACCACGATGGTATAGTGTGTCGCCAACAATATGATATTGTTGAGACTAGAAACATATTTTTCATCATTGCGACTATGAAAGCTCAGGCCGAAAATATTGGGTTTGAAGATAAACAATAATATCTCCATACCAAGGATCAATGGTAATAATAAGAAACAAGGATTCATCCGCGATCAGTACGTGGGAAATCACACATAAGTTCAACAAATATCAATGATTTCTTTGATTTGGAATTTTCAAATTCCAAATCAAACTCTTCCAGGATAACAATCCATTTAGAGTATTTTCCCCCTAGCAATTGTTTGGTCAAAATGTACATCATAGGGTTACAATCAGAGATCACTGTTGTTTTGCGTAAAAGTATGTAATGATGAAAACGTTGGACAGCTTGAACAACTACCAAGGCCAATTTCTCCACATGTGAATATTTGATTTTAGTCGGATGCAAATTTTGACTAAGATATTAAATCACATGTTCACCATGAAATTCATCTTCCTGAACTAACACCATCCCTATCATGGAATCGGAAGTGACGAGGTACAAAAATTAATCTTGGTTGTAGTTGGGAGGATGCAATAACGATGCATGGGTCAATGCGTGTTTCAGAGCATCAAAAGATCTATCAACGACCTCGTCCCAAAAGAAAGGAATATTCTGTTTCAACAACCTAGTGAAACCTTTCATTAACTCGGCATAGTTAGGAACGAATCGACGTAAAAAGTTTGCTTTCCCTTGCAAACTTTGGAGTTGGCGAAGAGTAGAAGGAGGAGGTAAATTGATGATTGCCTCAACCTTCGACGGGTCGACACGAATGCATGCATTTGAGACAATAAATCCCAATAATCGTCCGGATTGTACGCAGAAAACACATTTTTGAGGATTCATAAGAATATTATAATGCCTACATTGTATAAAGATTGCTCGTAAATGAGTAATATGATATGCTCTATGTGAAGAATGAGTAGGAAAATCATCTAGGTAGGGTTGCACAATGTGTTTAATGTCATGAAATGCGTAAGACATGGCCCTTTGAAAAGTGGCACCAACATTCTTAAGGCCAAAAGGTAGTTTGCGATAAGAAAAAGTTCCCCATGGGCAAATGAAAGTTGTTTTAGGTTGATCTGCAGGGAGTATGTTGATTTGATTGTAGCTGGAAAATCCATCCATGAACGAGAACATTTCACTTCCAGCACAATCGTCAATAATTTGATCAATGTAAGGGGTTGGATAATTGTCTTTTGGACAAGCTTGATTTATATCCCTATAATCGATACATAATCGTATTTTTCCTTGTTTTTTATTGACCGGAACAATATTAGATACCCATTCCGTGAGTGGAATTGGATAAATAAAACCTACACATAGTAATTTTTCAACTTCGGCTTTAATAGTGGCAGCTTTTCTCGGATGTATCTGACGTAATCTCTATCTAACTGGTTTAGCATTCAATTATGTCTTAATTTCATGAACAACAATAAATGGATCAATTCCTGGCATTTCTTCATATGACCAGGAAAAAATGTCGCAGAATTCCTGAAATAGGGCTTTATATGCTTGGATTTCATCAGGCGTACAAGAAGCACCTATGTGAATGTTTTCAACAATTCCAGGTTTTACTGAAATGTCAAGAGGAACTATTGTAGAAATATTTTCTAAATTCAATTCAGAATTGATATGTGAGAAAGGATTCTGAGGTTATTTGACGTAATAAGTGGTAAAAATCGAGGAAAAATCATTCTCAAAATGATCGAGATCAGGTAAAAACGAAGACCTATGATGAAGATATTCCCATGGTAACTCATCTACTGACAAGAATTCATGAATATGTTCATTAGTATTGAATACTTGTTGAACAGGATCCGAAATTGATGTCGAAGCTAAGCTCGATATTGAAAATGAATCCTGATTGATCACATTCACTGGATCAGACTCAGATGAAGGAATATCAGAAAATGATTGTAGATTATGGTATGCTAACTCAAATGGACTCAAAGGCATCGGGGCATCGAAAGAATCCAATTCTGATTCTAAAGGTACTATCCATGGATCATCAAAAGACATAGTACTTGATGTAATCATATTTATATTAGCAATAGAATATTGTACGTTGGGAGCAGGCAGAGAAAAAGTTCCCAGTAAAGCCGAATCTTTAATCAAATCTACTCCAACATCCTTATAAGGGATATTTGATTTTTTGATATGTTGGATGCTATCAGTAGAGGCTGGGTTGGATGAATAATATGAGAGCTAAACTATTTTAATGATATTTCCTTTATGAGGAAACATGATGAGACGAAAAATCGATGATACAACAACAGTCATGGCGTAAGACCAACTGCGACCCAGGAGAAGGTTGTAATCCAGAGGGGCATCAACTACTTCCACATCTAGATTAACCATTTTCCTTTGACCTCTATTGGTAGGTCTTGTAAAATACCATACGGCTAAAAACCTCTTCTGTCAAAAGCTTTGAGAATAGTTGGTGATTGGTTAATGGTTGGAGAACCAAGTGATTTCCAACATTTTAACGACATAATACACATAGAAGCCCCTTCATCAACAATAGTACAAAAGATACGTTTATTTTTTACTATTACCAGAATCTGAAAAGCCATTTGATGGGGTAGGCAGGGTGTAAAATTCTCTAAATCGAAGATCATGAGGTTTGAATCCTGGAGATCTACGGCTCCTAAGGCTGACAAAATAAATTTTATTTGGGCTAGGCATGATTGCAATACTTCCAAAGCCGACATTGCTGAAGGGGAAATTTCCAAATCTTCAACAATATTGTAATTCTGAGCAGCTCTCACATGTGGATTGAAATCTGACGCTCTTTTCAGGTTCATGTATCCCATCCATTAAGGATCTAACCCCTTGATGTAAGGAACTAATCCCTTTGAAGGAGGATTCTATCCATTCTTGTTTGGAGCTGTAACCTCCTCTCTTTCACTATAAAAAGAAGCCATAGTGCAGCTTCAAGGGTTAGAATTTATGAGTTCAAGCTTTAGTATTATTGGAGGTGAAGTGCTATTGAAACTTAGACCCTTTTAGCTGAGATTTTATGTGGGAAAGATTACATACCTTTATGTATCTCAGTTGGAAGAGTGCAAGGCTTGTCAGAGTAACGGAAACGCCTGTTCCGGACCCCAGGAAGGCATGTATGACATCAAGGCGGACACGGTTGTAAGGCTCTTCTTATTTAAGTTAATACAAATAAGTCCGTTTTTCTCAATAAGATGTCAATTGATTGGTTTATTTTATGGATTCCTTGATCACCATAATAGATATGATTTATGAATATATGCTATGCAGGCGCTATTTGATATTTGTTTGTTTATGATTGCAGATATTCGAAGGCAACTCTTTCGGGTGACTGAAGGACTACTACTACAAACAAGCGTTGGATCAAAGGTAGGATTGTCAAACTTTTATAGCATTTAATTATGAATCGCAATATATCTAGAGAAAGATAGATTTAGTTGTTCGTTTGTTGCTAGCTATCCATAGGACACTTGGGAGGTCTGTTTTGTTCGCAAGAATGACTTATCCGTCCAACACCTTCCACCCTTTCATACTGTCTAACAGGTAAAATTATAGAGAAATGTAAAGAAAAAAAAACCTAAAGGAAGAGAAAACCTAATCTTCTTGCTAACAACACTGTTGTTTAAAGAGCACCCATCCATCTACATACTGAAGCCGCACTTAAACTATTTTGCTAAGAAGCTACTCATCTTCCAAAACAATATCTCCATCTGCAAAAATTAGCCTCCACATTGCCAAGCCTTAACATTATTGTCTCCTCACCATCCTACTCACCCTCTTCATATCATTTCACAAGTAGTTTCAGGGTTTTGATTTCAAGGCAAGAGTAAAAGATAAAATGTCTAGAGAAGGCAGTAGTGACAGTGGCAAGGGAGGCCAAAGACCTATGGGACAACAAAGAAAGGGTGGAAGATTAAATAGGTTTGAACCTTTGATTACCCAGGAGTTGATAGCCTCCCCTACAATAGTTTCATATTTCCAAGAGGTGGGTTGTTTTGATTTCTGTGAAAAAGTACAAAGAGTCCAAAGTCACCCTAAGTTGACCAGACTTTTTATCCTCAACCTCCATGACCATCAAATGCATCTAGTTGGGGTAAATTTTGACCTATCCACCAATACAATTGTTATGGCCATTGGGATACCTTGTATGGGATAAAAATGGTTCAAGCAGGTGAATTTGGACCTGAGCCTTTATCAACCTTTCTTGAAACCAAGATACCAAGCTGATTGCAAAAATATTTTTCCCTTTTCCCATTTTTTGGAGAGATATGCCACCTTAATGAAAGTCATCATGAAATATTTTACATGCGAGGGGAGGTTTTCTAGACTTTATTCCTACCATATAAGACTACTTATGCACTTCACTAGGGCCAAGCTGCTACATTTACCCTATTACCTTTATAGAAGTATTGATAAGATGTCATAAATTGTGCAAAAGAGACCTCCTTCACAACAAATGCAGAATATTTTTCACTATTCTCTTATCAATATTATTGTGTTGCATCAATTAGAGCAACAGGGTAACCCATGGGAAGTGTTGTAACTCCTAGAGATAGCCTTGAGTTGTAAAAAGACCAGTGCCTAGGAAATCTTAAATGCAAGGAGTTTCTGATATAATTGATAGCAGTTAACACTAATATGGCTTCCTTGCTACTAACAAATGGTGGAAATTTGGTGATAGTGGGACCAAGCCTTAAGAGGTAAACATAACAACTAGGAATACTTCTGAGGATTATGTATGAGACTAAATAAGTAGATGCATCAGGAAACTAAAAATCATCTTGCTGTAAAGAGGGATGACCATTAAAATGATAAACAACTATCAAGGTATGCGTAAGCGGAAACTATGAAGGAATATGAAGTGGGATATACACTGTAAATGGGCTTATATTAAGATAAGAATCCATAAAGTGCTTATCAAAATAACTATGGAAATGAGATAGAAAGTGAATAGAGTATCATGCCTGAGCCATATTTAAAGCGCTATAAATGTAAAGATATAAGTACCAACTATGATAAATTCACATCCAATATAAAGCACTCGCATTCCATAACATTTAGATACAAGAAAATGGATGGAGACGAAGTGAACATTTATATATAATCAAATAGGAAGGAGAACAAACTGTATAGCATTTCATGTGGAATCATTTTCAACAACAAAACTCTTTATACCAAGTCCCAATGGGTCCTTTAACATCAACTATCCAGACCATACAAAAATACATACACATAGTGCTTTTAGTTGATAGTATCTCCAAAAATCTGGAACCCTTGTATAAGTCTTTTCTCTCTGCTTTTATAACCTCTAATTTCTATGCGCGGAAAGATATTTTGGGAAAATATCTTTCCCGCATGCCTGTATGTTGTTCCAAGTCTTAATCAAAAATCAAAATTGATGATGGGGTAGAACGCCTCCCATCATCTTAAAAAGTGGGCTTGAAGCCATTTCTAACAGAAATACAAACAACTTACTAACTGAAAGTAAAATGCAGGAGTGAAATATGAATTTCACTCGAAATTAAAAAGTGAAAAGAAAAATAAGGTAAGAGGCCACGTAGGCCAAGTCATGAGTTATCATTACTTCCGGTGAGACAGAGTTGCGGCTGCTGGTGGAGAAGGCGGTACTCTAGTCGTGGAAGAGCTGGCTTTATTTTTGGAAGACGGAGTTGACAGGGGTGCAGACGCAGTGACTGGAGCGCTTGTATGATCGCTACACCTCTGCCAGATGTCAACTGCAGGACCAAGTATTGCAATGAAAGCATCGACCAGGGCATGTACTTCTGTCAATTCGGCATAGTTCATTTGAGTAGGCAACCACTACTTAACTTGATAGAGAAGGGATAACTCCTTGCCGAGTGAGGCAATTATTGTTTCAGCCTTAAGCTGAGTGGTCTTTTCAAATGGGACGTCTGTCTGATTCATAACTTCTATCATCTTGAGCTCATATACTTGTAACAGCTGAAACACAGCTGTTCCGGGCTCCCAACATGATGGGAGGCCTGCCTTAGTCAGTTCGATCCACTCCTTTTCAAACTGTCCCAAACTCGTCACCATCCGTTCCAAACTGCCCAGTGCATGATTGCGTACGTCTTCCTTTTCCATTACCCTTTTGCATTCTGCTACCTCCCTCTTTTCTTCAATTAAAGTAAGAAAGGCCCAACACTTTCTTACATCTTCCATAATGTCCATCCAGATCAAGCGCATGGCTTCTAAGAGGGTGAAATTTCCCTTCATTTGGTTCGTCAGGTCCTTGATACTCTTTTCTTGTTGAAGCTTCTCTTGTTTTGCCTCTTCCACTTATTTCTGTAAGGCTGCTACCATTTTCTGTTCTCCTTAAGTCAAGCCTCGAGCTCCTGAATCTTCTGTTGGGCAGTATGAACCTATCTCTCTACCACTTGAAGGTTGGCCCGCGTTTTGGTTAACAGTGCAGAAGTGGTATCAGAAACCTCCGAAACAAGAGCGGTGCATACATGTGTATCCCATCTTGTTTGAAATTCATCTCTCTCTTGCTTGAGGGCAGCCATCTCCTTCTCGATCTTATCTCTCTCCTCTTTCTCTTTAGCCAAGGAGTCAGCGAGGTCAGATTTATCTTTCTCTATTTGAGCTAATTCAACAGTTTGCACATGTTGAAAACCAGGCATATTCAATTTATGTTTCAAAGTTGTGACCTATTTTTGCAAATCCGAAATAACATGACCTTGAGGATCAACTTTACCACTCCCTCTGCCCTTCACAGTTGCTTGGAGACTCTAAAAATCATTTGAAAGTGCCCGGGCATTAGTCTTCTCTATCCTGAGGTTCTCAACCACTTGGTTATACTTAATTTGCAGCTTCCTTAGGGTGAGGGAGAGCTTCACGACGTCATCTTTTAGCATGTCACCGAAACACTAAAACAAATTTCATTTGTCAATTGGGGGGACTTGTGACATGTTCCCTGAAACCTCCTGAGCTCTGTAGCTGGTGGTCCCGACCTCTAGATCTAGAACTTCTTCTGTCATGGCCATCAGCAGCTGCTCCTTATCCATATCAAGCTCTGTAGTAAGCCGAGTATGATATTTGTCTACATATCCAGATAATTCAGACCAAAGCTTCTCTCTGATAGATCTGTTTTTTCCTTTATTTCTTCTCCCACCTCGAACCTATTAATGGAGACAGCTTGTGACACCTCTGAGAAATCAAATGAAGATGGACCATCATATCTCACCATAAAACCTGCTTTTCCTTTGTTTGACTCTCCATGCAGTGCCACTTTTTCGAGCGGCGACTCTTCCTCGACATCTTCCTCATCATTTGTTCTTTGCCTTTTAGGGGGCCGAGAACCTTCTCCTGTGTCCACCTCTACCTGTTCTCCTGTGACCCCGGCTTCTTCGACCTGTGTCTTTCTTGCTTCTCATGTTGAAGCAGTGTCCCCTTTTTCCCTCGTCACTAATGACTCAGCCTCCATCTATGAAAGCAAAGGCCAAGTATCAATATTAGCTCTCCACTCCATGAAGGGCCTAGTTTCGTGAGCATATGTAGTTGAATTAATCTTCCTCCTCTTGTTAGAGATGATGGCTTTTGGGTCATAAGGCCAAGCTTTCCCTTGCCTTAAATCCATACCCTTGAGTAGGGTTTCCACTATGGGGAGGGCATGCCTTGAGTTAACAATAAAGGGGTCGATGGTGGTAGGAAGTTTAAGCATGAACCCCTTTTTCACAGGGACGAAGTGGAGCTAGTCAGCCTTCAAGGTTTGTCAGAGGTACTCCAAGGCGAAAATCTACATGGCGGAAAAAACTAGCAGTCTGCAAGGGGGAACCTCTGCACCGTAGACCCTGATCTCGGTGTCGTCATCAAATAAGTACCAATATCCTGTGCTTTCTTCCTCACTGAATTGTAGCCAGTTCCCCTGCTTAGGAAAAATCCTGGGTGGAGGGTTGTCATGAATAATAGTCTAAGCTATTATCATGCATTCGTTTAATAATTTTGAATAACCCACCCCATTAGCCAACTAATGCACTGCGGGGTTCCACTCAAATATAGTTCTTGGTTGAGAATTCATCCTAGAAACCTTTTCCAGACCCAAACCCTCGAACTTATCAGCCTGTTGGAAGAGGAAGAGGTAGAACACCATGGAGCAGAAACGAAAATGGCCTATGGCCGGGAGGTCTTGAAACTGGGTTGGGATGGCAGAGGCCAAGAAACCAGGGATATCAAATATAACACCTGGTTGTGACATCAACCATAAAAGGGCTACACGTTCCTTCGAGACTTGCTCGACCCCCTCTGTACCTAGTAACCCCGCAATGAGAGCAAGTGTTGGCTAAAGGTTTTCCTGGAATGTATTCAGATCACCGAGTTCGAAGACGGAAAAAATGTAAGGCAGGAGTCGGAAATAGCAGAAATTTCTCTGCTGCCTCTAGGGTAACTTGGAAAACTGACGAGATAAAGACATTCAATGAAACTGACATAATTTGAACTAGGGGGATAGCAAAGGGCTTTCCTGATGATCTCAGGAGATATACTAAATATCTTGTTCCCTTGAGTTGATAGGAACATATCTCGGCGCTCATCATAAGCTTCTCTGAGCCAACATATTAATTCCAAAACTAGGTAGACGGGCAGAGCAATTTGGTGCTATAGTCCCAACAAAACAACTTTGAACCTATCCCTATTTTCCAAATGTTTCCTAAATATGTCAGGTTTGACGCTACTGATGAGGAAAGGGTATTGTGGGTCTCGAATGTGGGCTTGCATGTCGGTGAATGGCTCAGGTCCAGGGGTAGTCCTGGACTCGCGAATTTGGGGGGTTTCAGGCTCTGACTTCTTAATCTTGATTCTACCCATGACCATTATGAAAAATGAAAAGCGAAAGGAAACTAGACAGTGAAAGAGGGACAAAATACCTGCGCAGTAAGGAAAATGCTCGAGAGCAAACGACGCAGGGAAGTTGAAAGCAACTTGGTAGACCTTGTACTGGGAGCTCGCACTTTGGCTATATGATATCTCATAAAAGAAAGTATTTTACCATAGTGAACATAGAATAGGATTAAATGGCTTTAGATTACCGAAAAAATGAGGCTAGCACGACACTTGTAGGGCTGACGTCATAAGGACATTAACATTGGGATGCGTGGCATTTGGCTATTGGTTATCAAAGTTTGGTTAGGTGTATACCATGCGTCGGGTTAAATATCAGTACTGATCGTGTGCCAGGTGTCCTAGGACTTACCTTAACCTTGTGTTACTTGTGCCAGCTGTTACCTGAATGGGCCCACTAAGTAGTCCGACGGGGTCTTGGAGCGGCTCTAAGCCCGCGGCCATCACCCCACGGAATGTGTCTCTTGTGGCCCCACTGCTGTCATGTCACCTCATGCTTCCGAGGGGTTGAGCTTCCTCTTTTCCCAACCTTCTTTGACACCCCTGGAAATGCTTAGCGTTGTTCTCCTCTTTTGATTGTTCGACACTTGGGCGGGTCCCACTCTGTCCAGATGTCTTGCACATATATGCTCCTTTGTGTTGAGTAAGGTTTTACCGCAAAGTTAAAACTCTATGACCTGTCCCCTTTTTTATATGCATTTTCATGCACACCAACCCGCTTACTCCTTTAAGTCTTTCTTACCATTTCTTATTAAGATAATAGTCTTTAATCCCATTTGAGTGATGAGGGTTGATATAACAACACGAAGTGTTCATCACCCATGATGTTTTCACAAATCCACAGCCTCTTCATTTGCAAAGTTTACCCTCATCATCTCATCCACCTTCCTCCATTCCTCCATCACCCCCCACTGACCATGATTCATCCTCTCCACATGAATCTTCTCCTCAAGAAAACTTCTCGCCCTCACCTTCTCCTAAAGCATCAAAACAAGAAGATAATGATAAAGAACAAGAAGAGAATAGTGAAAAAGAGAAAAATGACAATCAAGAGGAAGAAACAAATGATGAGGAATAGGAAAATGAAAATGAAGAAAGTGGTGATGACGAGGAAGAAAGAAAGGACAGGGAAGAAGAAATAGAAACAAATGATGCAGCAGAAAGTGACAGTCACGAGGAAGAAGAAACAAATGATGAGGAAGAAAATGATGATGAGGAGGATGATGATGAAGATCAAGAGACAGAGGCAGATTATGAAGACAAAGGTAGTGAGCAAAAAAGTGAAGAGGAATAAGAGACAAATGAAGAAGGAAAAAATAATGAAAAGGAAGATTATGAAGAGAAAAGCAGTGATAAAGAGGATAAAGAAGAAACATATAATGATGAAGAGGAAGATGCAAACAGTGATGAAGAGGACAGTTTAGAAAAAAATGATAATGTAGAAGATATGGAAGAGGATGACAATGATGAAAATGAAAACAGTGAGGACATTATAGAAGACAGTAAAGAGGTTGAGGAAAATGAGGATGAAAATGCACAAAACAGTAATGAAGACACTAACAAAGACACCTTTAACAGTGACAACACAAAAAATGATGATGGCAATGATAATGTTGCAAACACAGAGGAGGATGATGAAGAAGAAAACATGATGACTGATAGCCCTAATAATGATGACAACAGTGACTCTATGAACCAAAAAAGCAGTCAAGAGGTTGATGAAAATGGTGAATATCATAATAGTAATGCTAGCATGGAGGAAAATGCAAGTGACTCTCAAGAGGGCAGTCAAGAACACAATGCAGGGGACATAAATACAGAGATCATTGATGAAAAGAAGGGCAGTCTTGAGATCAGTCATGGTAAGAGAATTCTAGTAAACAAATTTTATTTTCTCCCTCTCACATATAAAAAAGGATCAAGGCTTGTGTTTTCTCCCTCCAAAAGGCAAGGGACCATGCCATCCTCCTCAGATTAGCCACTAGACAAAGGGAAACAAAAGGTAAAGGAAGAAGAAGAAGATCATGAGGTTGGGAGGGAGTTTGAGATCATTCAGGTGGACAGTGATGAGGAGAATGAAGCAAGGATCACAAAATTTCTCCTCTAGGATAGAAATTCACAAATCAAATACCTCCTAGCACATTTAGATAGGGCCAAGAGTGTGAATGATGCCCTTGACTTGGAGAACAGGAAGCTAGGAGCACAAATTACAATCTATGAAGCTAGAGCCCTCAGGGCCCGGAAAGAAGCCCAAAAGGCACAGCTGAAACTAGAAGAGTTCATGGGAACTTATGAAGAGAGTGAGGTTGAGGAAGGACAATCTAGGAGGAGACCTAGAACCATGCATTTGAAGAAGGCATTGGAAAAACAAAGGGAATAAGAATTATCCCTAGCAGAACAACTCCCTTTAGATGAGCTTTTGGCCATGGAGGTAGCACATGATCAGGAGCCTTGGTTGGAGAGAGCTAACATACACTTGGAGGCTAAATTGAAGAAAGAAAATCAAGATCTCGACCTCCAAAGAATGATGACTAAACATTATGCCCGGAGAAACCAAATTGCAAGGGCTAAACTGAAAAAGGCTCGAACCAAGATCCAAGCACTAAAATAGGAAAAAGGCCAAGCTAACATTGGAATCTTGGCACAAGCTTCTCTACAGGTCTCTTAAAACCCATGAGGTAGACATCCACCAAATTTTGGAGAATTTTGACAAGTTTTTGTTTTTTGTTAATTTTGAGGGCCAAGGGGGTAGCACCCATGGTACTACGCTTTTTCTCAGAGCATATTCAAGAGGAAAGGCTTACATTTTTGGAATCCTTAGCTTGATTATTGCATGCTCACAAGTTTTGAAGTCAATTTGAGTTTTTTTGGTCCTCCAAAAGGGTCAAAAACACCCTAATTTTCACCTTTCTGCCTAGTTTTCAGGACATGTGTTGTGCCTTTACCAGTCTTGGAATTTTTTATTTTTTAACAGGTTTCAGAGGTCCAATAATATAACCATGGGTAGATCTAGAAATTAGACTCAAAGGGATTTCCAACGAGCCTTCACGAAGCCTATTCCCACATCAGGAAGACCTTCAAAACATTGTTGTAAGTTGACCCAGTTTCCCTGCTCTAGTGCTATGCCCTTGGCATGGAAATTCATCCTAAAACATAGTGATATGACCTTAGCAGAGGAAAAGTCAACAATTTATGCTTGGAAATTTTTATAAGGCATGGCAGAGCACAAATTTAAATTTCTTTGCTAAAAATACCCGAAACGATATTTTGTTTTAGATATTTTGTGCCTTGGGCCTTGCAAGGTCTCAAGGACAATAGTGACATTTATGATTAGCCAATAGAATTCTAGAGACTCTATTAGGTTTTATACTCCTTTCTTGTTAAAAGAGCATTGAGGATTCATTGTTAATGTTGGCATTTGATGAGTTTTGAGAGCAATTTGGTTTTATGGAGCTTGTGAATGATTTGCTTTGATTGATGATGATGAAAGTTTTCTTGCAAGATCCTTGAGCTTGGTTAATGGTGATGTGTCTCTAATTTGTTCCTGTATTCTTGTTTATCATTGTTTCCATCCTTCTATGTTGTAGTAGATCAGAAAAGTATAAGCTAAGAAATGTTGTTGAGGCACCTTAGTCCTTCCTGTTTACTATTGTCTTTATGTTTTCCTCTGTTGGGTTAGTTTAAGGAATTCTTAGCTACTCATTAGACCTACCTAAGCTTGTATTTTTCAGTAATGGTTTAAGAAATTAGTTTTCAAATAATTTTTATGGTTAGCCATGCTTACTTGATGCTATCTAAACTCTGTTTCTAGGAATCTCTCTTTGATGTGTTACTTGCTAGGTTTAGCCAAAGAGGCCATGTTTTGATCATGCCCTTTGTCCATGCTTGAGAAGTTTGACTCAAAGTTATTTATAGCTTGATCAATGATGTCTAGGAGTTCCCTCTTCATTTATTAAGGTTATTTTTCATCTTATATGTTTCCAAACCTTGAAGGTGAAATAACTAAAGTTAGATAAGTTTTCTTGCTTTCTTTGTTTCACTGAATTGTTTATCTTGAATGTCTATTTGTTTAAGTATTGTCATTGAGTTAATGGTTTTCCCTATCTCATGATTATTATCTTTTTCTTATCAGTATTTGAGACCTTCTTGTTTATGGGTATTTGACAAAGGATACTTCACTACCCTTTGCCCTACCTGGTTCACCAACTTAATGTCCACTTCACTTCACACATAACCTTAAATATCCATTGACCACATTAGATTTTCCCTGTGATGCACTTTGACTCATTGTTGAGATATCCATGACTTTCATATACTCCATAGCTGAATGATTTGATGACCTCTCACTCCACCTATCCTACTTAATCATCTTACCCAACCCAAACAGACAAACAAACCCTACACTTAACAACTATTCTAAAATCAACCACCTAAAGCAAACAAGTTCATATCCTTTGCAAACAATAGAGAGAGCCCTCTTTGATTCCATGAAGGCTAGGTCCTAGGACTACAAAGACTAGTCTGATGTTACCTTGTGCATTTGGTCTACCAATCTGCTAAATCACAGAACCCTAACAGGTTCTTTCAATTTTTCAGTTTCAGCACAACTTACTGTTTTTAGAAATTTTTTGGGTCTTGAACTTCTGGAGTCGTTTTGATGCCCTAATATTTTTTTTTTTGGGAAAAGCAAGAGCAACATGGAATTTCCTTTGATGTTGCTCATGTAAAAATTTGTAGTTCTCACATAGATATTTCTAAAGAGGTATAGAGCGCGTCAAATGGAGATGATCATATGCCAAAATTACGTCGTCGGGAAGTTGATGTACCAATTTACCTTAACAAGGCTCATATTTTTGGGGCTTCATCTCCTAAGGTTAGGTTTTTGGATGTTTAGGGTTTTCCATTGTTTCTAAAAAATAAATAGGCCTTCGAGCCTCATTGTAACACAGTTCAAAGGCCTATAGCCGCCACATCTCTTCTCAGAGATAAGCTGCCAATGCCCTAGCTAGTTTATTTCCATTACGTCTGTAAGCATATTTCAGTCATTTTTTATTAATGAAATGAATTTTTATTTCTGTTGCATCTCTGTGTTTATGTTTATTTCTGTATATTATTTCATTCCTGCATAACTCTGGATCACAAGGTCTCTCCATATTTATCGTCTTGTTTATTAACAGTGGATTGCAAACTTCAAGCATCATTTGGCCGTGGTGCTTCTAAGGTAAAGGTTGATGTTATTAATGGAGAAAGGTGCAAGGTCATTGGATTTGAGGAGCACGATAGTTCAAACGATGTGATGTGAGGGCCTCCACTGCTCCAGGGCCTTAGCGTATGATTTCAATGTTGCAGAGCGATCAAAAGGGACGTCATCTTGAAAAATTCATTTGTTGAACTGTTAAATCAGGTCGATGGTGGTTCCCTCGTACCACCATGAGGCAACTATCTCATTGAAAAACATTAATTTGTGAAAAATTACTTACTGGTGGTACGATGGGCATGGATGGAATTGTGACCATTCGACATAACACTGATTGTTGATTATGCACTCAACAAGAGGACGTTGAAGATGATGTATCCACACCTGCCAGGTTGCATGCACACAATCATTTTACAATTCCTTATTACTGAAGGCGTAGAGGAAAAAACAAGGGTACGCTTGGTGGGATTCATGGCAGAACCAACCCTACTTCAAATTATTTATATTTTTCTCATAGTTCCAGTAGTGGAAAAGATGTGCGGACTTTTATTTTCTTTTCCACTCATGAATTCAGATTTGACAGATCACATGGAAGCGTCAATCCTAGCCATTGCTTGTTTAGAGAGCTTGTTAAAGTGGATTGTCCATCCTTGTTGAAGTATGCCGAACATTGTTTCTATATTTACAAATGACAACGGATAGGTTGATGGTTATTGGTTTTGTTTGTTAGTTAAGTGGTTTTCCATTCTTTTTTTTTCATGTAAAAAAGTGCAGAACTAATTGATGAGCAAAGGAATATAATTAAATTAGTAGTTCTCAATGTTCTTAGGTGCCAAGAGAACGTATCACTAATTTGATTGTGTGAATTTGTTATATGTTGATGATTCTTGTTGTACTTTGGGCTTCAAGAGCATCAGTTACAGGTTATGTTATGAGATACATGTATGTATAAAGGTCAATTGCATAATTGGTTGTTGAATATTCCTAATATTCAGAAAAATCACCTACACAACTATCAAAAATGTAGTTCTCTTCACTTTGATAGATGGGAGGTTGTCCATAGGGTAGACCAATATCGAGGTTTTCCTTCAGAATATCAAGAATTGTAAATTATACCAAGTTCATCAAAGAGGGTCAGAGGCGATTATGTCTTAAATGAGTTGAATGGGAAGCTCAAAAATTGTGGGGGTGAAAAGAGCATTGTTTGGGAGAATTCAAAGTGGGGATAAGTTTCGAGGAACACCAGTCACACGAACGTGACATGTGAATTGCAATTTGTCATTTTTGTATTAATATTTTTAATAATGTAATGTAAGCATTAAAGTGGGCACTTGGAATAGTGCTTACATTAGTAAATAGGTAGGATTGGGTTGTTGGTTGTTGAGATATTTTCTCTACAAGAAATTCCTTGTTTGGAATTTGTTGGATCTCATTGTTGAGATTCAACAAGATGATGAGCTTAGTGAAAAGTAAGCACCTTCACTAAGTGGGGCCCGCAGGCTATTTTTAGGTGTATGTCTAATTTTAGACATGGTGAGCATATTCTATAAGTTACAGGATGCTATTTGTAGATGGTTGGTTAAATGTGAAAAATAGATGAAATTCTATTTTTAGAATATTGGGCGAAGTCTATTTATAGATCTTCAATCTAAAAATAGGTGCATGTTGATTATTATTAGCCCTTAATAATAATCTGACAATAAATATCAAATTATTCTCTTGGAGCACTTTATTTCAGTGAACAGATTTGGAAAATTAGTGGGCTGAAGGAACTACACAATTCCTAGGGTTGGTTGGTGACTCATGCATGGAGGACTCAGTTAGAACTGAAGTGGCAAAGTTATGACAAAGTTGGAAGAGTAGTTACAGGAGTTGTTATTTAGTTTAACTCAGTTAAGTGAGTTAAACTCAGTTGAGCTAGTTGTATCTAGTCTATTAATTAATTATTAGTTAAACTCAGTTTAGTGAATTAATTATTTAATTAATTCATAACTAGAGATGCACTTTCAACTGAGAAAATATAGTAGTTAACTACTTTAATGTCAGTTCCAGTGGAGACCCAGTGGAGAGATAGGTGAAAGGGTTAGATGGACTATCTATTGTGACTATAGTGATGCATTCAATGCATCTGACACACATTGGAGATGCCAATGAGGATTGCACAATCAAGGCAAGGCCAATTCGAATTCATTCAGGGGTCTTCTTCAACAGGGATTGCGCAGTGGAGGCAGGCTGTCAAGAGGCAAGAAATTGGTGCATAGATATGCAACTTTCTGCATGACAGTGTGTAATGATTGTTGATTATACTGAGAGCTTGATGTACTAAGCTTTGTATGAGATTATTACATGATTCCATTGATATTCATATATATGATAGTTGGGGTTTTTAGATTTAAGCTTTCCCGTTAAACAACTGTGTTTATGTGCGATTGATTTTCTTCATGAGTTTTGCAATTGGCAATTTAATTTTGGCAAAAAATTAAGTGGAAGGATTCTATATTTAACATAAGATTAATTTTTTAGATTAGAATAATCTGGTAATACATCATTATTAATAAATTTGACATGGTATCAGAGCAGTGTTAATCACTAGAGATTGCAATTTTGAAGAGGTGCTAAGTTTTGTACTGGTGGACAATTCGAATTTGCTGCAGAAATTTCTTGGTGCGACAGTTGAGTATTCATTGAAGTGTCTTTCAATGGGTTGCGATTGGAGTATGCCATTGAGGGTAGCTCGAATTACATAGCCTGGAAGGACAGGATGGAGGTGGTGCTTGAAGGTAATGGACTGAAGGAGTTCATTGATAGCGATGTTCATAAGCCTACTTCTAGCGATGCTGCAAGACTTGATGCATGGCAAAAGAAGGTAGCGAAGACAAGAAGAATTTTGTTGGAAGGTGTGAAAGACCATATTGTGTCAAGCCTTCATGGGAAAGACACTCCATTTTCAATGTGTAAGGCTTTGATATATCTTTTCCAAAGCAGCAGCGACCATAGGAAGTTGGCGTTGAAAGATAAGCTCAGAAAAATCAAAATGGAGAAGGGCGACAGTATTCCAAAATATCTCACAAAGTTTTCCCAATGCAGGGATGAGATGGGGAGTGTGGGAATTATAGTTTTGTATGATGACTTGGTGAGCTTGGTTATCCTTGGGCTTCTGAAGATTTGGCATAACTACGAAGACTCTATCAATGGACGGGAGAAACTGCCAGATTGGGAGTGACTTTGGTCGAATCTTGTGTAGGAGGAGATAAGGCAGAATACCAGGGATGGCTCTTCATCAAAAAATGATGATGAAGAGAATTTCACTTTGGCTACCAAAGCAAGGAAAGGGAAGGGGAAGAAATCCCATCCAAAATCCAAGGCTAAAGGCAAGAAGCTGGATTTGTCCAAAGTGAAGTGTTTTCATTGTCATGAACTTGGGCATCTCGCCACTAACTGCCCACAGAAAAAGAAGAACAAGAAGGTTGTTGGAGCTGCAACAGGTGAGGCCTTAGCCTCACAATTTGAACTTGATTTCTCTTTGATTTCATGCTTGGTTTCAAGTGCAATGGGATCGGTGTGGTATCTTGATAGTGGTGCTTCCTTCCATATGATGGGAGACAAGGAGTTGTTTAGTGACTTGGAGGAGAAGGATCTCCAAATGCATATAGAGATGGGTGACGATAGTAGATACAGTGCGACCGAAATTGGAACCATTAGCTTTGAGAGGGATTTAGGTAAACCATTTCTGTTGAAATATCTTATGCATGTTCCAGGTCTGAAGAAGAACTTGGTCTTGGTCGCCATTTTCGAGGACAGAGGTTATGACGTTGTTTTCAGTGAGGGAAAATCTTTCCTGTGACATAAAACAACGGGTCAAACCAAGAGGATAGGGTTTCGAGTTAATAATATCTACAAGCTAGAGGTAGATGGCTGCGCTGAAATGATGGGAAAAGTAGAAGAAGTGGTGAGCCGAGATGAGGGCGAATTATGGCACAGGAGATTGGGCCATCTTCACCATGGCACCTTGAAGATTTTGCAACAGATTTCTACTAGACTTCCCAAGGGTACTCTTGCATAGTCAGATCAGTGCAAGGGATGTACTATGGGTAAGTTTGTGAAGACCACCTTTCATGAGAAGGAGAACCATGCTTCGGTGATCCTGGAGAGAATTCACACAGACGTGTGTGGACCTTTCTCGGTTGCTTCAATAGAAAAACACAGGTATTATGTTATATTTGTTGATGACTATTCTTGTATATGCTATATCTTCTTCATGCAGAAGAAGAATGAAACATTCTCAAAGTTCTGTGAGTTTAAAACATTGGTGGAGAAGGAGTTGGGGAAGCAAGTGAAGGCTTTGCGGAGCGATAACGGTGGTGAATATATCTCTAACGAATTCAAATAATTCTGTAGCAAAGAAGGAATTCGAAGATAACTCATATCGCCTCATAACCCACAACAAAATGGGGTCGTGGAGAGGAAGAATAGAACGATCGTGGGTGCTACATGAGCTATGCTACATGAACAGGGCCTATTGATGCACTTGTGGGTGGAAGCATGCAACACTGCGGTTTATGTGCAAAACCGTTGTCCTCATAGAGTACTTGGCATGAGTACACCTGAAGAATATTTTACTGGTAAGAAGCCTGATATTTCTCATTTGAATATTTTTGGCTCATCTGTTTACATTCATGTGACAGGATGCCAGGAAAAAGCTGGAGCCGACTGCAGAAGTTGGTATATTTTTGGGGTACATAGAAACACCCCATAATTATCATGTGTATTTTCCAAACAATCGAATGACTGTGGTGCGATGGGATATAAAATTCAATGAGGTGAAAGCCATGAAGTTGTCACTTGAGAGGGAGATACACTTGCATGCAGAGGAGGAGCTAATTGTTTCCAAAGATGAGCTTCTAGATGTGGATCAACCACAGGAAGAGATTCATGGAGTGGAGGATTCCACTCGTGCAAAACCAAACATCAGAACTAGCAAAAAGCGTACCACAGAAGTTGAGAAACTGAAGCTTGATGTGGCACAAAATGTAGGAGTCCCTACATCATAGCGTAGAAAGAGACAGTCACCTGACCGATTTATTGGATACATGGCTCTTATGAGCAAGTATATTATGACAGAGCCATCTTCTTTTGAAGAAGCAACGTAGGAGCCCACATGGGTAGATGCCATGGTGGAGGAGTATGAATCTATTGTCAGAAACAGTGCTTGGGATATTGTTCCAAGGCCGGTGGGTAAATTAGTTGTAGGATCAAGATGGATCTATAAGGTAAAGAAAGCTACTGATGGGAGTCTTGAGAAGTATAAGGCAAGATTTGTTGCTCGAGGCTTCTCACAGATCGAGGGGATTGATTATGAGGAAACCTTTGCACCTGTCACACAATATTCTTCCATAAGCATCCTTGCTCTCTTAGCGTAGATGGGTTGGCACATTCATCAGATGAATGTGAAGATTGCATTCCTTAATAGGATCATTGAGGAAGAAGTGTACATTGAGCAGCCTGAAGGATTTGAGATCTTCAGCAGCGATTCGCATGTGTGTAGACTCAAAAGAGCGTTGCATGGGCCGAAGCAAGCACCATGTGCTTGGTACACTCAGATCGATAGATTTTTCAGCAGACATGGATTCACCAAGAGTGAGGCGGATGCAAACCTGTACCAAATTGTGGTGGAGGGTAAGATTTTAATCATTATTCTTTATGTTGATGATTTAATTCTAACGGGTGATGAGCAGTTGATACACTCATGCAAGGTAGATCTTGCAAAGGAGTTTGAGATGAAGGATTTGGGCCTCCTTCATTATTTCTTTGGATTGGAAATATGGCAGTGAGAAGGTGAACTGTTTGTGTCTCAAGGAAATTATGCTTAGGAGATACTTTGTAAGTTTCACATGGAGGACTGCAAGCCTATGGATACTCCTCTTCCAGGAAATTGGAGGAAAGAGGATGCTACATCACCAAAGGTAGTGGATGCCACTGTTTATCAACAGTTGGTGGGTTCACTCATGTATTTAGTTAATACAAGACTAGACATATGCTATGCGGTGAACCAGATTTCACAAGAAATGGTTAAGCCTACCAAGCTCTTTTGGAAGGCAGGCAAGCATGTCCTGAGATATCTCAGGGGCACATATGAGTATGGTTTATGGTATAGACAGATGGATGAGGTGAAGTTGCATGGCTTCACGGATGCAGATTGGGTAGGCAGCCCAACAGATAGAAAGAGCACATCAGGAGGGGTTTTCAGTATCAGATCTACAACAGTTTCTTGGTAGAGCAGGAAACAAAGATCTGTGGCACCTAGTTCAGTGGAAGCATAATACATGGCAGCAAGTCAAGCTGCATGTGAGGCTATCTGGATGAGGAAGATCCTGGTCGGTTTGTTCGATTCTCATTTAGATCCTACACTGATACATTGTGATAATCAGAGTTGCATTAAACTCTCGATTAATCATATATTTCATGATAGATCTAAACATATTAATATCCAGTATCATCATATCAGAGATTGTGTGCAGTGGAAGATCATGTTGCTTTAGTACATTCCTATGGAAGATCAAGATGCAAATATTCTGACGAAGGCGCTCAGCAGGAGAAAATTCGAATACCATAGAGGCAAGATCAAGGTGAAGGATAATACCTATCTTGTTGAGAGGGAGTGTTGAGATTCAACAAAATGATGAGCTTAGTGAAAATTAAGCACCTTCACTAAGTGGGGCCTGCAGGCTATTTTTAGGTGTATGTCTATTTTTAGAAATGGTGAGCATATTCTATAAGTTGCAGGATGTTATTTGTAGATGGTTGGTCAAATGTGAAAAATAGATGAAATTCTATTTTTAGAATATTGGGCGAAGTATATTTATAGATCGTCAATCTAAAAATAGGTGCATGTCGATTATTATTAGCCCTTAATAATAATCCGACAATAAATATCAACTTATTCTCTTGGAGCACTTTATTTCAGTGAACAGATTTGGCAAATCAGTGGCCTGAAGGAATTACGCAATTCCTAGGGTTGGTTGGTGAATCGTGCATGGAGGACTCAGTTAGAACCGAAGTGGAAAAGTTATGACAAATTTGGAAGAGTAGTTACAGGAGTTGTTGTTTAGTTTAACTCAGTTAAGTGAGTTAAACTCAGATGAGCTAGTTGTATCTAGTCTAACTGAAAGATACACTAGTGAGAGTTTGGTGAATTAATTATTTAATTAATTCATAACTAGAGACTCACTTGCAACTGAACAAATACAACAGTTAACTACTTGCATGTCAGTTCCAATGGAGAACCAATGGAGAGATAGGTGAAAGGGTGAGATGGACTATCTGTTGTGACTATAGTGATGCATTCAATGCATCTAACACACATTGGAGATGCCAATGAGGATTGCGCAGTCAAGGCAAGGAAAAATTGAATTCATTCAGGGGTCTTCTTCAACAGGGATTGCGCAGTGGAGGCAGGCTGTCAGGAGGCAAGAAATTGGTGCATAGATATGCAAATTTTTGCATGACAGTGTGTAATGATTGTTGATTGTACTGAGAAATTGATGTACTAAGCTTTGTATGAGAATATTGCATGATTCCATTGGTATACATATATATGATAGTTCGGGTTTTTAGCTTTAATATTTCCCGTTAAACAACTGTGTTTATGTGCGATTGATTTTCTTTATGAGTTTTGCAATTGGCGATTTAATTTCCATAAAGAATTAAGTGGAAGGATTATGTATTTAACATAAGATTAATTTGTTAGATTGGGAGAATCTAGTAATACATCAGTACTAATAAATTTCTACACTCATGAGCACTATATATATGTCTTGTAATTTGGCTTTGATATGTAGAATACAAATTGATTTGTGAATAACCTGTGTACAATGTCTGCTCTTCCAATTTTGTTTTATATATACATATAACAATAACATATTGTCTACTATAAAGACTATCAAAAAATAAAAACCTCTAGAAAATACTGGTGTTGAAAACTATGAATTGAGTCGTCTATATATTCAGAGACCTGTCAATTCCCCATATAGTGTTGAATGGCTTCCTTATATAAAAGATCTATTGTAGATCTAGTCCAAATATTTTAATTAATAATTATAATTATAATTTTATTTTATTTTTAATTTTATTTTAGTTTTATTTTTATTGTTATGTAATTTGACTAGGTCAAAATGTTCACATAACATAACTTTACAACATCTTTTCCATAATGGTTTGGAGAGTGCCTCTTCGTGCAACTATTACTATTTTAGTAAATGCTAATAATATTCTTCGTGCAACTATTACTATTTTAGTAAATGCTAATAATATATGTGGATAGATATTATTTTTTTCAATGTGATTTGTTATTTATTTTATGATGATGTTATTTGTTATTTGATAATTTTTATGTTAATTTTATAATTGTATGGTGTAAATGTGAAAAGGTAAATATAGATTTAGATATGCAAGGTATTAATATTTGGACTTCCATCTATTAATATAAAATGAAAATACATATAATATATATAATGCAAATGTAAGATGTAAATTTTAATTACATTGGACGTAGGATGTGACATTAGAGTTAAGATTAAAGTAGCAAAGGAAACTAATAGTCTATTTAAACTAAGAGAAAAGTTACTAAATAATTACATAGTTATTGCAATTTAATTACATAGTTATTGCAATTTAATTGCAAAGTTATTAAATTATTACAAATTTATTCCAATTTAATCACATAATAGAAACATGTATCTTATATATACTAACATTATTTTAATAAATGCTAATAATATGTGTGGAAGGAAATATTTTTTCCAATATGATTTTTTATTTATTTTATTACGATGTTAATCCATAATTTATACGATATTTTTATAATTGTATTATGTAAATGTGAAAAGATAAATATAAATTCAGAACTACAAAGTATTCATATTTTAACCTCCATCTATTAATAAAAAAATAAAAAAACAACATATATAATGTGTATTTAAGATGTAAATTCTAATTACACTTGGATAAGATGTAAGATTGGAGCTAAGATATAAATTTTAATTATTTTTAAATTAATTTTTGTTAAGAAGGGTTTGGTTTTAAATTGTTTTTTTTGTTTTTTTTTTAATTGGTTGTGTTAAGATGTGTTTTACAATTTAGTAAACCGAAATGTTCATGCTAAACTATTAGATTTTAAATTAAATTAACATAGTGATCCATCTTAACCCGGATCTATCGAGTTTCAAGAAGGATCAAATCTCTTGATATACAAACCTCTTTTAAAATGAAAATAGATTTAATCTCTTTAAGTGTTTGGCAGATCGCAAATTAAGATAAGTCTAAGCTGATATTAAATCCCATCAAATAAATGAAATCATATAACATTACAATGGTATCAACCTTTTCTCTTCTTTCACACCGGAGAAAAATAAAACATAAACCAGCTAGATTACAATGGTATCAACCTCGGCTCTCTTTCTCTTCTTTCACATCGAATAAAAATAAAACATAAACCAACTAGATAAATGGATTAGAGTAGATTCAGTAATAGCATGTCACAATTACAAACACCACACACTATACATGGTAAACCCTTGCGAGTTTACCCTACTTCAGTAAACATCATACTTGTGTAAATCTCAATCCCACCGTAGTTCAGTAGACATCATGCTTGTGTAAATCCCAAATGAGTAGATCGAGTAGTAACATATGATAATTGAAAACACCCCACATGTGAAAGCCTTCCCTTAGTTGAGTAAATCGTATCATGCTTGTGTAAATCCAAAATGAAGACTTGCTTGAAAATGATGAAGAATGCCATAAATAAACTCAACATGTGATAATTGAAAACACTACGCATGTGAAAGCCTTCCCAGTTTGCCTTCCAAATGAAGACTTGCTTGAAAATGATGAAGAATGCCATAAATCAACTCAACGATATTTTGTACAGGTCTCTGAGGGTTGTCCAGATTTCATTCGTTGACTTGCAATTTATGATGTGAGGGATGATGTAGTCTTTGAATACCATCTTCAACATCATTTTTGTCTTGTTCTCACTCTTCTCCCACTCCTGTATTGTCGCACTTGTTGCGCCTGCTGCAATTGTAGGGTTCACCTCATATCCATTCACAATCTCCCATGCACTATGCCCCTCTAGCATAGTATGTGACTTGAATTTCCAATTAGAATAATTAGAACCATTGAGATTGTTTCTCTCATTCAAGTATACCTCCATTATATTATTCATCTTGAAAATAATAATAAAAAGACCTCCGGCAATTGACAGAAAACCAGATCTACAAACGGATGTACCCCAGATCCACAAAAAACAACAATATCCAAAAACATATCTACTTGGTCTTCGACCACTCTGGCAAGATACTTTGCGCACTGCACCACGGGTTCACGGGCTCCTCTGCCACGACCTCTTCTACTGCGAGCTCACGGGCTCCTCTGTCACAGACCACACTTACAACGATTCTCACACTTTACCAGTGATCTGCTACTGCCTCTGCTGCCATGGCTCTTTGGTTTCTCTGACACGATCTCACTGGATATGCAGACACGGGGTCTCTGACTCAACAGGTAGAAGCTCTCTCGATTTAATTGGCGATCTACATCAGGAGCTCTCTGGCTCCATGACACTCCACATCATGAGCTCTCTGGCTCCTCCAACACAAGCTCTCTAGATCAATGACGCTCCACAGCCACTCTGATCTCAATGGTGCATAGCAACATGAGCTCTCTGGCTCATCCAATGCGAGAACTTTGGCTCCTTCAACACGAGTACACTGGCTCAATCAATGCCCCAAAATCATCCAGATCCTGTGCTGGGAAGAATCCACGCAAGGAAAACACAAGTCAACGTTATTTCTCCAATTGACTCTGCTATGATTTCAGAGATTAGCGCTATTCTCGGGCACGGGATTGTGTTGATCGGCGTGTCCATGCTTCAGACGAACGCGCTAATCGAATTTTCCTCTAGGAAAAAAAAAACTTCACTCAGCCTCACTATTGCCTCTTTCCAACGTTGTCAGAAATACTAACCCTAAAAATTTATGAGAGAAGGTTTTGAATTTTTTCTAGTGGTTTTCAAGTGGTATCTGCAAGCCAAATCGATGAGAGATGACATGGTCGTTTCTTAGAGTTCGACTTCTAAGTGTGTCGAGGAGGCTTTCGCGATTTATCGAAACTTTGGTGACTTCTCACAGATAGGGATGGTGATAGAACACTGGCTCTACTGAAACCAAACACTTTTTCCCTTTTTTTTCGAGCAATTGATTATTGTCATCATTTTACCTTCTAAATTTAGAAATTCTCTTTTAAGCTGTGCGACTTGTATATTACCGATGTTTCTAGATTTAGGTATATAGGATATATTTGACGGAATTGGAAAGGTGAGTCAAATTAGCCTATGAATCTAAATGTGTGGTTGGAGTCTAGAGTTACGAGGACTCTTTATAAACTCAGTAAAATTGTAATTATTATCTTGTTTTTCGCCAAATGTGCGTTTTTTACCATCTCTCGAAGAATATGGTAGCTGTTAAAGTAAAAAAAATTGTAATTTGATCTTTTATGGCCGAATGTGCGTTTTGTACCAGCTCTCTAAGAAAATAGTAAAAATGCAAGAATATGAAATTTTACGGTAACTGAAAATTTATGGCGTAATTCTCCGTTCCATTCCCTGTCATTAGCAGACCTCTATTTTTTTTCCACTCATGAACTCAGATCTGACATATCACATGGAACCGTCAATCCTAGCCATTGCTTGTTTGGAGAGCTCGTTAAAGTGGATTGTCCATCCTTGTTGAAGTAGGCCAAATATTGTTTCTATATTTACAAATGACAGTGGATAGGTTGATGGTTATTGGTTTTGTTTGTTTGTTGAGTAGGTTTCCATTCTATTTTTTATGTAAAAAGTGCAGAACCAATTGATGAGCAGAGGAATATAATTAAATTAGTGCTTCTCAATGTTTTTAGGTGCCAAGAGAACGTATCACTAATTTGATTGTGTGAATTTTTTTTTATGTTGACGAATTTTGTTGTGCTTCGGGCTTCAAGAGCATTCGTTACAGGTTATGTTATGAGATCCATATATGTAGAAAGGTCAGTTGCATAAGTGACTGTTGAATGTGCCCAATATTCAAAAAACTCACTTATACAATTATCGAAAGTGTAACTCTCTTCACTTAGATAGATGGGATGTTGTCCATAGGGTGGTCCAGTATCGAGGTTTTTCTTCACAAGATCGAGAAGTGTCAATTATAAAAAGTTCATCAAAGATGGTCAGAGACGATTATGTCTTACATGAGTTGAATGGGAAGCTCAAAAATTGTGGTGGTGAAAAGAGCATTGTTCGGGAGAATTCATAGTGGGGATAAGTTCTGAGGAACACCAGTCACACAAATGTGACATGTGAATTGCAATTTGTCATTTTCGTATTAATATTTTTAATAATGTAATGTAAGCATCAAAGGAGACACTTGGAATAGTGATTACATTAGTAAATAGGTAGGATTGGGTTGTTGGTTGTTGAGATATTTTCTGTACAAGCAATTCCTTGTTTGGAATCTGTTGGATCTCATGAGCACTATTCATGTGCCTTGTAATTTGGCTCTGATATGTAGAATAAAAATTGATTTGTGAATAACCTATGCACTATGTCAGCTCTTCCAATTTTCTTTTATATATACATATAACAATAACATATTGTCTATTGTAAAGATTGTAAAAAAATAAAAAAACTCTAGAAAATATTGGTGATGAAAACTGTGAATTGAGTCGTCTATATATTTAGAGACCTGTCAATTCCTCATATCCTATTGAATGCCTTCTTTATATAAATGATCTATTGTAGATAATTAATAATATTATTTTTATATTATATTATATTTTTAATTGTATTTTAGTTTTATTATTATTGTTATGTAATTTGACCAAGTCAAAGTGTTCACATAACATAACCTTATAACATCTTTTCCATAATGGGTTGGAGAGTGCCACTTGGTGCAATTATTACTATTTTAGTAAATGTTAATAATATGTATGGATAGATATTATTGTTTTCAATGTTATTTTTTAGTTATTTTATGATTAGGTTATTTTTTATTTGATAATTTATATGCTAATTTTTACGCCTTAAGGCATTTTTATTTGAAAAAAACTCACCTAAGGCGTTTTTATTTGAAAAAAACTCACCTAGCTGCCACTCTGTCAATGTATACACCCTCAGATCAAGATCAAATGTTAGATAATTGAAATGTTTTAACCCATTGGATCCACCACCTCATTCATTTATACTACTAACTACCTAATAACTAACTCTAAGCCCTACTAATTTCTCAATATGAAAAAAACCCTCTCTCATGTTTTTCTGCCAGAATGCAAACTGCAATGGTGGTGATCTCCCTCCAGCCATGGCGAAGGAAGTTCGTACTCGCATATTCTGTTGAATATCCAATTTAAAGTTGTTGAGTGTCTACATGATAGAGAACCTGCAACATTTAAAAATAGATATGGGAGGCTGCCGCCAATACCATGCCGCTTATGTTTCTCTCGGAATGCAAACTGCAATGGTGGTGATCTCCTCTCCAGCCATGGCGAAGGAAGTTGTTACTCGCATATGCTCAGTTGAATATCCAATTTAAAGTTTTCGAGTGTATAGAGGATAGAGATTGCAACATTTAAAAAGGGATCAAGTATTGCCAAGATGTGGGAGGCTGTCGCCAATACCACGCTGCAAAGGAACTGCTCCTTTCGGATTATTTCGACTAGCAGAGCGCTAATAAAATTGAGGTCAAATATATTGTGCAAGTTTTAAGGAACTACACCAAACTGGATAGCATATGCTCCAAATTTTTTCACTCTCAGTACAACACTGCAACAGGAGGTTTGATTCCCCGGTCATGTAAGTCGGCCAGTGAAAATTTAGTTTCTGTTTTCATCTTCCCAGGTTTCAATCTGCCTACCTGCGAGATGTGTTTTTTAATGAAATATTTTAAATCTGTTTGTTTTTAAATGAAATATCTTAAGTCTGTTACGATCAAGAATTTAGTGTGAGCTTCCAAGTTTCAAACTATTGTTCCAGCAACATTCAGTTCAACGTTACATTTCATTACATTCAAGATTTTCCTTTGGGATTAAAAATGACAGAAGATTTCAAAGCCCCTTGCCTGGCAAATGACAGAAGATTGCAAAGCCCCATTTGTCACTCTACCGGAACACGTGCTCAAGAGACAGGTGCGCAAGAGTCTTGTGATTGTCATCTCCTATCTTTTATTCTTTTTCTAGCCGTAAATTGTTTGCGGTAGGTTGCTATTATGCTCCGCTGTAATTTTCATTGTTGTCACCTTTTTTATTTTCTTCATTTTCGTGTTGGCCAAGATACCCAGCTTCTCTCTCAATGGATTGAAGCCATATTCTCCCTATTGCGGGCAGGCTTATTGTCTATGATAAAATATCAGTCGTGTAACTTGTTATATGATGTTAATATAAAATTTATAGATAAATATGTTCAGTTAGTATTAGTTTAAAACATTGTAAAGTATTAATAATTTCAATTTACCTTTGTGGATTTGTTGTGCCTTTTCCCTTTCCCATTACGCTGGAAAGGTGAGGTAGACATAAAGTAGAGAGTGCTCTTTCCATCAATTTTTGCTTGTCACAATATTATTTCCATGCTATTGATTTTATATTTTAAAATGAATGGAAATAATAGGTATTTTAGTGTCATTGTGTTCAGGCAGAGCCTAAATTTGCAAGACATAAGCAATAAGGAAGGATGATCATTTGTGCCTTTCGATGCATGCTGAGTGACAAGGACACCAATGCAAATTTATTTTGGTAATAATTTTATATAATTTAGTAATGGAATTTACAAATATTGAAATTTGTATTTGATTGAATTTTTTGTCTTTGTATTTGAAAAGAAACTTAAATTTTCATAATGCATCTAAAGGAAATTTAGATATATGTTGAAGATCAAATAAGTTTTCTTAAGTTTCATGAATGAAGAATAATGATTAATATAAATATAAATCTATGTTCTGATAATTTAATTTTAAATATTTTATATATAAATAATATTTTTATTAATGGTTAATATTAATATATATTGTATACCAAGTCAAATCTCTCTTTCTACAAAGTGAGCTTCATTCAAAATGGCTTTCTAGGGAATATATAAAAACTAATTGTGAAAAAGGGACACTCTACAATCCATTAGGCTTAAATTCAACTTGTATTATAGATATTTTTTTCTTCAAAACTTCGCTCATTATAAATCAAAAAATTAAACTTTCAAATAGAATTGAACAAAATGGAAAGTAATATAATCCATGACAAAAAGGAATATTGTGAATTCAACTTGTATTATGGATAGTTTTTTCTTCAAAACGCTTATCATAAATAAAAAATTTAAACTTGTAAATAGAACTGAATTATAAATAGAATTGAACAAAATGAAATTTGACTTGTAAATAACTTTCACAATGATAGCCATTATTGTTATAGATAGCCTTCATTACATTCATATTTTGTTGTCTCCTTTACTCAATATACTCTATATACTATATATACTAACCTTAGGTTAGAAAAAACCAATTTCTTTATCTAAACAATTCTCCAAACCAAAATTTATTTTTGAATAAAATAATTCAAATTTGTATATTTAATTAGATCAATATATTTATTTTCCATATTGTTATACTCTTAAGGTGTTCCTTTGCAACATGTGGTGCAATTTCTAGTATAATTATATGGTGTAAATGTGAAAAGGTAAATATAGATTTAGATATGCAAGGTATTAATATTTCAACCTTCATCTATTAATATAAAATAAAAAACATATAATATATATAATGCAAATTTAAAATGTAAATTTTAATTACATTGGAGTTGGGATGTGACATTAGAGTTAAGATTAAAGTAGCAAGTCTATTTAAACTAAGCTAAAAAGTTACTAAATTATTACATAGTTATTGTAATTTAATTACAAATTTACTAAATTATCACAAATTTATTCCAATTTAATCACATAATAGAAACATGTATCTTATATATAGTAACATTATTTTAATAAATTCTAATAATATGTGTGGAAGGAATTAGTTTGTTTTGTTATTTATTTTATTATGATGTTATTCCATAATTCATATAGTACTTTTACAATTGTATTATGTAAATGTGAAAAAATAAATATAAATTTACAAATACAAAGTATTCATATTTGAATAGTTAAGATGTAAATTCATATTTATTTATAATGTATAGTTAAGATGTAAATTCTAATTACATTAGAATAAGATGTAAGATTAGAGTTAAGATGTAAATTTTAATTATTCTTGAATTAATTTTTTTGAAGAAGGGTTTGGTTCATCATCATTAGCGGTTAAAGCAACTGAAGTAACATAATCATCATACCTTTTAGGAAGACGTCTGATTCTCGTAGACCTACCTTTTAGGAAGACGTCTAATTCTCGTAGACCTCCTTAAAGATGTTTCTGGTACTTCCACTATTTGCTGATTATTATCTGTAGGAACTTCTTCATGATCTGCATCTGAAACACGTTCATGATCTGCATCTGAAACTTGTTCATGATCTGAATCTAAAACTTGTTCATTTGGACTATTATCAGTATTTGAACTGGTTTCAAACTGAATGTGTTGAAGCTTAGGTACATTATCATGTTTCAATTTATCATCTACATCTGGATTTTCAAGTGAAGATTCATTGAATTTAACATCTTTGTTAATGATGATTTTGTGAGTAGTAGGATCCCACAACCTGTATCCCTTAGTGCCATCACCATATCCAACAAAGATATATCTTTTTGATTTAGGATCTAATTTAGAACATTGATGTTTCGGAACTAGAGCATATGCATCATAACCAAAAACTTTCAGTTTAGAATAATCACATGGATGACCTTTCCATACCTCTTGAGGAATTTTGCATCCTATTGCAGTTGATGGTGATCGATTTACCAAGTAACAAGCCGTAGAAACCGCTTCTGTCCACAATTCCTTCTGCAAATTAGCGTTACTAAGCATACTTCTTGCTCTCTCTAAAAGAGTCTTGTTCATGCGTTCAGCAACTCCATTTTGCTGAGGAGTATATACAGTAGTTTTATTTCTTTCGATCCCAGCGTCCTTGAAATAATTATCAAATTCCTTTGAAGTAAACTCACCACCATTTTCAGTTCTTAAACATTTAATGGCTCTTCCAGAAATGTTTTCAACTAATGCTCTAAACTGTTTGAAAACTATGAATACATCAGACTTCTTCTTTAACATGTAGACCCACACTTTTCTAGAGAAATCATCAATAAAAGATACAAAATATGACGATCCTCCATATGAGGTTGTAGGAGATGGACCCCAAACATCAGAATGGATATAATCAAGGATTTCATTACTAGTATGCTTTCTAGTTTTAAACTTCTGCTTGTTTTGTTTCCCATATAGACAATGTTTGCAGAAATCTAAATTAGAAGATTTTAAACTAGGAAGTAACTTACGATCAGATAAAATTTGTAATCCTCTTTCACTCATATGGCCCAAACTTTGATGCCATAAACGAATAGAATTACTGTCATTTTCATATATTGTAGAAGCATGATCTGACTCTGTTCTTCCTTCTAACTGAAAAATATTTCCAACCTTCTTTGCTTTCATTACTAGTAAAATTCCTTTATAAACTTTCATTACTCCACCTTGAATAAAGGTTTTATATCCATTTGTGTCTAGTACTCTTAGTGAAATGAGGTTTTTTCTTAGTTCAGGTACGTGTCTTACATCAGTTAGAATTTTATTTTTCCCATCAAAAATTTTAATCTGGATGCTTCCAATTCCCACAATATTACATGAGACATCATTTCCCATGTAAACAACTCCATCATTGATTGATTTATAAGTTTTAAACCACTCTCTATGAATGCACATGTGATTTGACACACCAGAATCTAACAGCCAATGTTGATCATGATTAGACAAACTAACTGACAACACTTCATCACTCATACCTGAAATGGATGCCGAACCTATATCTGTCGTGTTTGCTTCTTTCTTTTCTGTCGAAGAGTCTCCTTTGGATGTTTGCTGTCTCTTCCAACAGTCCTTCTTCAAATGTCCTGATTTGCCACAAAACCAACACTTTACCTTACTCTTCTTCCCTTTCGATTTTGAACACGAGTTGTTGTGCTTACTGAAGCGTCTTTCTTTATAACGACCTCTGACCATCATTTCTTTTGATGTAGAGGTTTCTGAATTTTACCTCTTCCTTGTTTCTTCGGACAACAAGGCTCCAACAACATCATCAAATTCAAGGGTTTCTGATGAACTAAGACTTATAGAAGTAAAAAAATGATCCCATGACTCAGGCAACGAGCATAATAAAGTTACAACTTTATCTTCTGATTCAAATTTTACTTCTATACTTTCTAATTGCACCAGGAGAGTATTAAAGGTATTCATATGATCACTTATCGTCGTACCTTCCTTTATGCGCAAGCTGTACAACTGTCGCTTCAGAAGAATCCTATTAGTTAAGGATTTTGTCATGTACAACTTTTCAAACTCTATCCACAAACCAACAACAATTTTCTCTGACACGATGTTAAACAAAACATCATCTGCCAAACACAATCGAATGTCGCTTAGTGCTCTTTCATCCAAGTCACTCCATTCATCATCTGTCATGGTGTAAGGTTGTTTGGCTTTTCCCAACAGCACCTTTGCCATGCCTTGTTGCATGAGTAGATCATACATATTCACTTTCCAGATCTCGAAGTTGTTTTTGCCATTGAACTTCTTGATCTCAAACCGGGCACTTTGAGTTTTTGCCCTGTTGTGTCACAAAAAATCTGCAATTGCAACTTTTAATAAATGAAGTTTTTATTTAAAAAATGCCCTTCACCTATAAAATGCCTTTCCCTTGTTACATATGAAAATATCATTTTAAATGCCTTTCGCTTATTACATATGCCAATAGCATTTTAAATAATTACCAATCGATTTTTAAAACAAACTTTTACAATATGAAGTGCCAACCTTTTTCAAATATAATCGATTGTACTTTTAAAAAACCACTCAAATCGATATATACAAATCGATTTTAAAAACTTCAAATTGATTTATAAAAAAAACTTTAAAACGATATAATTGTCACCTTTTAAATAAATCGACCTAAGCAGATAATTCACCTCTTCACGGCTTTTTCACGTGCAGCAAATCGATTTTGAATGACGTTATTTGAACTAGTTTCATATATCGATTTTCAAATGGAAAAATAAATAGATTTAAAAAATTGAAATCACCGTGCAACAATTTCACCTTTCAATGCTGCAAGTTCACCGTTCAACGCTGTCTTAACGTAGCCTTAACCAGCTTAAACTCAGAAACTGGTCCACGGCCACCAGTTTCATTTAAACACGATCACTAGTTTAAACACAGCCTGCGCACATCACTGTTTCTTGCTCACGGCGGGGACACGCTGGTAGCAGCAACAGTTTTCAACACGGCCTCGTTGTGGCTCCTCCACACGGAGAACAGATTTCAACACAGCTCCGTTCAGCAAAACCATTGTTCAACAAAACCACAGTTGGCTTCATCCTTCATTTCAGAGCCAGCAGCTCATCCTCCAACTCACGATACTCTAATCCTCGAGCCATCTAGAAATCGGAGATGCTGCTTCTAACACATATACAAAAAAACAAAAAACACAACGTGGAGTACGTCTGGATCATAGCGCTGTCTTCTTTACGCTTTCTCCATAGCGGACTCTTCAAATTAAACAAAAGTTCGATCTGCAAATAGCTCTGATACCAATTGTTGAGCTCAACAGTGGAAAAACTTAAACAAAACACATAGAACACACAGTAGAAAACAAACATAAAGACACAGATTTTAACGTGGTTCACCCAACCAATCTGTGCTACGTCCACCAAACAGGGCATTGGCAATCTCATTCATCAACTAGAGAATTATAACAGCAGAGTTTCTCATATGCTCTTCACTCACCTCACATTCCTCATCATGCTCACTTGCCTCTATGTGCTTACATTTTATAGCTGTGAATAGAAACTGAATCATAAATTCACTCACAACAAATATAGGACGCATTAACTCCTCATCAGAAATAGATGGAGTCAATTTAGCAACAAATCCTATTGTTGTCACCTTCACGAGATTTTATCCAAATTTAATTAAAATAAAATCTCAACATCAAAAGGGCCTAGATTATTTATTGACCTCAATCTTTAAAAATATTGGAGATTACAAACTTAAAAGGTATTGAAGGCTTCACCTGGAAAACACCATCCTGCTCACACACATGTCGGATTTGTTCAATTACAGTGCTTCTGTCAGGGCCATCGAGGTGTTTGAGATCCACCACTGGAATTTCCTCAGAGAAAGACGCCTGAGTGATATGGGGGCATTCATGGAGAGGCAGAATATATTTCTCCTACACTTCAAGATGTTTCACTCCAGTGGAGAGGAGCTTTAAAATACCATTGAACTCATGGGTACTCTAAGCTTCTCTTTCTCTCTGATACTCTACATATTTTCCATTTCCTACACTTCGAGATGATTCACTCCACTGGAGAGGAGCTTTTCAATACCATTGAGCTCATGGGTACTGTTGTAGCACAATATATCTCAGCAAAAAGTCGAAAGAAGCTCTAGGTAATTTTTAAATTTGAATTATCATTCTACAGAAGTTGATAGTTGCACACCTACATTGCCAGTTCATTCTCAGGATTTTGGCTTGATAACAACATTTGGAGTAAAGCAAACGGAAAAAATGAAGTAACAAGCAGAAGCACATTTACCATTCCAACAACAGAATGCATATCTTTCCACTCAAAATCATGCAACCGTTCCTGGTTTGCAAACACAGTCCAAAGGATTTGAGTCTAAATCACAACCATCTTCTATGAATAATAAGATAAATAGAGGGCCTATTAGTCCTGATTTGAGGCTACCTAGTGTTGCATCAGCAACATCTCTACAAGGACAGCTAAATCAAAGTCATTACAATATACAACAGCAGCACCTCAAATAAGTACAATCAGCTATTCCAGCATCTTTTGGGATCACTGTAATTGGGAATCTCTCTTGCAATCTAGGGTCAGTGAATGCAGGACATGCTTCATTAGGTGTAGTTTCTAGCAGCGACAACTACAGCAAATTCAACTGGAGAAATAATTACACCTTGCCCCAATTCAAAAGTAAACTTTAGCGATGGACCTGTACTTCCACAATGCTAGCAATGATGGTTTGTTGCCTTGCCCAAGAAGAACATAAGAATTTGTCAGTTTTGGGGTTTGAGTGAATTGTCACTTCGCCTATGTCCAATATGTTCACTGTTTTCTGTTTGTATTCTGCAATTCACTTTTTATCCCTTCCCTGGCATTTGGTGAAGATGGAATTCTGTAACATGAAGAATTGTTAACTACATTTTTCTCACGTGTTTCAGATCCCTATAAACTGCAAGAAAATACTGTACGTATGTACATGATATTATAATAGAGGATGGGGTTCGAGAAGGATTTTAGTGGTAATGTAGTGGCAATAAGAACTGGTCAAATTTATCTGCATGTATGACAGAAGCACTGATTGTACATGCAAGCGTTTATCAACGGAAGAGAATTGAGAGTTTCTTTGAGGTTTAAGAAAATGTAGTAGACATTTGTGATGATGTTTATGTGTGCGTTGAAGATCTTAATCTTCTGTAGCAACTCCGGCTGCTTCTATGGGCAGTGGCACGATGCGAAACAATCAATTTCCAGTTCTGGTTTGATCACTGTTGGTTGAGTCAAATACGTCAAGTGAAATTTTAATTCCAAGCCAAACAAAATTTGGAAAGCCGATTTATAAAATGGAATCAGGAGGAAACGTATTTAACTAAGGCGATTTGATTATGTTTGAATCAAATCAGAAGTTATTGAACCCTAGTTCCAATATGTTCAGAAGTCGTGTTTTCCGGATCACTATAGTTCGAGCATCGTTGGATAGAGAGCTGAGTTTGATTGAACAAGAATTGAATGAGCGTGATTCAAGACAGACTTGGTCGCTGGCGCCATTTGAATCAGGTTTGTAAGGAAAAGAATAGTATGGAAATGGCAATGAGATTAAGGATTCTTGGCTTGATAGCGTGGAGGTGGACAGTCGTTTTACAAAGGATCACTTGAAACAGTTCTGCAAGCTCTGCGAAGGATGAAGGAAGCATCAAGTGGTAAGAATAGGTGTGAGAAAATGCCAGCAGAAACAAAAGCCATCTTTGATCAGCTCACGGATGATGCCATGAAACTAATGGATGGTGACGATTTCAATATATATCATGAGGAAAAGGCTACATTCGATCGAGAGGCTGAGGGATATGAAGTAGTGGCGCGTGCAAGGGGTGGGACATTGGTTGATAATAGAGATTTAGAAACTAAAAATTGGAATGCTAACAGTGGGGAAGCAGAGGAAATTTTTGATGATGATGAAACAGAAGCAAGACTAAATGATCCCTTATCCTCTACAGTGCCATCTGTTTCAGTAGACATGAATTTGCAGAGTTTTCACGCTTCTTCAAGTGGGGGATTGAGTGGCACAGTAGATATATTTGTAAAAAATGATGAAGTTGTTGGTCAGGATACTAATTATCATCATCCTATTATCCAAGGGGAGGCACCACAATAAGAAAATAGTTCTGGTAGTGATACATTTGGGGGTGGAGCAACAGATTCCGATTATGTATATGATGAATCATCAGGGTATTAGTACAGCAGCAAACACATACATATTGTAGTTAAATCAACGATGTGGATCATTTGGCCCTAATCCAATGGTCTTGCGGGGGCATGAATTAAACAGAGTTTATGAGAGATGCTACCCCCGTAGATGGTTTGATTTAAACCGCTATTTACAAAATCAACGGCTGTGATGTATTACGGCACCTCCGATCCATTTCTTAGAAACCGTTATCATTACCCCCCGTAGGTAGTTTTGGGTTTTCCAAAACCATGGGTGACTTTGTTGGTACGTATGAGTGTTGTGGGACCCAAAATGTACCATTGGTTCCTCTTGCTTGCATTAGAGTAAGGTTTTATTTTCAGTTTTATATTATATATTATATATATATAATATTAAAACAAGCTTTTGTAATTGTAATTAATGCCAAAATTTTCAAGAATCAGTTTTAAAAATTGATCATAACAGTTAGTTAGATCAAATAGCAGATATAAAAGCAGAACAAGGAAGAGGGGCAGGGGTCGGAGTTTTGGGAACCTGAAAGAAAATTTTTTTACTCCAGAATGGCAAATCAATGAAAAGAATGCGGGTTTCTAGCATTTGTTTATGCTGAAAAGTTTTTCTAGTTTACATATTGTTCTCATGTCTGTGAATGAAATAGAGTGATTTGAGCTGCGGGTCTCTTTATACTTGTGTATCTAAGAGTTAAACACACCTTAATGTGCGCTCCTCTATTTTTACCTTATCTATACATAATTCTTCAGAGTTTTGAAGTGGTAGATTTTGTTTTAAACAACATATCAGTTTGAAATTCCTTTCTCATTTTCTCCCATTCGATCATTTCAGCATAAGTGAAATATAGCACTGCATAACATGCATGGGTTTGATGTTTAAGGGGTCATACAATCAATGTTTTAAGGGTTTTAAATACAGAGACAAAACATATTCATTTGTGACAGAATTAGATAATGTCTCAAGCACTGATTCCTTTACACAGCAAGGAATTGTTTTCTTGAGGAACAACAGGTACTCTGAGCTTCTCCTTCTCTCTGATACTCTGCATATTTTCCATTTTCCTGCACTTCGAGATGTTTCACTCCATTGGAGATGAGATTTTCAATACCACTGAGCTCAGGGGTACTCTGCACATTTTCCATTGTTGTCGATAACCTCCCTCTTTCTTTCTGGAGTTCTGTAGGATTCAATTGAGGCTAGGTACCACCAGTGCTATGCATAAGTATACTTGCAACAAGTGTACTTGCAACCAAATTTGCTGGAATTGGAAGAAATAATAGGAAAGTTAGGCAATCTGATTCGTATTTCGAATAATTGGATTAGGGTAAGTAGATAATCGCTTGGATAACAACATTGATGCTAAGTGCAATGCACCCAAACACAAAATGGATGGCAGCGGGAATGCTAAGTGTAGTGCACCCAAACACAAAATAGATGGTAGCAGGAATGCTAAGTGCAGTGCCTTGAAAATAAGAAGAATTTGACGCTGAACCGCACAGGTCAGCAAATTCAGTAAGGATTAACTGACATTTTAAATATGTTTATATCAGAAATTCTAAATAAGTTTTGAATAATATATATAAATAAATTTATTTATTTTTTAAATATATATGATTAGTGTAAATCTATTTTAATCACAGATTTATTAAGAGTTTAGAGAGATTAGATTTCAAAATTGAAAACATTATTACACATCAAGAGATTTAATCATTAGAGTGTGTGTGTTTCCAAAGTTAAGAACATATTGATGAGAGCTTTTGGAATAATACATAGGATTCTAGAAGCTCTCATCAAGATTTAATTATGTCTAGTGCTTGGTAAATATGTGATTAAAATAGATCTATAGTTGTATTTTTTCATTGTTTATATTGTATTTTTAAATATTTTATCATTATTAATATTTATATTAAAAATTGAATGATTTACACATTATTAATATTAATATTAATATTTATATTTATAATACAACTCGAGAGTTTTCTAGTGGTTAAGTTTGACTATATCAACTCTTAACTAGAGTTACAATATAGACTCTTCTAGATTCTTTTACATCATAATCACATGGCTAGCCCCTTTTCCATGAATAATGGGGGCAGGGGTGGCATCCTCCAGAACTACAAGTGTGAAAACATGAAGATCAACTTCTGAGTAGCATAAATTTTGCATACGGACTCCGATTGACACACTTGTGCCATTGAAAATATCTCTATGTGTAGAATAACATGAAAATATTTTTCTCTAAATAAAGAAATTTTTAACCCCAAAAAATTTGTTTGCTACCTCAAAACATTCTTGGAAGGTTTTAGACCCCGTTTCGCCCAACTGGGTTCCGTCAGTAAAAACGGCACCGTGAGCTGATTTCTCCACTTTTTCCATTCCAAATTCATCAAGATGGATGAAAAACAATATAATGATCCAATTCGAATCATACCTCCCTATTTTGGGAGGCTTTTCGTCCTAAAAAGCTTTTACTGAATGAGGTGAGGAAATTTTTCCTCCACCTTCTCTCTAGTGTACCATTTAGATTTTCCTGGAAGTTGTCCCTTCAACCCAATCTGCCAAAGGTCATGTTGCCCATGTCTTCTAGTTATGGACCTCTTATGCAAAATTGTATCTTCTGTCAACTCTGCCTGAGCGTCTGGTGCCAAATCCTCCACAGAAGGTAGGAATTGTTCCTCTTCCTGATCTAGCATGGAAGGCTCATAGAGTTTCAAATTATCTACATTCACAACTGCGTAAATGCACATATATTGTGGTAAACTGATTCAATAGGCAAAGTAGCTCTTATTTTGACTGCCATTGCTACATTGTGGGGTTTCATGCTATCGTGGCTCTAGAAAATTGATTAGTAAACTTCTGTGGATATTCCATTAGACAAATCATCAGAACATATCTGATAATAATATATTAAAATACCGCATTTTTACATTGTTATAGTTTTATTAAAATTCTAGATCTGTAGATTTTACTGTAATTAGTGCATGCATGCGAATGGAAATTATGAAAAAAAGTAGAGAATGAAAAAATAGGCTCACAAACACATAAGACACAAGATATGCTCTCTCAAAACCCTTTCAGAAGAAAACCCAGCTGGAAGGTGAGGTCGCTTCGCTCTCTTTCTCTATCTGGAAATATGGCTGCAACAACGAAGAATTAATGCATGTGGCCAGTAGGATGCTATAGTGCATAGATCCTTTATGCGTTCTCTACCTCCTATCTCTCCTAGGCTATATTTGCTCAGCTGTGGAATCAAATGCTCTCGAAAGAATGGAATACCTCTTCCTCCTAGTGGTCTTGTTATAATACAACCTGAGAGTCTACTAGTGGTTAAGTTTGACTACATCAAATCTTAAGTAGAGTTATAATATAGACTCTTCTAGAGTCTTTTACATCATAATCACATGGCTAGCCCCTTTTCCATGAATAATGGGGGCAGGGGTGGCATCCTCCAAAACTACAGGTGTGAAAATAGGAAGGTCAACTTCTGAGTGGCATAACTTTTTCATACAAAGTCCGATTGATGCACTTCTTACAGCGTTTAAAATATCTTTGTGTTTAGAATCATGTGCAAATAGTTTTCACTAAAGAAATAAACTTTTAACCCCAAAAAAGTCATTTGATGCCTCAAAATGATCTTGCAAGGATTCAGACCCCGTTTCGCCAAACTGGGTTTCATTAGTAAAAAAGACACCATGAGTTGATTTCTCCACTTTTTCCATTCCAAATTCATCGAGATGGATGACAAACAATATAATGATCCATTTCGGATCACAACTCCCCATTTTGGGAGGCTTTTAGTCCTAAAAATATTTTACTGAATGAGGTGAGGAAAAGTTTCATCCACTTTCTCTCTGGTGTACCATTTAGCTTTGCCTGCAAGTTGTCCCTTCAACCTAATCTGCCAAAGGTCATGTTTGGTCTCAACCTAGTCTCCTAAATTGAGCTCATTTAATTGTCAACCAGGGTTAGTAAACTGCTGAAGTGAAGTGCACCATATGTGCCTAAGTAACCTCTTCCTACTTCGTTGTGTTTAGTGTTTTGTGATGTTTTTGGTCTTTTGTGATGATTTATGATGTTTTTGGTCTTTTGGTGATTTTTATGTTCACAATGGAAATGCCTAGAAAACTAATGGAAAGAAGTTAGTGGTCAAAAACAGAGTTAAGCCTAATGTATGGAGTGGCAAATGCAATTGGGAACACTGAAGCAGAATCTGAACTATGACTAAATAAAAGCAAAAGCTTGATAATGACTTCTTAGGCAAATGACACAAACTAAACTTGAGAAATGATCACTAAATATGCAAATCCTCTAACTAAACAGTTAAACACTAATCTTACCATGATGCAACATTTTGTTCTAAGCTCATCTATTCTATGACTAATTCCTAGTTCTATTCTGCAAGTTAATTGAATATCACAGAACCTTTACTCAAAGAGTTATTGGTTTCTTTTTCAAAGTAGTTCTTTTGAGGAAGAGCTCTGTTTATAAAATGATGAGGAGATTGCAGAGAGGTTTCAGACCTTATAGTGATGTTATATTCTATTCCTATGGCTATGGATCATTTGTAGTTTTTAGAACAAGAAGATGTTTGTGAATAATGAAGGCTATCTTGTTAATCCTAACAACTAGAGTAATCTATTGTGCAATGGATGACAATTTGAATATGAGATGCAAGTGCAATGAGTTAATCTAAGAATGAACCTAAGATGCCACTAAAATAGAACAATGTTGAATTATAAGTCATCATCAAACTTGAAACAAAGTAACCGAACATGAATTAAATGCAATGAAACTCCGGAGCATTCTAACTATGCTAACATGCTTTATTCTATGAAATTACACAATCGATTTGTTCATCATTAGTGATATTTTGGAAGAGTTCCTTCTTTTGGAAGGGGTAGAACAATTCTGACTGTGTAATTAAATGCAATTGTAAGCAAATGGACTGAAAGCAAATGAAAAACTAAGTTATCATACCCATACCCTACTCGTCATTATGATGTCTTGGGCAAGCGTTTAAGAGTAAGAACAGAGATGATACTTAGTACAAACACACAACTAAATCATTCATTATCACAGTCATGTCTTGAACTTCTTAAGGATGTCTTGGAAGAGTTTCTTCTTGTGGAAGAGTGATTAGAACAAGTGTAACTATGATAGTGAATAGCAAAAACTACAACTAATTCCTACAGTACTATAGCTATTCATCATTCGTCATTATAATCTGTTGGAAGAGTGTCTTCTTGTGAAAGAGCTGGAATGAATATAACTACAGTAGCTAGTTAAAACAACTACAAATTCAACTCCTATTTCTACAATACCATAGTTATTCAACATTCATCATTATGGTCTTTTGGAAGAGTATCTTCTGGTGGAAGAGTTAGAATGAGAACGACTACAGTAGCTAACAAAAACAAGTATTAATTCAAATGCAAAGTGTAAAGGCAGCTAGAAAAACTTATCTAATTAACGCAAAATAAATCCGTGCAAGAGGCAGGGGCCCTCTACCACTTGACGGCATTCAACTTCAAATTAAATCAACGCCTTCAAAATAACTTTGTCTGCTTCATTAAAGATGAAAGAACTTGAACATAACACTCTGCGTCTTCAGAAATGTAACACAGAGTCTAAGCAAAATCTGGAATGAAGTCTCTAGCCTAGCTCTTGGTTTCCCAAGTGTTTATATAACAAATGCACATAACAAAACTTGCAACAATTCAGGATCATTGTCTTTCCTTATCAGAATCACATTAGGACTCTTGAAGTGGTTGTGTGACAAGGAAAAGGACATCTGGACTGAGACAGTCCTAATAGAAGTTTGCTTCCTTAAATATGTTCCCACGTATTAAAACCATACACAGAATTCGTTTCTTCCTTCATGGTGAGCAACAAACCATGTAGACATGACGTGGAATATGCCCATATGCGGTTTTTCTTGAGAGGCCACCTGGAACATACTCAAACTGTAAAACAGCTGCAGAATCGCCGGTCAGCTACGGAATGTCTGCATTCTGTAGTTATTTTGCAGAAAATTGTTAAAATAGCAAAAATCATGAAAATACAATATGTTAATCAATTTCATGTAACCTTAAGCAATCCTAATCATTCTTCATTGTTTTTAGGCTTATGAAGTGATAAAATGATGATGAAATGAAATGAAGGTTTGTAAAATAGAAGGCAATTCTAAGGCTCAACATACCCCCACTGCAAGACTATTGCATGTCCTCATGTAATTTCATCAAAACTTATTCCATGTGCTTTGAAACCTCTGTTAGAACATTCAACCTTATCTTTCTGCTTCTTTTGGCCCTAATCTATTTTCTAATCTCTGTTAACTTTTCAGAGATTAGTTCTTCATCTTCCTTTTGTAGTGGAGTGTCAAGTTTATTTTCAATATCCATGTCATTTTCTCTTCTTTTGCTCCATCAAAAGATTTGACAAAATATTTTGTAATCTCCTTATGGAAGCCATCAAATTTCTCTATAAAATTTAGCCTCCCTTCTTATTGTAGTAGCTCCTTGACTTGTGGATATCCTTCCAAATACTTGACTTCAACTGATTGTGTCCTGAAAATTAGCCACATTCCTCCTTTGTGCAGATTATCTTCCTTTCAGAATTACTTTTCTATGCTTGAAGCTAGATTGACTACAGAGTCTAATACTTTATTTTGAAACTGTATCTCTGTGTCTGAAGATGGATTAGTTGAAGAATGATGCTTCACCCTTAGAATTACCTTTCTGCACTTAGAGATGGATTGGCTGCAAAGTGTAATGGAGGTGAATGGATGGAGGTAATTAAGCTATAAGGGAAAATGAAGTGGCTATGGATCTGATGGAGAATTTATGATGAAATTGTGGTGAAATAAGTGAATGATACAATCTTAAGGAGATGTGAAATAGTAGGTTGGAATGTTGGATAAGGGATATGGCCAAGATATGTTAATCGATTTGAATGATAGGTTGTTTTAGGAAACATATGATTATACACATTGTATCTATTTCATGTTTTAACTTTTTGCTATTAAAATAATTTTCACAATTTACCTCAGAATTTTGACCTTGTTAATTGCTGTGCTTGATGCTGTTCCTTTGGTCCTCTTTGAGCATATTGGTCTTCAAAACAGAATCCTTCAATTTCCTGTAATCATCATCTCTTTGTAGGTTGTACAATCATGTCAGAACTGCTGATTAAGATGTGGCTGTAACATGCAATCTGTAAGAAGAAATGAAGTATGAATATGGAAGATGGATGTGAAATGTAATGGAGTGAAAGTAGAATAGGACTTGTGAAATGAAATGAAAATGGCGTGAGATGGAGTGAAAGTGGAATGGACTTGTGAAATGAAATGAAAATGGCGTGAGATGGAGTGAAAATGGAGTGAGATGGAGTGGAATTGTAGAATGAAATGAATTTTGGAATTTCTCTCAAATGGTACATCAGACTTCTCTGGAATTTTCTGAGGTTGTCACCAATATTATTATGCATCTTCCGACGAAAAATCTCTGCCATTGGTTACACGGATCTCCCGGAAAATGAGAAATGGCTGTAGGTGAAAGTGGCCAATTTCTTGAAGAATACATACTGAAATTTTCTGAAATTTTCTGTGTTTATTCACCCTACCTCAATGCATTTACCATAAAAATTTCAGGACCAACGGATGCATGGTTTGAAAGTTATGATAAAATCAATTTCTGCCCTGTTTCACCTTTCATTTTGCCCAATGTTGCAACAAAAAAGTACGCCACGGACTCATTTTAAGGCCAAATTGAGTGATTCCAATGGGAAACTGTGTATTTTTACCTTCTCTACTGCCAGATGCTTCCAGAATTTCATTTTGATGAAGAAAAGGTGCTACTGTGCAAAAACACTCAAATCTGTCCTATTCTGTCCAAAATGCTGAAAAGTGAGAATCTGCCTGAAAAAACCTTCTGAAATGCCCTTGAAAATTGCTTTTTTCCAAATTCTGTCCGTGTTTTACTCAATTTATCATATTCTGAGAAAACCCAGAAGCTCAGAATTTTTTATTTCTGCTCCAGTCTTTTGCAAAAATTGCACCAAAACTGCCTTCTGGAAAAAGTTGCAAAAAGACGAAAACAGGCTGCTACAACAATGGCTGCAGAAACTGCCACTTTCCGCAGCTGTTATTGAATTGACAAAAGTATGAACATGCTGCTACAAGAAACTAATAAAATTCACTGCTGCAAGTTGTTGTTGATTCCATAAAACCATTAGTCTTTATCAAAGCCAACATTCATGGTACAATTCTTACCATGCGAATAAATGTGTCGAAGTCGAGCATGGGAAGAAATCATTGGATTACCGATCAATAATGAAAATCGTTAACCAATGCGAGACAACTCACCAATAATGTAAATGAGTGTCAAGGTACCTCAGCGCATCTTGACAGGGACGAATGAATGTGTCGAAGTCGAGTCACCTGCAAGATTTGACAATCAAGAGACATTGTTGTATTCCCATTGTTATCAACGAGGAGGCTTGCCATTGATGAATGCAAGCTCCAAGGCACTTCAAATAATCTCTAATCTTGATCCCAAATAAAATGTTGAGGTCGATGGGACAAGATCTGTTGGAAGGTGGACCTTAAGGAATTCCACATCATCCAACTCGAGCATAGAACCAAGAATGATTTGAAGAACCATGAAAGATTGAAACCATCATGAAATTGCAGAACTTATTGTGAACTTTGCCCGCCAGTTGCCTGGTTTTCAAACAAAGCTCATGTCCAATTGCGCTAGCAAGCTGGTTTTCACAATAGGACTTATTTTTCTCTTTACTCTTTTTTTCTTTTTTCTTTTTTTCCTTTTTTTTTTCTCTTTTTTTTTTTTATGTCCTACTCTACTTGAAAAAGAAAATTTTGTTCAAGTATATGAGTACTTCCAATGGAACCATGTCTGTAACAAGATGATAGATAAACTCATATGCAGGTTTGAAAGACACTCTTTGATATGTACCTGTATATGAGATTCCAACTGTCTTGATTTAGATGATGTCAAAAGATATTGAATAATTGAGCATTGGAATCCAATCACTGAATTGAACCAAGATTCAATGTAATCTTGTCTTCCTTGTCTTTCCTCTATCATGAAATGCAAGTCTTTGGAGATGTGATCTTCATTCATAGAATCTAGTGATAGGCATGCATGAGACTTTTCAATCTCTGGTTCCAATATATCCTATTTATCAATAGACATCCATGATTCTTGGACCTTATCTGAGTCTTATTCTTCTGTTTGTTGTTCTTCAATGACAGCTGGTGAATCATTTTGCAATACCTCAGAATTGTAAGTTGATTGAGGTGTTTTATTGTTGGGGATATGAAATGGTTGTGGAGGTAGTGGAGTGGGGAATCTTTGGGGTGTTTTTGTGGATGGTAATGGAAAAGGTTGAATTGAGGTCAAATGAGGGTGATTTTGATGTTGTGGTGGAGACAAATGGTATGGATAACATTGATCATGGTATTGAGGATAGAGAGGAAAAGATTGAGGAGAAAGTGGATTTCCTTTGTATGGCCTTTGCCAACTTTGTTGCCAAGATTGGTTTTGAGGTTGGAATTGAGATGGCCAAGGTTTCCAAAGTTGGTTTTGAGGTTGGGATTGAGATGGCCAAGATTGCCAAGGCAAGGGTGTTCTCCAATTACCTTGAGGTTGCTGTGCATAACCTTGAAACTGTGCATAAGGATATTGCATCATATTGGGTTGATGAGGCTGCCATAACCCTCTTGGAGCTACATAACAAAGTTTCTCTTGTGCTTGATTTGCTCCATTATCCTTTTGGTAAATTTCCTTCAACCCTGGTAATGATGGGCAATCTTCAGTAGTATGTGATCCTGCACAAATTTTACACATTTTAATGTTATCAAGTGGAAATTCATGCAAAGCATGTTTCTTTCTACATTTAGGGAAAAATATAAATGAAGCAACTTTTTGCTTGTTTTGCATTCTTAGCATGTTAGTTTGTTCATTTAAATTACCAAGAATGTTTAGCAAATTGTTAGGTTCAGTTTGACTTACCAATCCTGATGCTGACTTACTTACTTTTTCCATAAATGGATCTTGAGGGGACCTTACACACTTTGCTTTTCCTCTTGATATGTTCTTGCATAGTTCACAAATTTCTTGAAATGAAAATCGATAAACATCTCCTTTTCCCACAAGATTAAGAAGATCAATCCATTCATCCTTTATAGCATTGAGTAGGAGAGTTTTTAATGCATCGGATCCTAAATTATGCAATTTAGATCTTTTGATATTATAAGTAAATCTCTCCACTAAATCTTCTAGGCTTTCATCCTCTTTTTGGTTCATCTTAAAGACTTCATTTCTAAGGTCATGGTGCATGCAATAACCTTTATACTTTTCCAAAAATACTCTTTTCATATCATCCCATGTCCTTATAGAATTTGTTCCTAAGGTCATGAACCATCTAAGAGCTCTATCCTTCAATGTTGCCGGAAACAAATTCAATTTTTGCATGTGCAATGAGTAGCCATAAGATCTACAAATTATTTCAAATTCAAAAAGAAAGGTTTCCGGGTCTTCTGATCTCATACCTTTGAAGTTAGGAAGTACGATGGATGGATGTTCTTCATTTGAATATTGATATCAGTTTCTTGAATGGGAAATCCAAAAGGATCTTCCCCATTGTCATCATCTCCATCCATTTCTTCAACCTGCTTTGTCACCTCTTTTTCTACCTGCAAAAATATGAATTCATGATGTGGATGTGTGGCTCTTACTGTACCACATGATATAGTGGGTGTGGTAGGTGATTGAAGTTTTTGTTTTTGTTTTTGTGGATGTAGGAAATCAGGATACCTAGTTACACTTCCCCGACAACGGCGCCAAAATGTTTGGTCTCAACCTAGTCTCCTAAATTGAGCTCATTTAATTGTCAACCAGGGTTAGTAAACTGCTGAAGTGAAGTGCACCATATGTGCCTAAGTAACCTCTTCCTACTTCGTTGTGTTTAGTGTTTTGTGATGTTTTTGGTCTTTTGTGATGATTTATGATGTTTTTGGTCTTTTGGTGATTTTTATGTTCACAATGGAAATGCCTAGAAAACTAATGGAAAGAAGTTAGTGGTCAAAAACAGAGTTAAGCCTAATGTATGGAGTGGCAAATGCAATTGGGAACACTGAAGCAGAATCTGAACCATGACTAAATAAAAGCAAAAGCTTGATAATGACTTCTTAGGCAAATGACACAAACTAAACTTGAGAAATGATCACTAAATATGCAAATCCTCTAACTAAACAGTTAAACACTAATCTTACCATGATGCAACATTTTGTTCTAAGCTCATCTATTCTATGACTAATTCCTAGTTCTATTCTGCAATTTAATTGAATATCACAGAAACTTTACTCAAAGAGTTATTGGTTTCTTTTTCAAAGTAGTTCTTTTGAGGAAGAGCTCTGTTTATAAAATGATGAGGAGATTGCAGAGAGATTTCAGACCTTATAGTGATGTTGTCTTCTGTTCCTATGGCTATGGATCATTTGTAGATTTTAGAACAAGAAGATGTTTGTGAATAATGAAGGTTGTCTTGTTAACCCTAACAACTAGAGTAATCTATTGTGCAATGGATGACAATTTGAATATGAGATGCAAGTGCAATGAGTTAATCTAAGAATGAACCTAAGATGCCACTAAACTAGAACAATGTTGAATTATAAGTCATCATCAAACTTGAAACAAAGTAACTGAACATGAATTAAATGCAATGAAACTCCGGAGCATTCTAACTATGCTAACATGCTTTATTCTATGAAGTTACACAATCTGCTTGTTCATCATTAGTGGTATTTTGGAAGAGTTCCTTCTTTTGGAAGGGGTAGAACAATTCTGACTGTGTAATTAAATGCAATTGTAAGCAAATGGACTGAAAGCAAATGAAAGACTAAGTTATCATACCCATACCCTACTCGTCATTATGATGTCTTGGGCAAGCGTTTAAGAGTAAGAACAGAGATGATACTTAGTACAAACACACAACTAAATCATTCATTATCACAGTCATGTCTTGAAATTCTTAAGGATGTCTTGGAAGAGTTTCTTCTTGTGGAAGAGTGATTAGAACAAGTGTAACTATGATAGTGAATAGAAAAAACTACAACTAATTCCTACAGTACTATAGCTATTCATCATTCATCATTATAATCTGTTGGAAGAGTGTCTTCTTGTGAAAGAGCTAGAATGAATATAACTACAGTAGCTAGTTAAAACAACTACAAATTCAACTCCTATTTCTACAATACTATAGTTATTCAACATTCATCATTATGGTCTTTTGGAAGAGTATCTTCTGGTGGAAGAGTTAGAATGAGAACGACTACAGTAGCTAACAAAAACAAGTATTAATTCAAATGCAAAGTGTAAAGGCAGCTAGAAAAACTTATCTAATTAACGCAAAATAAATCCGTGCAAGAGGCAGGGGCCCTCTACCACTTGACGGCATTCAACTTCAAATTAAATCAACGCCTTCAAAATAACTTTGTCTGCTTCATTAAAGATGAAAGAACTTGAACATAACACTCTGCGTCTTCAGAAATGTAACACAGAGTCTAAGCAAAATCTGGAATGAAGTCTCTAGCCTAGCTCTTGGTTTCCCAAGTGTTTATATAACAAATGCACATAACAAAACTTGCAACAATTCAGGATCATTGTCTTTCCTTATCAGAATCACATTAGGACTCTTGAAGTGGCTGTGTGACAAGGAAAAGGACATCTGGACTGAGACAGTCCTAATAGAAGTCTGCTTCCTTAAATATGTTCCCACGTATTAAAACCATACACATAATTCGTTTCTTCCTTCATGGTGAGCAACAAACCATGTAGACATGACGTGGAATATGCCCATATGCGGTTTTTCTTGAGAGGCCACCTGGAACATACTCAAACTGTAAAACAGTTGCAGAATCGCCGGTCAGCTACAGAATGTCTGCATTCTGTAGCTATTTTGCAGAAAATTGTTAAAATAGCAAAAATCATGAAAATACAATATTTTAATCAATTTCATGTAACCTTTAAGCAATCCTAATCATTCTTCATTGTTTTTAGGCTTATGAAGTGATAAAATGATGATGAAATGAAGTGAAGGTTTGTAAAATAGAAGGCAATTCTAAGGCTCAACAGGTCATGCTACCCCTGTCTTGTAGTTATGGACCTCTTCTGCAAAACATATCTGCTCTCAACTCTGCCTGAGTGTCTGGTTCTAAATCCTCCACAGAAGGTAGGACCTATTCCTCTTCCTGATCTAGCATGGAAGGCTCATAGAGTTTCAAATTATCTACATTCACAATTGCGTAAATGCACATATATTGTGGTAAACTGAGTTGATAGGAATTATCACCCACCTTTTCCAATATCTCAAAGGGACCATAAATTAGAGCCTTAATTTCATTACCAGGCCCCTACAACCCCTCCTTGTTCAACTATAACCATACTTTGTCTGCCACCTAGAATGATTTCTTTGTTTTGTACTAATCATGCCTAGCCTTATACTTCTCCTGCGACTTCTACAATGTTTCTTGTACATGTATATGGATATACCTAATCTTCTCTATAAATTTTTTAGCCTTAAAAGCATCTCATGTAAGATCTCCCCTCACTCCTAGATTCACGTATGCAATATCCAAAGATGAAGGTGGTGTTGTGGTTCCTATGTTTTGGCCAGATTGGCAAGACCAAAAGATAAGACAACATCAAACCACTTTGGGATCCTAGGATCTAACCCTCCTATATCCAAAGAGGGATCTCTCTATAAATGCAAATAATGATATATATTTGAATCTCAAGTTAAGGTATTTGGCTAGGTATGAAGCACATGGGTGTTTTGATTTTTTTTGGTTGGATTGGTTGGAGATCATTAACTAAGAAGGTTAAGGAAGTAAGGAAGGAATTGAATAGAAGGATGTTTTAGCATGGGGAGATTGGTCAAGAGAAAGGTTAATCCATTGGGCTATGGAATCATAAAAGGGGATTACTTGCAAAACAACCATCCAAGGGTTTCCATAGGGCAAGTCATCTATACCAAAGGATATTTTTAGATAGATGGTGGGATGGAACATTAAGAGTGGGTGAAAGAAAGAAACCAAAGGGAAGTTTGTAGATCAGGTAAGGACTTTGAACCTATCCTTATTTGACATACTTCAAAGGAAACCCTCATAAAAGACACAAAGGGTAGCTTAAGATCAGGTCAGATGTCATTTAAATCCAGACCCGCTTTCAGCATACTCTTAAGGAAAACAATCTAGTAGTCCTCATAACCACTTTCAAAATAGTAGAAAACATTTAAGATTAAACACAAAGCAAGGCCTAAGATTAGAGAAGGACTTTTAACCTCCAATTCTTTTGACACTAACTCAAAGGGATCTTAGAAAGGCCAACTATTGGAAAAGGACCCCAGTGGACAGGGCTAACTCTAAATCCCCAGTATCCCAATTCTTCAGTTGAAACCAAACAAGAACATCTAAGAAACAAACTCTAAATTCATACATCAGTAAGCATGGGCAAACCAACATCTTTGACTGGTTAAATTATGTGAATTTTTTCTTAGATAGACAATCAACAGAAAACATCAAAGATAAGAAGAGCAGGAAGCATTAGGGTACTTTACAGTAGTATATCCTAAGATAGATTATTGATTCTTATCAGAGAATGATGGACAGTATGAAAATCATGAAATAAGACAATTGCAGTAAGAAAAACGTCACTAGTAATATAGACCAGGATCCTGTGAAATTTGCTTGTTCAATTGATGTGAAAAACCAGTCACATGTTGAAAATGCAACAAGATGATGGAGCTTAGTGAAATGAAGTCGCCTTCACTAAGTGGGCCCGCATGCTATTTTTCGCGCAAAGTCTATTTTTAGACATATGGAGCATGGTCTAGGAGTTGCAGTATGCTATTCTTGGATGATTGGTCGAGTTGGTAAAAATAGATGTGTTGAGTCCCAAATTTGCATCTTTTCCATACACTTTTCCATACCTTTTTCACTCACCTAAACCTCCCAAACTATCAATATCATGTGCAAAAGAGCATCTAACATGGTTTTTAATTATATTTTTGTGTTTTCTATTTGATCTAGATTTTGTTCATTCAGCTGCGGAATCTTGCCACTTTCCGCAGCTGCTGCAACTTTCCGCAACTATTTTGTGAAACTCTATGCTACAGGTGTCTACAAGGGAAACGAGCCACATGGGCAGGTCAGGAATGACATGGACATGGTTCGTGTCCTATTGGTTCAAGCAAACTCGTCCAAAGAAGCCGCGGTCAAAGACGTCCACATGGAAGTCAACCATGGAGTTTCATGTCGGCCGGACTATGTTTCGTGTCACATAAAGATCCATACGGCCGTTTCTAAGCCTGCGGAGGTTAAATCGACATCTGTACAGGGCTCTAGAGTCGAATTCAAGCATCCACCTCCCGTAGATTCACTTTCCAACACGGCCATGCTCCTATATCCGTGGACGTAGTGGTCTACGTGCTTTCCACCAGCATGAACTTTAGGAGACAGTTACAGTTTGTTGTTATATATAGTGTGTTTGCATACGCATATGAAGTTAGTCGATATTAGTGAATGTAGTCTCTGTTATCTTTTGATTAGTCTGCTCTGTAGTGATTACGCTGCACTTGTGCCGTAACATTACCATTCTGTAATGAACTGCTTTTTAATATGAGAAGACTCTGTTTTTCAACTTAATTCGTGTTTGAGGACCGTTGCCAAGGCTGTGTAGAGGGCCCCTGCTCAGCTAAGGTTTTGTGTATTAGTGTATAATTTTAATTTCATTCCATTGTATCATAATCCATTCATATGTTCATACTTTGCAGTTGTTTCATTTCTGTTTATACACTTCCATAATTTCCATTTCATTTCTGTCTTTCATGCTTTATGATTGTTAATCACTGATCAGTATTTATGTTTTTCAGGTTTTAGATGGGCAACCCAGGCATTTTTATAGCTTTTTGACTAATGACATGAAACTAACATTGTTCTGCTGCTAGTTTGCTTTTCATAGCTTTTGTTTAACTTCAGTATTGCTCTGTTCATTTCAGTTTTGTTTATTTTCTTCAGTAGTTAAAATTTAGATATACTAATCTGCTCATAGCATCTTCAGTTGCCTCCGAAAGCCACAGCTGGACTGATGGTGAGGGATTGCATTATGAAATGTGTAGTTTAGTATTAGTTTCTTTTTTGCAAATTTAGATATATTAAGCTGCTCATAGCATCTTCAGTTGCCTCTGAAAGCCACAGCTGGACTGATGGCGAGGGATTGCATTATGAAATGTGTAGTTTAGTATTAGTTTCTTTTCTGCAAATTTAGATATATTAAATCATGCATGACATCTTCGGTTGCCTCCGAAAGCCACAGCTGGACTGATGGTGAGGGATTGAATCATGAAGTGTATGGTTTAGTATTAGTTTACTTTCTGCAAATTAAATATCAGTTACTCAAATTGTTTATGATTACTTCCGAAAATCATAGCTGGACTAATGATGAAGGGTCAGAAGATAAATTGATGTAATATGATTTAGATTTATTTTGTTGCAATTTTGAATTTCCTTAAGCATAGTTTCTTTTGTGTTTAGTCTGCAGCAAGAATAGTTTGGTTCTCATGTTCACTAGTTTACTGTTTTGATTTATTAGATTAGCAGCACCTTTTCATTTCAGCAGTACATTTTCATTTTCTTTCAAGTCTTGTCATTGTAAATTTCAATTTTCTTTTTAAAGTTTCAAGTTGGTAAATCATTATAGGGGATATCACTTCCTTGAAAAAACATAACCAAACTTGTTTTCATCTTAGAATTTCCATTTCACCTTAGAAAAACCAAAAACGACAAAAAGTTAAGAAATAGGTTATCTTGCACATATAGTGCGCCGCACTTCATCAGCTTACGATTCCCGGATTGACAAATTAAATGCAGCAATTTAGGACACACTAAATTGATCCAAACAAGATGGACCTCTAATTTTAGACATTTGGGCAGAGTCTATTTTTAGACTGGCAGGCTAAAAATAGAAAAGTCAAATATTATTTACCCTTAATAATATTTGGACTATAAACTTTAGTTTATCCTCTTGAAGCACTTCAGTTGGAGCTATGGATGTGGCCCATGCATCTGAAAAAGGAATTACGCTATTCCTAGGGGTTTGGTGAGCTCATGCATGGTTGAATTCAGTTAGAACTCAAGTGATGGAGTTTGGTGGAGTTGATGAGATAGTTGGTGGAGTTGTGTTCGGGTTAACTTAGTTGAACTAGTTGTATTTAGTTTAACTGGCTAATACACTAGAGATGAGTGGGGTGAATTAAATATTATTTAATTCACTAAATATTCTGTAATTCACTAAATATTAACTCATTATTCAACTAAAGAACACATTAGTTGACTGCAGTGCATGGACAGTTCAGTGAAGACCAGTGGAAGAGGTAGATGAAAGGGTGAGATTGCTATTAGTTGTGACATTAGTTATGCATGAGATTTGCACAAGAATTGGAGGAGATTGCCAATGAGGATTGCGTAGATCAATCCAAGGAGATTCAAACTTGGATCTCTCATTACACCAACTTGGATTGCGCAGTAGAGGCAGGCAAACAGTGGATGAGTTTTGAACCCGTGACTTGTTCAAAACTGAGCTAGTTTGTGTGTAACTTTTGGAGATAGTACTGAGTACTTGTGAGGAGTATTGTGCTATGTATTGTTACATGTTATCTTCTATTATAATATACAAAATAGTTGGGGGTTTTCAGCTATAACTTTCCCCATTACATATTGTGTTTATGTGCGCATGCGACTGTTTCTATTTCCGCATACTAATGATAAATTGTAGAAGAGGTTATGTGTTATGCATGAATTCGAATTAGTGTGTGACCAGGATAATCTCGGTGGATAAATCTTCATTATTCAGCAAATCTCTACATGGTATCAAAGCGAATTGATCATTGAGATCTATTACAATGATTACAATTATTTCAGTAGACAGAGTCTGTAATGGGCCAGGTAGCCTCTGGATCCATCCTTTCTTTGAAAGGTGATATATCCAATAAATGCCCCTACAGTCGATCTCTGTGCTAGAAATAATTTGTTCTCACAGATCCAGAAGTAGTTGAGTTTTGATCTTGGAATTCGAATTTTGTAGCAGATTGTTTTCTTGGTGTCGGAGTTGAAATGTCTTTCAACAGTTTACGACTCGAGTATGCCCTTGAAGATAGTTCGAATTATGTTGCATGGAAAGAACAGATGGAGGCGGTATTAGATGATAACAGGTTGAAGGATTTCGTAGATATGGATGTCCAAAAGCCTACTGATCCTGCTGAAGTTGAGGCTTGGCAAAAGAAGATGGCGAAATGTCGAAGGATTCTGTTGGAGGGCATGAAGGATCACATTGTATCCAACCTGCATGGAAAATATTCTCCATATTTGATGTGGAAAGTGTTGAAAGATATATTCCAGAGCAAGAGCGACCAAAGGAAGCTTGCGCTCAAGGATAAACTCAGAAACATTAAGATGGAGAAAGGCGACAGTATCGCCAAGTACCTCACGAAGTTCACTCAATGCAGAGATGAGCTGGGAAGTGTGGGGGTGATCAAGGATGTGGCTGAGACTGGGGACCCGCTCTCTCGTCTTCCAAAGAGTTGGCATTCCTATCAGGACTCTGTCAATGGTCGGGAGAAATTGCCAGGATGGGAGCGACTTTGGTTGGATCTCATGCAAGAGGAGATAAGGCGGAGTACCAGGGACGAACCTTCATCAAAGGCATATGATGAAGAAAATTTCGCTTTGGCTGCCAAAGCAAAGAAGGGGAAGAGAAATAAAGCTTCTCAGTCTGGTGTGAAAGGCAAGAAGCAGGACATGTCCAAGGTGAAGTGCTTTCACTGTCACCAGCACGGACATTATGCCACAAATTGTCCGCAGAAGAAGAAAATAAGAATGTTGATTCAGCTGGAGAGGCATTGGCCTCCTGGGCCGCAACAAGATTTTCACTGATCGCATGCTTGTCTCAAGTGTGATGTCGAAGCTGCCAAAGGGATCGTGATGGTTCTTGGATGCTGCAAAATATTTCACATGACAGAGATCGGACTCGTTTCGTATCCTGAGGAAAAAGATCTTGGAGTGCACATCGAGATGGGCGATGATGGTAGATACAGTGCGACCAGTATCCGTACCATTTCCTTTGAGAGGGAGTCTGGTAAACCCTTCATATTGAAGGAAGTGATGCATGTTCCAGGATTGAAGAAGAATCTGATCTATGTGGCGATGTTGGAAGACAAGGGGTACGATGTTGTCTTCAACGAAGAAAAGGCTTTCCTGCGCAGTAAGACAACTGGAGAAACCCAGAAGATAGGGGTTCGAGTCAAGAACCTTTATCAATTGCAAGTATATGGCTGCACAGAAATGGCATGCAAGGTAGAAGGAGTGGTGATCTGGGATGATGGCGAGCTTTGGCACCGGAGATTGGGCCACCTTCACCATGGAGCTTTGAAGATATTGCAGCAGATTTCTACTGGGCTTCCTAAGGGAACTCTTGCGCAGTCAGATCAGTGCAAAGGGTGTACCTTGGGAAAATTTGTGAAAGCCACCTTTCACGAGAAGGATAGTCGCGCCACGATGATCCTTGAGAGAATTCACACAGACGTGTGTGGACCTTTCTCAGTAGCTTCGACAGAAAAGCACAAGTACTATGTGATCTTTGTTGATGATTTTTCTCGGAAGTGCTGGATCTTCTTCATGCAGAAGAAGAGCGAGACATACTCAAAGTTCTGTGAGTTCAAGGCGCTGGTTGAGAAGGAATCGGGGAAGCATGTGAAGGCTCTTAGGAGCGACAATGGTGGTGAATTCATATCTGCTGAATTCAAGGACTTTTGCAGCGCAGAAGGGATTCGGAGAGAGCTCATCACACCCCATAACCCACAGCAGAACGGGGTTGCTGAGCGGAATAACAGAACGATCGTGGGTGCTGCACAGGCGATGTTGCATGATCAGGGCCTACCCCTTCACTTGTGGGCCGAAGCATGCAATACTGCAGTGTATGTGCAGAACCGTTGTCCTCACAAGATACTTGGCATGAGTACACCGGAGGAGGCGTTTTCTGGCAAGAGGCCTGATATTTCCACCTGAGGATTTTGGCTCACCCGTCTACATGATGAAGGACGCCAAGAAGAAGTCGGATCCAACTGCTGTGAGGTTGGGATATTTGTGGGTACACTGATACGCCCCACAACTATCGTGTGTATTTTCCAGACAGTCGCAAGACTGTTGTGCGATGGGATATCAAATTTCAGGAGGAGAAAGCCATGAAGTGTTCACTTGAGAGGGAGCCACACTTGCATGTAGAAGAGGAGCTATTAGTTCCTAAGGAGGAGCTTTCGGATGTGGATCAGCCACAAGAGGAAGTTCATGGAGTGAAAGAGACCACTCATGCAGCGCCAATCATCAGAGGGCGCAATCACACTACAAAAGCTGAGCGACTAGCTCAAGATGCAGAGAAGGTTGTAGGACCACCTACAGCACAGCACAGATAGAGACAGTCACCGGACCGGTACACTGGATACATGGCTCTTGTGAGAAAAGGTGTCATGACAGATCCATCCTCTTTCGAGGAAGCTATGGAGGACCCTGCATGGGTAGATGCCATGGTGGAAGAGTATGATTCAATTGTCAGAAACAGTGCATGGGAGATTGTCCCGCGACCAGAGGGGAAATCAGTGGTGGGTTCGCAGGCGGCTGACGTGAGTGTGGAGAAGTACAAGGCAAGATTTGTTGCCCGTGGCTTCTCACAGATCAAGAGGATCGATTATGAGGAGACCTTTGCACCTGTCGCAAGGTACTCTTCCATACGGACGATCCTAGCTCTCTTAGCGCAGATGGGGTGGCACATCCATCAGATGGATGTGAAGACTGTGTTCCTCAACGGAGTCATTGAGGAGGAGGTGTACATAGAGTAGCCCGAAGGTTTCGAGATCTTCAGCAGTGATTTGCATGTTTTCCGACTCAAGAGAGCACTGTACGGGCTGAAGCAAGCACCTCGTGCTTGGTACACATGGATAGATAGTTATTTCACCGGACTTGGATTCTCCAAGAGTGAGGCGGATCCTAACCTGTACCAGATTGTGGTGGAGGGGAAGTTGTCGATCATTGTATTGTATGTAGATGATCTGATTTTGTCGGGTGATGAGCTGTTGATACTTTCATTAAAGGAGGATCTTGCTAGAGAGTTTGAGATGAAGGACTTGGGCCTCCTTCATTATTTCTTGGGATTGGAGATTTGGCAGCGCAGTGGTGGACTCTTTGTTTCTCAGGGTAAGTATGCCTGGGAGATACTAGAGAGGTTCAACATGCATGGCTGCAAGCCTTTTGATACTCCTCTTCCCGGTGGTTGGAGGAAGGAAGATGCTACTTCAGCGGAGGTAGTGGATGCCACTATCTATCGACAGTTGGTGGGGTCGCTTATGTATCTGGTCAATACACGACCCAATATATGCTATGCTGTTAACCAGCTTTCACATGCTATGGTTAAGCCTACCAAGCTTTTCTGGAAGGCAGGAAAGCATGTATTGCATTATCTTAGTGGCACATCGGGATATGGTCTGTGGTATAGACAGAAGGATGGAGTGAAGCTTTGCGGCTTTACTGATGCAAATTGGGCAGGGAGCCCAATGGACCGAAAGAGAACATCTGGAGGAATCTTTAGTATCGGGTCGACAATAGTTTCCTGGTACAGCAGAAATCAGAGATCCGTGGCACTTAGTTCAGCACAGGCCGAGTACATGGCAGCAAGCTTGGCTACATGCGAGGCTATTTGGATGAGGAAGATCCTCGTCGGATTGTTCGGGTCACACTTGGAGCCTACTATGATTTATTGTGATAACCAGAGTTGCATTAAACTCTCAGCTAATCCAGTATTTCATGATAGATCCAAACACATCGACATCAGGTACCATCATATCAGAGATTGTGTGCAGCGGAGAATCATGTTACTTTCATATATTCCCACGGAGGATCAGGATGTCGACATCTTGACGAAGGCGCTCACCAGGAGCAAATTCGAATTCCACAGAGGCAGGATAGGGGTTGCAGATAATCCATATCTTTTTGAGAGGGAGTGTTGAAAATGCAACAAGATGATGGAGCTTAGTGAAATTAAGTCTCCTTCACTAAGTGGGCCCGCAGGCTATTTTTGGCGCAAAGTCTATTTTTAGACTATGTCTATTTTTAGACATATGCAGCATGGTCTAGGAGTTGCAGTATGCTATTCTTGGATGATTGGTTGAGTTGGTAAAAATATATGGACCTCTATTTTTAGACATTTGGGCGGAGTCTATTTTTAGACTGCCAGGCTAAAAATAGAAAAGTCAAATATTATTTACCCTTAATAATATTTGGACTATAAACTTCAGTTTATCCTCTTGCAGCACTTCAGTTGGAGCTACGGATGTGGCCCATGCATCTAAAAAAGGAATTCCGCTATTCCTAGGGGTTTGGTGAGCTCATGCATGGTTGACTTCAGTTAGAACTCAAGTGGCGGAGTTTGGTGGAGTTGATGGGACAGTTGGTGGAGTTGTGTTCAGGTTAACTTAGTTGAACTAGTTGTGTTTAGTTTAATTGGCTAATACACTAGAGATGAGTGGGGTGAATTAAATATTATTTAATTCACTAAATATTAACTCATTATTCAACTAAAGAACACATCAGTTGACTGCAGTGCATGGACAGTTCAGTGAAGACCAGTGGAAGAGGTAGATGAAAGGGTGAGATTGCTATTAGTTGTGACATTAGTTGTGCATGAGATTTGCACAAGCATTGGAGGATATTTCCAATGAGGATTGCGCAGATCAAGCCAAGGAGATTCAAACTTGGATCTCTCATTACGCCAACTTGGATTGCGCAGTAGAGGCAGGCAAACAGTGGATGAGTTTTGAACCCGTGACTTGTTCAAAACTGAGCTAGTTTGTGTGTAACTTTTGGAGATAGTACTGAGTACTTGTGAGGAGTATTGTGCTATGTATTGTTACATGTTCTCTTCTATTATAATATACAAAATAGCTGGGGGTTTTAAGCTATAAGCTTTCGCCATTACATATTGTGTTTATGTGCGCATGCGACTGTTTCTATTTCCACATACTGATGATCAATTGTAGAAGAGGTTATGTGTTATGCATGAATTCAAATTAGTGTGTGACTAGGATAATATCGGTGGATAAATCTTCATTATTCAGCAAATTTCTACATCACATACTTTGAGCTTAGTGGCTTGTTATAGTCCAAACTTCTCTTCCCAGCCTAATATTTACAAACTACTCAGCTACCTCCCCCAATAACAGTTTTAACAGTCGATAAAATCCCTCTCAATCAACAACCTTTTCAATATAATTTACAGGGGTTCTTATAGATGAATGAGGAAGTGAAGAAACAAAGGAGATAGTTGGTCCGATTAAATTAAGAGTTTAATGTTTCTCAGCCTCAGGGAGGCTTGATGGAGAAGAGGTGACAGTGATCCATACTTCATTAAATGGTACTTTGCTTGTATTTGCACTCTGGCTATTTGTTCTTGACTTTCGGAAGCTCTGGTAGGTGGGAAAATGCTTCTGAGCAGCATATATGTCAATAAATCTCTGACTGTCTTGATTGTGACCTGCGTTAATGGAAAATAGGACTGTAGGGGAATTATGGGTCGATGGAGAGTGATTAGCCTCTCTGATTTGGCGTGCAGAGGCTATTTGCTGATGTGTCCTTTGTGTTTTCGCTGATCTAGCTCTAATCATCACTTTGGCACTGATATTATCTGTTTAGCTGATTTTCACTGCATTTTGGTTATTTTGCAAGCACGCAAAAGGTTTACACAGGTAGAGATGTTCATTTTAATGAAGGAATCTGTAGATCCCTGTCCTTCATATGATCTTTTAAAACTATGGGCAAAGCCTTTATAACCTGCAAAAAACCAACAAAAGTGAAGAAAACCTGGCAAAAAAGGTTTAGGATTGGTTTCAGAGGTTTTGGGAGCAAGGTTAAAACAGAACTGTCGATTTGTATTAATCAACAGAGATCTACGACTGAGATCCTTTCGCCAAGTTGTTTATAAAGGTTAGACAAATGAAATTGGGAGGGGGCGAGGTTAGATCATGGCCGTCAGATTAGAGTAATTAACGACCAGGATCGTTTGACGGGAAATAGTTGAATGGGAAATGAGCAGAGGTGAACACACATCAGGACTGTTGGATTAAAATATTTAACGGCTAATATTGCATTGGAGAAATGATTCGAGACTTGGTGGACAGGAAAAAAAAGTGCGATGCGATTAGATCCTGGCCATCAGATCTGTAAGACCGAATGGTCGAGATTTGATCAGGGATCACAATTCAAAGGAGGTGAAAGGATGGAACATAAGATTTTGTGATGCACAATTAAGTGCTAGCCGTTCGATCTAGAACAAGATCGACGATGGAAACTAAATCGGTGGGGTAACGATGGAGAATTAGGAGCGGAGCGCGATTAGATCTCAGCTGTCGGATCTGTAGGGATGGGCAGTCAAGATTGGATTGGAGGATTTCACAGGTGGAGGGTAACATGGTGGGTGGGCACGATGTGATTTAGTGATGGCCATCGGATCTGGAAAGATCGACAGTTAATATTTAATCGGGGACCGCAAATCGGCAGAGGTTGAAGGCAAGAGATTGAGCTTTTGCGATTGTGCGATCATGCGCTGGCCGTCCGATCTGGGAGTAAGATCCACGGTCGATATTCGATTGGAGGGGTAATGAAAAGGGGTTACGGGCACGAGATTTATAATTCATGATGGCCATCGATCTATGTAGGTCAACGGTGGAGATTGCAGTGGAGGTTGAGAAGAGGAACACTAATTGCATCGGAGATTTTCGGAGGAACAAGGGAAAATGTGCCAATTGAAAGTTTTGATTGCAATTAGTGCCTAAGGGCTAGCACCTGGTTTTGGCACCGGTTTACATGAGGCGGAGAGCTAAGGAATTAAGCCTTCGGGGGCTTAGGTCCTATATAGTGTAAAAAGGTGATTTTTAGGCATAAAAACAGGGTTTTTAAGGCTTGGGAAGGAGTTTCGGTAAATGAAAGAAGGCATTTTTAAACCAGATAAAGGGTATTATGAGGTTTAAAATGGTTTTAGGATGAGATGGAAGGCTTATGAAGGGATTTTGGAGGAAATTTAGTGAGGGGAAAAGGGATGAAAAATGGGGATTTTGAGGGGATGAAATGGAGGAAATGGGAGCCTTTTTTACAGCAGTTTCTTTCACAAACAGTGAGGCTTTTCAATGGAAACAACAGTGGAGATTTTTTTCAAAGGGAAAAAGACACATGGAGGCTTCAAGGATGAAATATTTTCAAGGGAAATTTTTCTCTTGAAGACTCAGGACATATTTAGCCACCTATTTGCTATGTCAAAAATTTATAGGTGGCTAACAGTGGCTCCACATGGGGATGGCATCTTCTTGAAGGTGTCAAGAATATCAGAAAATAATCTTTGGAAGTAGGCCAGATGCCTGGTACTTGACATATATTTTTCTTTTCTTCGATTAGTTGCCACAAATCATGAAGACATCATATCAGCAGGAAACATTCTCCCAAACAACTACCTACCCAACCTATTGTCCTAACATTTTTTCTTCAAGGTGCATTTAGAGCTACAGCCCTTTTACATCATCAATTTTTACAAACAAGAAAATAAACCTATCTACTTCTACCCTTATTCCTCCATGAGACTAGATTAGATAGTTAGCCTCATAGCTTATCTACCTAAACTAATATCTGCCAGGATTAAACTATCTGGCAGATTTATTTCTCTACATTCTAAGACAGAAATTGAAACACATCCAAACTAGGATTAGACTGTCTAGTTTGCTAGACTTTGCAGAAATTAAAAGCAACTAACTAAATGCTCACAGGCTAAGCTTTATTGATATTTCCTACCTACCCTACACTAACTTGAGATATTTACATGTCTAGCTTACAAACTGTCTTTTCCAATACATCCAGTCAATCAGATGATCCCATGACTGGTCTTTTTTCATCTCTTTGAGCATGCTGGATAGGCAGCGCCACTCCCATTCTCTTTGTTGTTTAACAACATATTTTAAAATGTTTCTTGTTGTCTACAAAAAACTACTCTTGATGACCTTTGATCCTTCTTCAAATTTTTGCAGGAAATGAGCGTAAGGATCATGAAATGATACATGGTTATGAATATTTGGCAAGCAGGCTTCAACCAAGATCGCTTCCTCTTCCACTGGATCAAGAACAAGACTCTATTGAGAAAGAGAATCTCCCTCATCTTCATCATCATCTGAAATGGAGGACTCATCATATATTGCAGGGTTTTCCTCTTGTAGCTCTGAGATGTTCTGATTTGGTGGGAAAAGCTCTATGAAAAGATCCATGTATTCTTGAGCAGGGGTTTGTTCCATTGCATCCTCTTTTGCAAGAGAAGGCTCCTTGTTTTCAACCTGTTCAAAAATTCCTTCAAATTTCTCCTCTTCACCTTGTGAGATAGAAAGCTTCTGATCTCCAATCACATGAAAAATTTTACTGATATCTTGAGATAAAACAGAGTGAAGATTCAATGCATCTTCATCTGCTATTAGAATTTCATAACTTTCCCCATCAGTGTCATAAATAGCCTGACTTGAATCATTACTCTATTGAAACTAATGGAACTGATTTCCCTTCCACAAATCTACTGATGATGACCCTACAAGATCAACTTATATTTGGAGAACATCATCATCAGACAGATCAATCTTAGGAAAATCATTAATGTAAGTAATGCTACCAATCAGACATACTAGATTGTCAGTAGAAATTTCTTCATTCTGATTTACTTGGGAGCTTTCCAAATCTGTACAACAAGGCTCAGCAAATTAATGGGCCAGAATGTTTGTTCTGCAAAAAATTTCATAGGCTGGCTGTCTATTGATGATCTGATTTATTTCTTCTTCTGTCAAAGGGGAAGATGTTCTTGTGTTTCTTTGAGCAGAAGTGCAGCAGCTCTTTGTTTCCTGTGAAGACTGGATTTGAGGCTAGATGTCATCTTGAGCCTCAGCAACAAGGGATGATGAATCAACGTTTGAGTCTTCAGGAATATCTTGAGGAATTTCCTTTGCCTCTTGACTGTTTTCTTCCTCAGCTGATTCATCCAGGTTCTTGTGATGCATATGAAACTCTTGAATGGCTTCTAATAGATCTTTAGGTTGCATGTTAACCAGATCCTCATCAATGTATAATAGGTATCGTATGAAGTTCTGAGATTTATTACAACAATCCCATGATAAGGGTGGAGAGTTTCCTTTATAATTCTTGTAAAATACTTGGTGCATGTCCTTTAAAGAAAACAAACTTTTGGGTTCTAACCATTCATACCAATTCCTAGCCTTTCCTTCTAATGTTTCCATGAACATTTTCATTAGCCAGTATTCATGCCATTCAACTTTAAACCTCCACACGTGTATATAAAACTTGATGAGATGTAACTCCGAAGAAGAAGATGTCCCCGTCCTTCAGCCTTGGCAGATCACAATCCTTCCACGATCTCCGTGGATGAACACCTGCACACAGAAGAAACGAACAGATACATGCATAGGAACCAGCATACGTAACTAAACATCGGTCAGTAAAGATATTACTCGCATTAACATGATAGAAAAAGGAGTGGAACCATAATCATAGTCATCTATTAAAGTGATAAACGAATAGAAGTTACAACCAAGTTCTGACGTCGCAGCTTCCTTCGAACGGGTCTCCGGTTGTCCACGTCTCGCAAAGCTTGCCAAGGGAAAGGGAAACCTCTCCAGAGTCTCGTAACAATGGTCTCCTCGCTTTAATGGGCCTTAAGGGAAAGAAGGGATTCTTTACAACACAAAGGCACTTGGGAATAGGGAGATGCAAAGCTTCAGCACTTCAAGACTAGCTTGCCATGGATCTGAGCAAGCTTTTATAGATGGGGAGGGAGGGAGTTGGGATCCCTATTATTATGGGATTGGCCCTATCAACAAGGAAGGTTCCATAGAAGGTGGCAAAACCACTTCCCTTCCATAGAACTCCCGCAGCCAAACCTCCCAACTCAAGATAGGCAATGGTTGTGAGTTTGTTTGAACTCAACTTCCGCTATCCATATTTAAAAAACAGTCCCTAAAATGGGTGGCGCGATTGCTGCTCTATGACAGAGCGCCAAGTGGCGCGACCTCTTTACAGGATTTCCCTGATTGGCGCGAGCACTGAACTGTCTACCCGCGCCAATGCAAAAAGAGCTGTTTTTCATGGATTTTGCAAGGAGATGTCTCAAGGGGAAATGAAGCTCATACTCAGAAGGATGCATTGATGATGTTTTCAAGGCATGACAGTGTTCACAGGTCACATAATGGGTCCTCCATTGTGCGGGACGGGGAATGGTAGGGACGGTGACAAATTACTGTGTAACAGATGCCCCCTAAAGCATGAGGCCCGAGAGAGAGAGGGGTGAAATGCTTTACGAGAACATGTCCAACCGAAGGCCCGCCGTCGGAAAACCTGCGCAGAAAGATACAACTGATATCTCAAGTACATGATGTATATATATGGTATGGACGCAGCCATCCGAACAGAGTATGCTATAATCCGGATCCAGGGTATGGGCGCAGCCATCCAACTAAGATCAACAAATAGACTCAGGTATGGTCGCAGCCATCCAATCATTGAGTCATGTACATAATGACAATAATCCACAATCGCAGCCTGGATTACAACAGACACAATCCAGGGTCTTGCGCTCCATCTCGACCCAAACAAGTACAAGTTCTAGCATGTGAATGTGTGAGCTGATGTCGAACATGCAAGAACATCGTCTGATTACCAGCCAATGATGAAAGTTGTTAACATACGCGAGAGAAACCACCAATAATGACGATGGTCCTCAAGGTACTACAGGTACAATCTACGGTGTGTGAATAAATGAGCTGACGTCGAACACCCGCAGAATCATCCGATCGGAGGTCAATAATGAAAACCTCTCGTCGAATGCGACGAACCTGCCATTAAGGCATGCAGGCCCCAAGGTACCATCAGGAGTCTCTAGACCAACTTCCCGGATAATGAGTTGAAGTCGACAGGAAGTGACCTTGATCGAAGGTGGGCCATAATGATTCCCACATCATCGACACGAGACAGAGGAACATAATGTTTTGTTGTGAATCAGGATCATACGAGAAACAGAGGAAGGTTGATATTTGCAGAGGTCAACTTCTCTTGAACATATAAACGGCACGGCAATGGACTTGGCAGTATTTGACATCAACAGATCAAAGGTCATGGCGATGAGGCAGTGAACAGATGAGAGGTCAAAAGAGATTACCCAAACCCATGGAAGCAAAGTGAAACAACGAGGTGAGATGTCCCCAACCCGACACGAATGCAGACAAGTGCCATGTTCAAGAGCGACATACTGCCGACGACAACGACAATGGTTCCATTTTTCCCCCACCATTTCTGGCGAGTACCCCAATTATTTTTTGATAACAAGCTTGAAGGGGATAGCATATGCTTGTGATATAAGTCCGCCCTTCGGGCGAATCCATCCTAGTGCATTTAATGAGTCCTAGGAAGGAGAAACTCGGAGAACGTCATTTCGACGAAATCCAATGTCATCAGGGTTTAACGAGTCTGACAAAGGAAGAACTCGGCGTCTTTTCATGTTTAGAGAGTTTGAAAAGACAGCGGAAAAGAAAACTCCACAGGTCCCTTTTCGTAGATAGTTCCCCAGATCCGAAAAGGTAGAAAACAATATCCGGGAAAACCTCCTAGTCGCGATAGGCTAGGGTATTCCTTTTTCGTAATCAATCCATCCCGACCCGAAAAAGGGTTAAACTTATACCGGGTGAATGTCGATTCGTGTCCATTTTAACGAGATCGAAACGACAAGGGCCTCGGCGATCTTTTCATATTTAGAGAGTCAGAAAAGAGCTGAAAGATGACTCCAGCGTGACTTTTTCGTGTATTTACCGAGTCCGAAAAAGTATAAAATACAACTCGTTTCCACCTTCTAAGTCGCAAAAACCTGTCACTGCACATACCCAACAAGCGTAAAATCCATTTTCGACATAATATATGCAAATATTTGACAAGAAATAACTTTTAAAACACATTTTAACGTCGAAAAGTTATAAATATGTCCAATGGTAAAAAATGAAATTACTTTTTACTATTTACCTTGTGGAGAGTAGCAGTGGTCCATTTGGAGCAGAATCTTCTGACGGCGATTGCGATCAATCCAGGCAACCATTCAGCGTCTCGTTTGTGACAGGTAAGAGGCGCTCCTTTTCTCTTTCTTTCCATGCATTTTTTAATGAATTCCCCTTAGAAATCAGCTCTGTAAGGGCACTCTTGAATTTTTAGGGCCGGGCCAAGTGGCGCGGGTATCGGGCACGGACCCGCGCCACTGAGCTCTTTTTATCAAAGGACCCGCGCCACATGGCGCGACTGTCAGCAAAACAGTCGCGCCAGCGGCGCAACCCAAATTTCCGCCTAAAAACCTCTATTTATATCAAATTTCTTGAATTTTTAAGCTCACAGAAGATCTAATTAGGGGCTTTGAACCATGTGAATGCAGATAAACAGTCAGAATGGTGATTGAATGGAAGGAACGGGAACACGGAGATGAGGACGAAGAGGCCATGCAAAACCAGAATTGCATGAATGCTCTAAGGGACTGTGGCTTAAAGAAATTCTTCCTCACGCCATGCCTACGAGCTCAGCCTGAGCTCCTCCAATATTTTATCAACCTCTGGGATGAAAATGACCAGGTATTCAGAATACGAGACCAGGTGTTGGAATTGGAGGTCACCGACATTTATTTCGTTACTGGATTATCCCGCAGGGGTCCAATCCCTGTACTGACTGGGAGCAGACCATCAGGGGAGAAGATGGAAGAAGTAATGGCGTGGGTGTGCCGTGGGGCACAAACAGGAACAGGGAGTAAGAAGGTATACATCTCAACCATCCCTGACCTAGCACTGAGAGTTGTACTCCACACCATTACACGGGCTGTTGGATCGCAGGCACCGCACGAGGCTACAAAGACTCAACTCTTACTGGCCTCAGAATGCATGGGTCCCCGACTGTATGACTGGGCAACAGCTGTCACTATCAACATGAAAAGGCAGCTCACAAAGTGCAAACAGAACAAACTGAAGCAGTTTGGGTATGGTTCCATCTTGGTATCGTTCATTCTGGAACGCATACCAACCTTCCAGGGCCAAGAGGCCCCTGTGGCGAGTCCAGCACCACGAGAGCCGAGAATGGCTCGCTGGGCAGCACTGATGCCCAGATCTGGAGGCGGGCAATAGATGTCCTGGAAGCCCGAGTTCTTCAGGTGGTTACGGCGCCAACTGATCGTTGTGGAAGATTGGCCCTATGCGGGAACTGACTTTACAGGGGACCCAGATCTCCCGCTACCAGAAGGAGACCACTGGGATGAAGAGCTGGGTAAGACCTCATATTTTGATTTTATGTTTATATGCTTTTTTTTTTATTAATACACACTTGTCTTAACACAATTATATATGCATGCAGATGTAGGACCTGAGAGACCAGCCGGGATGTCTCCTATCTTCCGGAGGACACAACTCGCCCCCGAGATCCAGGGGGAAGGTACCGGAGGAGAGGCACTGGTTCAGAACCTCGAGGGGATCGTCCATGGGATCCCAGACTATGCCCGACTGTCAGATGTACCGATGGAGTACCAGCGCCATACGGTGGGAGTCCCAAACCGGCTCCACCGAATCCTAAGGCGGCTAGTGCGTGCAGTAACGTGCTATCATGAGCACCATGCTGATTAGTCTCTAGGATTTAGCCACACCAATTTTTTGAGAGACACAGTGTCTCCGGATGTATCAAGACACTTATGTATATTTTTTGAGTTTTATGTGACACACTTCTATGTAAACATTTCGATATCTATATATGCATATCTATTTCTGGATGAGTCTTCTTTACATGTGATGATGATTTATAAATTGCGCAAATGTCTATCTAACACCAAATTTGTTACTGTATCTGCTAATGTATTCAAATGCCTGGGTATATGATGATATGTAATATATTCAAAATTTCTTTCCAGTAATCGAATACGCAAATACAATCGTAAAATGGACGGGTTTCTTACCGAATAGTGCCCGTTCAGCTGCAACACTACAAGCTGTGAATCTAGGTACAAGAGCAATTCACGGATACCAAGGTTTACTGCCTCGGTTAATAATTCCAACACGGCGCTATATTCCGCGATATTGTTCGTGGTACGTCCTAAACAAACACCTTGCAGGTCGATCAACTCACCAGGAGGATCGTAGATTACCCAGGCTGCAGAAGACAGATTCCTGGTACTGCGGGAGGCACCGTCCGCGAAACCAACAAATGGATGAGTAGACATCTGCACAACCAGGAAGACCCGATCAGCAGAAAGACGTTTACAAAGCACACCACACTATGCACACAAATGACAATCACACACCTATGTACACACACCACACCAAGAAATCATTTCAGGCGTAGTACTTCTTAAGGTACAGCCCATTTCTGGGCTGCGCCAACGGAACTCCTTCGTAGTCTATAAGTTCGTAGGCCCCATTTTTCAAAACACGTTTTACTATATAGGGACCGTGCCACATGGGCCGGAGTTTACCGGCACCAAGCTTATCATGTGCCTGATCGTACAAGAGGACTAGGTCTCCTTCAATGAAAGAACGGGGAGAAACAGATTGATCAAAATGAGATTTGACCCTCTTCTTTTGTGCTTCGATGATCAAAGCAGCTAGACGACGGGTTTCATCCAACCGTTCGAGATACAGAAGACACTCTTCCTCAGGAGAAGTATCCGGTAAGAGCTCCACAGCTAACTTAAGCGAAGGAATTTCACATTCAACCGGCAAAGTAGCTTCCAGACCGTACACCGGTTGGAATGGTGTGAATCCGGTTGCACTTTTAGCAGATGTTCGGTACGCCCAGAGAGCTGAGAACAGTTGGAGATGCCAACTGGATTTATGAATCCCAACTGTTCGTTGAAGCATGGTGACCAAAACCTTGTTCACCGCTTCAACCTGACCGTTCGCTTGAGGGTAGTATGGCGTTGAGCTGTCGTGACGCAGGCCCAACGCAGCTGTCAGCTCCGCCATCATGTAATCACGGAAATGAGTATCGTGATCAGTGACGATAGCTTGAGGGACCCCGAATCGTGCAATAACATGGTTGAATAAAAAAGAAGCAGCCGTTCTTCCGTCAGCAGCAAGTGTAGGCATCGCCTCGGCCCACTGAGTGAAGTAGTCGACGGCGACGATGATATACGCATGCCCCCCGGCCGAGTGAGGGTTACACGTCATAAAATCTACGCCCCATTTCGCGAAAGGGCCGACGGTAATAACGGGATGCAAAGGCACCGGCGGCGCGCGCATCTTGCGCTGAAAAATCTGGCACGGATGGCATTTTCGGACTGCAGTGATGCAATCCTTGAATATAGACGGCCAGAAGTAACCTGCCCTCAGAATCTTTTGGGTAGTGGCATATCCGGACATGTGTCCACCACAGGCGCCACTGTGGCAGTCATTCAAGACTTTCTCAGCCTCGTCCAAGGCAAGGCATCGTCGGAGCACCGAATCTACTCCAATACGATATAGGGTATCTCCCACTATGCGGTAGGGTTGGGACTGGTGCCGAATCCGACGGCGTGCAGCTTTATCCAACTCAGACCGGAATGTCGCGGTCTGAAGATACACTATGATGTCCCCGTACCAAGGATCACGAGTATCGATAAGAAACAATGTTTGAAGAGGAGGGGAAGGAACCTGAGTAGCATAGCGCTCTAGACAGTCAGTCATTGCCCCCAGGCTAGGCATAAACGAGGAACGATGATGCCCATCGCCCCAGGGTAGCTCCTCCAGAGACATAGTTTCAATGATAGCCTCATCTGAGGGAAAAATCTCTCTAAGAGGATCGGGCGAATCAGCCTGACCAAGCCAGGGGGATTGTGAGTAGACGTCAAGAGCCATGCTCATCGGAGCATGCTGAGGAGGTGGAGGGTCCGATGCAGCAACAATCTCACAGTAGCTGATCTCTACCGGCGTTAAAGGCATGGACTCTCCAAACTCATATACCTGCTCAGGTGTAGGAATCAGCCAGGGGTCATCAGTCCTGGACAACATGTTGACTTGAGCGGTATTCGGTGGCGGCGCAGGGAAAATACCCATGAGGACCGGGTCTTTGAAAAGACCAGGTCCTATGCTGTCTGGGGGATTCGGAATTTGATCCACATACGGCACGTTGTTCTCGGAGCTAGAGGTAAAAAATGACAACTGGTCTACCGTGACAATCTTGCCCTCGTGAGGGAACTTGATGAATCGAAAGACAGTAGACGACACGCAGAGCATGGCATGGGTCCAGCTGCGGCCAAGAAGTATATTGTAGTTGAGTTTAGCATCAACCACTTCTACTTCCACGTTGACAGTTTTTCCCTGTAATGTAATCGCCAGACTCTCGAGAACTCCCAGGGGTTTAGATTCCCGGCCATCAAATGCCTCAAGGGCATTGGGAGATGACGATAAGGTTGGAGAGCCGATGGCTTTCCAACAAGCGGAGGACATTACACAAGTAGATGCACCCTCATCTACGACGTCTCTGTGAACGTTCAGACCGTTAATCCCGACTTGAATAACCAAAGCGATTTGATGTGGAAGCCGGGGAGTAAAATTCTCCAGATCAAAGGTGAGAAGGCTCGAATCGGCGGGATCGATTCCACCGATGGCAGACAATAAAGCCTTCCGTTGTGAAGGACAACTCTGAAGAACCTCAAGTGCAGACATGGCACATGGCACCTGTGCCAGATCCTCAACAATACTGTAATGTTGGGCGGCACGAGCGTTTGGATTATAAGAGGATCTCCGAAGAACACCCTTGGGAGGTGGCTTCACAATGGGTTCGAGAGTCGGCTTCTCAATTTCCAATGAACCAGAAGCAGATGCGGGAGGCGGTCCATCCGCCACTGCCTTCCCGGGTGCCTGCTGCTGATTATTGTAATCCTTGGACCTTGTAGCGATAGTGATAGGTGCATTAGTCTTCATCATGAAAACTTGAGACCCAAACGGTACAGATGATGAACCTTGTTCGACCATCTGGGTCTGCTGAGATGGAAATGGCTCCTTTAAAATAGCCGGAGTACCCTTTGAGCCTTTAAGAAGTTGACTGACTTCGGATCGTCTTGGACAATCTTTAGTGTAATGGTCACCTTCACAGATGAGGCAAGGAAATTTCGGCTTACGTTGTGAGCCATCCTCAGACCGAGATTTAGATTCCGGTTTTGGGGCATCAGATTTTGATTTGCCTCTGCCCTTCTTCTTCCCCTTGGAGGATTTGTTCGCAGGATTGGCCTGAACGGCATTTACCTCCGCGGTTTTACTAGAATCGGATGAGGCGGGATTAGCAGAGGTATTGTTGGAAGAATTAGCCTTCTGCTTCCCATTCGAAGACTTCTTCGAATTTTGAGAAACGGAACCAATGACACCATCCACCGAAGGGGTGGGTGGGGCCTTTTTGGCTCCGGGCCGTGGTGCATCAGGTAGGATGTCATAAAGCGTGCCAGATTGTGAATAAACAAGATCCAAGTACTGGGCACGTGCGATAGCTTGTTCCTCCGTCACACACGCTCCCATTGCGATATCCTGAGCGATTTTGTTCACAAAGGAGGTGGTGAACCAGTGAGTCAAAATCTGATCCGGTATGTGAAACTTGATCAGTCGACGACGGCGCCGCCACTCATGGATGTGATCCGAGATGTGAGTGGCCGAGTCCTGCTTTAGGGAAGACAGGAGGTGCGTCCCAGTCTCATACCGGACTGGTAACTGGAAATGCGTGAGGAAAGCCATAGCTAACGAGTTGAAATCCTGAAAAATACCACGGGATAGCTCTATGTACCACTTAGCAGCAGCTCCTGTTAACGTACGCTGGAAAAGACGCAAACGAACCGAATCGTCAGTCCAAGAGTTAGACGAGCACTAGAGGTGATACGTCATCACATGCGCCTGGGGGTCTTCTCCAGATTTTCCCTCAAACTTGGGACAGTCTCCTGGTATCTTGGTCGGAACCGGGGGCCAATATGGATTATGAGCAATCGGATCATTGGTCAACTTCAAAACGTCCGGTAGATCCAAGGTAGCCAGGAACGGCAATGGAGGGTTAATTCCCATGCCAGTCCCAGAATAAGGTCCGGTACCCATGCTCCACGATGGTTGTGAATATCCCCGCCCCCATGGGTTCTGTCCCGTAGGATTCTGACCGTGAGGGGCATAATTCGTATAGCCAGACTGATTTGGTTGCTGGTAACCATTGTGTGGGGCCTGATGACCAGGGTTCGGGCCCTGATTAGGCGTCTGCCCCGTATAAGCAGCGTTTGGATTTGGCTGCTGAGCATAGTTAGAACCGGGTGGAGGAGGATGATACTGAGAGCCTCCAGAGTGGTTATAGTTCGGTTGAGATTGACCATGAGAATAATAACCACTCTGAGGATGAGTAGACTGCTGATAAGTGGAACCCTGCGGAGCTTGGTACGTAGGGCGCAGCTGTTGATTTGGCTGCGGCATTGAATGAACAGGCTGCTGAGCAGAGTGAACGGAATGAGAGGGCTGCCCTGAATGAACAGGTTGGCCCGAGTGAGGGGGCGGCCCTGAATGAACAGGTTGGCCCGAATGAGGGGGCGGCCCTGAATGAACAGGTTGGCCCGGATAAACAGGCGGCGCTGGTTGCGCAGCCGACCCGCGTGCGAGCCCCGTGTTGTACCGATGACCCGTTGGCTCCCATGGTGGAACAGACTGTGGCCACGGGAAACCGCTGACTCGGCGTAACCATAGGGTGGTCCCTGCTGATATGCAACGTTAGAGACAGCAGGATACTGTGGTTGCATCGGTAAAGAAGGCTGGATTTGCCCCCCAGGACCATAGGCCGGTCCCTGTTGATACCCCGGCTGAGGCTGAGCAGGTTGACCAGCAGGGTTATAATATGGTCCTTGCGGATTATAGAATGGCCCTTGCTGGCCCGCAGAGTAGCCTTGAATGGGCTGTCCCTGTGGGTCGTACTGATAGCCAGGTTGTCCTGCAGGTTGACCTTGGAAAGGTTGTGCCTGCAAGTTCTGAGCCTGGTTGTACGGTAAACCTTGAACATAAAGATAGGCCTCAGGAGCAGGGAGACGCAAAATGTCTCCATGCTCGTCAAGCTGACCCGGAAAACCATACACGGGAGTGCCGTCTTGTGCATAATGCGAAAAGAAAGATCGGTAAGGATCTTGGGGGAGCTGTCCAGCTCCGGCGTTCGGCTGTTGTAAAAACAACCGATACTCCTCCGGAGAGATATTCTCCGGTATAGCAGTAGCTAGATAAATGTCTTCAGGAGTTGGCCCAGATCTAGTAGCAGATGCTGAGACAACAGCAGAAGAGGCAGCCACACAAACAGTGGGTCGCACGGGAACAGAAGTGACGGGCGTCGAAGGAGACACCCCGGGTGTAGTGGAAGCTGGCCTCGAAGCAGTAGATGATATTCCCATAGAGGCAGCAGCTGAGATAATCTGACCCAGAGATCTGTATCCCTGTGGCAAAGAAGGACCAGCTGACGATGTGGTAGCCAGCTCAGACTCGTCTCCCTCAAACAATCTACGAGGGATGCGCCGATAGTCATCAGACCCGGGAATTTCCTCACCAGAATCACTCATGGTTGATCCTGCCGTTAAATCACGCAGAAGACGGCGAGGACTAGGAGGAAAAACAACAGCAATAAACGGTGAACCCGATGTAAGAGAAAGGAAATCAGCTCCTAATCTCAATTCAGACACAGGGTCCGAAAACGGCCAGTGGAACTCAACTGGCTCTCCAAAGGGTTGCTCGGCGAGGACCGGTCCCCCGTCAGGGAACTCGGAAACAACAGGCTGCTGTGGTCCAACAGAAGGCTCCGAAGCCTCTGAAGAATCGTCCGTGTAAGGACTACCAGTAGACGAAACCGAGGGTTCCGCCACCGTGACACAAGACTAGAAGAAGAGAGCACACACACACACGGGCTGAAAATGAATTAAGACACACGATCAAACAGTCACAAGCAATATCTAAACGGGTGTGTTATCGTGGGAGATTGATTTTACCACATTGTAAAATAAACAAATTCTACCGTTTCATGTTTTAAGAGTCGAGAAACGATAAAAAGATGACTCTATCTCTTTCAGAGTTGACACAAGCGTGAAAGGACAAGCGCTTGACGGTCTTTTCAAGTTTAGGGAGTCAGAAAAGACCAAATGACTGCTCAGGAAAACTAGGCACAAAGGGTGTACCAAATATCCGTGAACTGCAATATACACCTTGGTTTCAAAAATGAAACAGAAATCGACCAAGGACTTTCCGTACGTGCAGTTAGTCTCCCCGAATGCTGTGTTCGGTGTATCACGGGTATAGGGCGGCAGACTCGGCTTCCTGTGGATAAAGGATTGAAAACCTATAGGGGTCTCCCTTTATATACGCGACGGTACGGGGAGCGCAAGTCCGTACTAGCGCCGTCTAAAGCCAAAAGGCGAACGACGGCTGCTAGGTTTAACGACGCCGGAACACGTCTCTAGCCTAGACCTTCTAAATATGTTGCGTTAAGTTCCAATGTTGCCTTAGGTTAATTGAATGAATTTTACACTTGATCTTCAATTAAGTTTCAATTTCCAGGCCTTATCGTATGTAGTGTCTCCTAAATGCAAGCTATATGCCACGATGCAACATTTCGTTCGATGAAAACTAGCTAAATGAGAGTTGAGAGCTTTTATACAAACGAAATGAACGGAATACAAACAAGAATGTCTCTAATGCAACTAATGAAATTGCACACTTTTCATTCAAACACTAATCACTAGTAATATGGAAAAGATCACAATTTGCACTAATTAAAAAAACAAAAGAGATTATTTTTTTTGATTTTCAATGTTTAATGGCTAATGTGCACTGAAAACAAAAGGAACAATTCGAGAAATGATAACTAAGAGAGCGAAGCAAACAACATTCACTCAACCAAGCAAGCAACCAAATCTCCAAATCGACCCAAAGTCTCTCAAATCGAAGAAAGACTCGAAAACGCCCAATGGACCGTGTGATCTAGGTCCAAAGCAAGGGCAAATGAATTCTGAATGAAAGAATGAACAATCACTCAAAAGACGCAGAAAAACAATCAAAGACTGCTAAGAGAGCGTGGATAATCAATGAACAAGTTGACAGGACAATCAAGACACCAAAACTCCCAAGGAGGGCTCGATTCACTATGCCACTAGATGCCCTAGGGCTCAAATCGTGAAATCGATAGACAGAGGCAAACAACCAAAGGATAGCGGTGAATTCCAGTCAAGAAAGACTCCAACACACTCAGACAATCAGGAAGTCAAGAAGCAAAGTACTGGTCGAGCTCAGAAAGCCAAAAAATGAAGAAACTCAAAAAAGTCACAGGGGTGGCGCGACTGTGGCCTTGAAACTAGCGCCAGAGGCCGAGTGGCGCGACACAGACAAATGCAACACGCGCCAAGTGGCGCGACTGTCGGGTTAAAACCCGCGCCAGTCGAGTTCTTCAATAAAAATTGAAAAACAAGCTATCTTAAAAGTGGACCAATACAAGCTAAGCAAACCAAGAGGCTAAAATAATGAAAGAATCCAACCCAGAAGGTTCATCAAGCAAGGAGAAACAATCAAAGCGAACCAATCATAAATGGGACAAGGAAAACCGGACGATCCCCAGTGGAGTCGCCAATTTGTTGAGGAGGTAAATCCCCTCTGCGGACAGAGGCGATTCCTACTAGCCCAGCAGGGGTCTAGCAACAAACAAACAATGCTATGACGCAAGCTCCTAGTTACGAATGAAAGACTTGGGATAAGAGCCTACCTGGATTCCAACGCTAGATCCGAAGAAGAGATGTCCCCGTCCTTCAGCCCTGGCAGATCACAATCCTTCCACGATCTCCGTGGATGAACACCTGCACACAGAAGAAACGAACAGATACATGCATAGGAACCAGCATACGTAACTAAACATCGGTCATAAAATATATTACTCGCATTAACATGATAGAAAAAGGAGTGGAACCATAATCATAGTCATCTATTAAAGTGATAAACGAATAGAAGTTACAACCAAGTTCTGACGTCGCAGCTTCCTTCGAACGGGTCTCCGGTTGTCCACGTCTCGCAAAGCTCGCCAAGGAAAGGGAAACCTCTCCAGAGTCTCGTAACAATGGTCTCCTCGCTTAAATGGGCCTTAAGGGAAAGAAAGGATTCTTTACAGCACAAAGGCACTTGGGAATAGGGAGATGCAAAGCTTCAGCACTTCAAGACTAGCTTGCCATGGATTTGAGCAGGCTTTTATAGATGGGGAAGGAGGGAGTTGGGATCCCTATTATTATGGGATTGGCCCTATCAACAAGGAAGGTTCCATAGAAGGTGGCAAAAACACTTCCCTTCCATAGAACTCCCGCAGCCAAACCTCCCAACTCAAGATAGGCAATGGTTGTGAGTTTGTTTGAACTCAACTTCCGCCATCCATATTTAAAAAATAGTTCCTAAAATGGGTGGCGCGATTGCTGCTCTATGACAGAGCGCCAAGTGGCGCGACCTCTTTACAGGATTTCCCTGATTGGCGCGAGCACTGAACTGCCTACCCGCGCCAATGCAAAAAGAGCTGTTTTTCATGGATTTTGCAAGGAGATGTCTCAAGGGGAAATGAAGCTCATACTCAGAGGGATGCATTGATGATGTTTTCAAGGCATGACAGTGTTCACAAGTCACATAATGGGTCCTCCATTGTGCGGGATGGGGAATGGTAAGGACGGTGACAAATTACTGTGTAACAAGGGGTCATCAACATTTTCACCCTGAAAGGTAGGTAGGTTTTTCAACCAATTTACTTTAGGAATTTTGTGTGGGAATCCAGGGATATGATCCCTACTCATTGGGGCATATCTTTGTTGTATATGTGGAAGCATGTTTGTAAATTAGAAAAGAGGTCAATGTATCTTCTCAACCAATTCAGGGTCTTCTACCAGTGGAGTCATTTGGTCTTTTGGGAGTTGTAGAGTGTGGAGTCTCCAGGTGGATGAATTTGACTATTTGAAGCAGGCTACTGTCCACCATCAGCAATGAAATACCAATCTAACTAGATATTTTGGATTTCTGAGGTCCTAAGGATGTATAATATGGAAAACACTCAAAAAGCTCCCCAGTGGAGTCACCATTATGTTGTGGTTCCTATGTTTTGGCCAGATTGGCAAGACCAAAAGATAAGACAACATCAAACCACTTTGGGATCCTAGGATCTAGCCCTCCTGGATCCAGAGAGGGATCTCTCTATACATGAAAAGAATGATATATCTTTGAAGCTCAAACTGAGGTATTAGGCTAGGTATGAAGCATAGGGGCATTTTGATTTTGTTTGGTTAGATTGGTTGGAGATCATTAACTGAGAAGGTTAAGGAAGTAAGGAAGGAACTGAATAGAAGGATGTTTCAGCATGGGCAGATTGGTCAAGAGAAAGGTTAATCCATTGGGCTATGGAGTCATGAAAGGGGATTACTTGCAAAACAACCATCCAAGTGTTGGAAATATTGTTATTAATGGAAATAAGGCAATAAGGTATATAGAAATAAGGCAATGAGGCAATGAGGCAAAGTAAAAAACATGAAATAAAGAGAGAGAGCATAAGAAAAATATCTACAGAGGTAGAGAAAGCGAATATAATAAGAGGCAGAACCATTATCAGAAGCAGAGGCTGAGGCAGAGCGACAGAGGCAGCAGAGGCAGAGCAGTTATAAAATTCCAAGCTGGGTGTTATTTATATATAAATAAAGTCTGAGAATCATATCCTGTGTGTGTATGAACTATGTAACGGAGAATCATATCCTGTGTATGTATGAACTATGTAATAGAGTGATAATACAATAGAGATTGAAACGGAACCTTGTGTAAATAAGACGGAACCAGTGCATGTTTGATGTTGCCCGGAGTTAGTGTTAATGCGAAGAAATTAGCGTTAAAATGGTGTATTTAAGTATACAATGGAACCTTGCATGGAATGAAGCGGAACCGTGACCCATATGAATAGTGACGTGGTTTAGAGTGAATAGTAAAGGTCATAAACATAATTCATCGCACCGCCTATCAACCATAAGTGGTATTGCCCGGAGGAGGAGAGATTCCATACAGGAATCGACACATGACCTGTGGACCCATTCTAAAACCACTTGTTAAACTGTGCCTTCGCGCGTTAACATTCTGCGTTGGAAGCCGTGCGAAATGGACAGGAACCGTTGATTTGGAAACGGGCCATCAGACGGCGATCGCGCGTTGAACATGCCCGGAGTTTAACGAAGGTGTGCGGAGGTTAGCGAAGGTACGATTCGACCGTGTTGACCCCACGTTGGCAATTTGTTGTGGGTGTGTGGGCCCAAATCATATACATATTAAGGTTTATGAATTAATAAGGATGAAGGTGTGACCATATATTGATATATATTAAGGTTGCGAGTTAATAAAAGAACGTCGAGTACTGTTGGACTCTGGTATAACGTTTCTGGCAATTAACGAATGCTGAATATATGCGTTGACATAGAGCATCTATATATATATGGGGGCGCATATGTATACTGAATAAACAGTCGGGTTATAACTATAGAAGAATGTTGAATTAATTAAACCAAAGGTTCTGCGGTAGAAAAATATTCAAAGGTGATTCAAATCTGAAGACGTTGGAATATGTGGGTCCAGATATATATATATATAGTCTCGTGTGGGATACTGTAATAATCGAAATATGAATGAATTCATATGTATGGTTTTATAACCATGGAAAATGAAGTTTTCGGATTAATTCAAGCTTGCCCAGATTTAAAATCAACAATTATATAACTACAATGAACAGGGAACTACATACAGGAGAAAACAAAAAAGAGAGTAAGGTTGGATGAATGTGTAAGGAAAAGAAAAGAAGAGGAGAGCGTGCAGAGATGAAAGTTCGTGAAAAAGAAAAATGCAGGGATTCAGAAGAGCAATGAACAGGTGAAATGTACAGATGATAGTAAACAAAGAAGATGCAGAACAGTTTCTTAACAGCAGTAGAAAAAGACAAAATCCAGTAAAGCCAAAGTTCAGAAGAGGAGCTGAGTGATATTGAAATATGTAATTAAAAATGTGAATGGAAATGATGTAATTATTTTTTATTGTTTGTGGTGCAAAGGCAAGTATCCTAAGGAAAAGACAAAATCCCAATGTAGCATGAAATTTTGTACATATTTTTATGATTTTAAATTGAGTTGGATGAAGAAATGAGGAGGCAAAAGACCAAGGGGTATGACCATCCATTTCGAATTCCTAGAGGAAAACAAACAGTCATCAAGAAATTTCTATAAGTAATATCAACTTGATATGCAAAATGAGAGAGAGAGAGAGAGAGAGAGAGAGAGAGAGAGAGAGAGAGAGAGAGAGAGAGAGAGAGAGAAAAGATAGAGAATGCAGAATATAGAAGAATACAACAGAGAAGACTAAGAAAAGAAGAGCAGAAAGAGAAGCTACAGAACAGAGCTGATATCTGAGGTAAATCAACAAACCTTCAGTTTGATAAATTGAGGAAGTTGGAGCTTCCCTATCAAGTTGCAGCTTGATAGCTGTCAGTTGTAGCTGACTGAGGTTGGAGCCTCCTGTAGGTTGGTGCCTGCAGAAAATTGAAGGGAGTTGGTGCTTCCTTGCAAGTTGTAGCTTGCAGAATTGAGGATTGGAGCCTCCTGTAGGTTGGTGCCTACAAAAAAATAGTGGTGAGAGGGAGTTGGAGCTTGCCTTTGCATCACAACAATAATAAGATGTGGTTTTCTCCCTTTATGGGTTTCCACTTATATCTGGTGTCTCTGTGCATGATATTTATGTATTGATCTGATATGTATCATCTGCTTAATACCTGCTGCTCTCATATTAAGTTTACCGCTATATTATACTAACACCTGCTGCTTACATTTGAATATTACTCTCACATTAAATTGGATATGAAATGAAGGTGTAAATAAGTTTAATGAAAAGTTTTAAAAGATCAGGAATGTATTCAATTGATTCACCCCCCCCCCCCCCTCTCAGTTTAATTAAAGGTTCAACAATTGGTATCAGAGCAGGTTCCTTTGTTCAAGTCTAACAACTGAAAGGAGATCCTAGGTTCCCAAGATGGCTAGTAAAGAAGGATGCTCAACCAATAAAGCCCCTTTCTTCACTGGTGAAAATTATGCTTTCTGGAAAATCAGAATGAGGAAATACATAATGTCTCTAGGAATAGAAGTCTGGGCTGCTGAGGAATTAGGATATGCCCCGAAGGCAACTGACACAAAAAAAGAATCAAAACAAGATTTTGTGGCTAACGCAAAAGCCATGAATGCCATCCTGAATGGATTATGTGAAGCAGAGTTTATTAAATTAATGCACAAAGACACTGCCAAAAAAATATGGGATACTCTTGAGAACATACATGAGGGAGACCAGAAAGTAAAAACTGCCAAACTTCAAGTATATAGAGCCCAGTTTGAAAACTTAAAAATGAATGATGATGAAGACATTGTCAGTTTCTTCCTAAAAGCTGCAGAAATTATTAACAATATGAAAGCTCTTGGAGAAAAAATGCCAGAAAGTATAATTGTGTGAAAGATTTTGAGGTCTCTTCCATCCAGGTTTAATCCAAAGGTGTCTGCAATAGAAGAAATAGCAGATTGGGAGACCTTGACCATGAACCAGCTACTTGGAAATCTAACATCCTATGAAATGAGGCTCCCACAAAAGAAGCCAAGTACAAGGGAAGCAGCCTTTAAAATAGAAAAGAAGAAAGAAGAAGAGGGAGACATATTCTCTTGCTCAGATGAAGAAGAGGCAAAGTTTGTCAAGAAATTGGATAGAGGCTTAGGTAAATACAAAGGTAAACTCCCCTTCAAATGCTTTAACTATAAAAGAGTGGGACACTATGCTGCTAAGTGTCCTCACAAGAAAATAAGGAATCAGGCTCAAGAGTCAGAGAAAAATAAATCAAAGAACTGGCAGAAAGGAAAGAAGTTCAGCAGAAAATCCTTCTATGCTCAACAAGACAACAGTACATCTGAAGATTCAGATGAACCCTCAAGTGAAGAAGGAACCTCCGAATTCTTATTGATGGCCATAGAAGATCTTGAAGGACTCCTGCTAGAAGATGAAGAAGAAGAAGGGGAAGTCAGCCTTGAGGGGGAGTTAAGAAGTGCTCTGGAAGAGATTGACAGGCTCAAACCGAAGTGCAGAAAACAAAAGGACATTCTTCTTAAATATGTAAGAGAAAAAAAAAACTCAGAAGTCCTCATACAGCTAAAGGTAGAGCTTGAAGAAGCCAAGAAGATAGAAGACATGTTACTTCAGCAAATCAAGGATAAAACCCGAGAACAAGAGAAACTGGAAGAAGAAGTAGTATGTCTCAGGAAGAAACTAGAAAATTCTCAAAGGATGGTGCTTATAAACTCTTCTCAAACAAGCTCTAGTAAGTTGAATGAAATTCTGGTTGCTCAAAGATCTCCAATGATAAAAACAAGAATAGGCTATGAAGGAGAATCGAGTAAAGGCAAAGAAAAGGAAAACAAAAATATTATTTTTGTAAAAGCAAAGAAGAATGATGAAGTAGCTCAAACAGTTCCTACAAAAGAAGAAATCAGCAATAAGGAAGACAAAGATCAGAAGAAACCATTAGTAGCAAAGAATGTAATAAATACTAAAACCCCTGAATATGTAAAAGTTGGAAACCATCAAAGAAGATTCTTCCCTCCAATGAAGAATGCCACTTGTTATGTCTGCCACAAGTTGGGACACATTGCTGCATATTGTCATGCAAGAAGGAGTAATTCAAACCAGCAAAAGATGCAAACATTGAAGAGACTACCTCAAGCAAACAAATGGAAGAGAAAACCTTACATCAGGTATGCAAATAGCTTCTATGGTTACTGCTTTTATTGTAAGGAATTTGGTCATAAAATCATTGAATGTAGAAACTATGGACAAATATTGATGTTTAACACCTCAAGGAGGTTTATGATTCAAAGAAATTTTGTTCATACTCATAACTCTGCAAAAATTATGATCAAATGTTGTGTATGCAATCAAATTGGACATATACCTTCTAAATTTCCTCTAAGAAAATGTAGTCCATCATCCCACAAAAGATACCAAACAAAAGGGTGCTTCCAGTGGATAAAGAAGGATAATAAATGTGACCTAGCCCTAACTGCTCAAGACCTGAAAAGCCAGTGGTACCTGGACAGTGGCTGCTCAAAACATATGACTGGAGACAAAAGCAAGTTTATAACTCTTGATGAAAATAATTCTAGCAATGTTACTTTTGGCAATGATAAATCAGGTAAGATCAAGGGAAAAGGCTCAGTCAGCATAGATAATGGAAGAGGAAAGGCCCAAGATGTACTATTTTTATATGGGCATAAAGAAAATTTACTAAGTGTCAGTCATATGTGTGACAAAGGCTGTGAAGTTCTCTTTAGAGCACAAGATTGTGAAGTCAGATCAAGCACAACAGGAAAGACTCTGCTCAAAGGTGTTTGAACAAAGATTAATGTTTACATAGTAAAAGAGGAGGATGAAGCCTGCCATCTAAGCAAACTTGAGGAGTCCTGGTTATGGCATAGGAGATTGGGACATCTCAGCTTCGACCATATCATCAGACTGAGCAAGAAGAAAGCTATCAGAGATATGCCAGAAATAAAAAGGCCTTCAAATACCATATGCAAATCTTGTCAATTGGGGAAACAGACTCGCACATCCTTTAAAACTAAAGATGAGCTATCAACAAGAAGACCACTCCAGCTTGTGCACATGGATCTGTGTGGACTTGCAAGAACTAAAACACCAAGTGGAGAATCCTACTTCATGCTGATAATAGATGATTTCTTCAGAATGACATGGGTTGCTTTTCTCAAGAACAAATCAAAAGCACTAGAAAAGTTTAATACATTCAAAGCATTAGCAGAAAATCAAACTGGATGCAAGCTAAAATTTATCAGATCAGATAGAGGAGGAGAATTCACTGATTATGACTTTGCAGACCTATGCAATGAACATGGCATAAAACAACAATTTACTATTGCAAGAACACCTCAACAGAATGGAGTAGCAGAGAGACAAAACAGATCTGTTCAACAAATTGCCAGAGCCATGATGCAAGAGAATAATATTTCTCAAACCTTTTGGGCAGAAGTTGTACACACAGCAGTACATATTCTAAACAAAGCTCATTTAATACCTAACAGTGACAAGACACCTTATGAGCTATGGCATGGTAAACCTGCATCAATCAAGCACTTTAGAGTCTTTGGCAGCAAGTGCTACATAAAGAATAATGATGAAAATTTGGGGAAGTTTGATGCAAGAGAAGATGAAGGAATACTCTTAGGATATGCATCCAAGAGTAAAGGATACATATGCTACAACAAGACTCTTCGAAAAATTGTAGAAAGTATTGATGTAAGATTTGATGAAGAACTTCCAAACAAGCCAAGAGATATAGATTGCAGCAACCATCCTGAAAATCATGAAGAAGAGGACCAAGATGATGAAGAAACAAGAAAAACATTAGAAAATTCTGAACTGAACTCAAAAACCCCCTCAAGATACACTCAAAATAACCATCCAGAAGATCAAATCATAGGAGACAAAAGTGTAGGAGTGCAAACAAGAAGGCAGCTAACTAAATAGACAGAACAAGTATACATAGCAATGTTATCACAAATAGAGCCAAAGCAGTTTGAAAAAGCTAACAAGGACAAGTATTGGGTAAAAGCAATGAATGAAGAATTGGACCAAATTTAGAAAAACAATACCTGGGAACTAGTTCCTAGACCAATTGAGAAGAATATCATTGGTTCAAAATGGATATTCAAAAACAAAATGAATGAGCAAGGACAAGTAATCAGGAATAAAGCCAGGCTGGTCTGCAAAGGATACTCACAAATTGAAGGACTTGATTATGAAGAAAAATTTGCCCCTGTAGCCAGAATGGAAGCTATCAGAATGTTCCTGGCATTTGCATGCTACCAAGACTTCAAGGTATATCAAATGGATGTAAAGTCTGATTTTCTTAATGGAGATCTAGAAGAAGAAGTGTACATGGAACAACCAGAAGGCTTCTCATTGACAGACAAAGAAGACTATGTATGCAGACTGAAGAAGGCCCTATATGGACTGAAACAGGCTCCTCGTGCTTGGTACTCAAGACTGTATAAATATTTGCAAAAACAGGGTTTTAAGAGAGGTGGAGTAGACAACAATCTATACATAAAAGCACATGAAAATGAACTCCTGATTGTTGTAGTGTATGTTGATGACATTATGTTTGGAAGAAACAAAGATGAAATAGCAAAAAGGTTTGCTGAAAAGATGAAAACAGAGTTTGAAATGTCTATGATTGGAGAGCTCAGTTTCTACTTAGGACTGAAAATTCAACAAAAGAACACAGACACTTTCATCTCTCAAGAAAAATACTTAAAAGAAATGCTGAAAAAATTCAAAATGGAGGACTGCAAACCTGTGACAACACCCATGATCATGAGATGCAAGCTGTATGCTGAGGATGGGACTACAGATGTAGATAAAAAACTCTACAGATCCATGATAGGAAGCCTGCTATATTTGACAGCATCAAGACCAAACATCATGCTAGCAGTAGGACTAGTGGCAAGATATCAAGCAGCACCTAAACAAAACCATCTTCTGGCAGTAAAAATAATACTCAGATATCTACAAGGAACAACACAGTATGGACTTTGGTATCATAAAGGCAAAAGCTTCACTTTAACAACATACACAGATGAAGATTGGGCTAGCTGTGTTGATGACAGGAAAAGTACAAGTGGAGGTGCTTTCTATCTAGGAGAAAGTCTGGTGGCATGGTTAAGCAAGAAACAAACATCCATCTCTCTGTCTATAGTTGAAGCAGAATATATAGCAGCAGCAGCATGTTGTACACAAGTCATGTGGATGAAGCAAACTCTTCAAGACATGAAGGTAAGAATTAATGAACCTATCTCAATCAAATGTGATAATACAAGTGCGATAAGTATATCTAAAAATCTTGTGCTTCATTCAAAAACCAAGCATATTCCAATCAAGTATCATTTTCTCCGAGAACAAGTAGCTCAGAAAATAGTAAAACTGGATTATGTACCAACAAAAGAACATACAGCAGATATATTTACCAAACCAATTGCAAGAGAACCATTTGAATATTTAAGAGATAGACTAGGGGTAGTATCTGTTGATGCTACTCTCTGAGATAAAGAGAAAGCACAGGTTCAGGGGGAGAACAAAAACGAAAATATAAGTCCAGGGGGAGATCAGCCAACAGGGAAAGTATAATACAGGTCCTCAGGATCAAAGGATTAAGGCAAAAGAACACTAAGTGTATATTCAAGATCGATAATCTTCAAAGTGTTCTCTCAACAAGTCCTATATATCAGTCTGCAGCAGCATGGTACAAAGTCAGTAGAAGAGGGCCTAAACATAACTCAAAGAGAGGAAAAACAGTTCAGGAAATGAGCAACCCTTTTCCATTGATGTCAAAGGGGGAGAAAAAAAAAATGGGCTTCTAAAATAAAACAGAGGTTATTGCCATCAATGCCAAAGGGGGAGACTGTTGGAAATATTGTCATTAATGGCAATAAGGCAATAAGGCATATGGAAATGAGGCAATGAGGCAAAGTAACAAACATGAAATAAAGAGAGAGAGCATAAGACAAATAGCTACAGAGGTAGAGAAAGCGAATATAATAAGAGGCGGAGCCGTTATCAGAAGTAGAGGCTAAGGCAGAGCGACAGAGGCAGAGCAGTTATAAAATTCCAAGCCGGGCGTTATTTATATATAAATAAATTCTGAGAATCATATCCTGTGTGTGTATGAACTATGTAATGGAGAATCATATCCTGTGTATGTATGAACTATGTAACGGAGTGATAATACAATGGAGATTCGGACGAAACCTTGTGTAAATAAGACGGAACCAGCACATGTTTGATGTTGCCTGGAGTTAGTGTTAATGTGAAGAAATTAGCATTAAAACGGTGTATTTAACTATACGATGGAACCTTGCGTGGAATGAAGCGGAAGCGTGACCCATATGAACAGTGACGTGGTTTAGAGTGAACAATAAAGGCCGTAAGCAAAATTCATCGCACCGCCTATCGACCATAAGTGGTATTGCCCGGAGGAGGAGCGATTCTATACAAGAATCGACACATGGCCTATGGACCCATTCTAAAACAGCTTGTTAAACTGCGCCTTCGCGCGTTAACGTTCTGCGTTGGAAGTCGCGTGAAATGGACAGGAGCCATTGATTTAGAAACGGGCCATCGGACAGCGATCGCGCGTTGAACATGCCCGGTGTTTAACGAAGGTGTGTGGAGGTTAGCGAAGGTACGATTCGACCGTGTTGACCCCACGTTGGCAATGTGTTGTGGGTGTGTGGGCCCAAATCATATATATATTAAGGTTTATGAATTAATAAGGATGAAGGTGTGACCATATATTGATATATATTAAGGTTGCGAGTTAATAAAAGAACGTCGAGTACTGTTGGACTCTGGTATAATGTTTCTGGCAATTAAAGAATGCTGAATATATGCGTTGACATAGAGCATCTATATATATATGGGGGCGCATATGTATACTGAATAGACAGTCGGGTTATAACTATAGAAGAATGTTGAATTAATTAAACCAAAGGTTTTGCAGTAGAAAACTATTCAAAGGTGATTCAAATCTGAAGACGTTGGAATATGTGGGTCCAGATATATATATATATATATATATATATATATATATATATATATATAGTCCCATGTGGGATACTGTAATAATTGAAATATGAATGAATTCATATGTATGGTTTTATAACCATGGAAAATGAAGTTTTCAGATTAATTCAAGCTTGCCCAGATTTAAAATCAACTATTATATAACTACAATGAACAGGGAATTGCATACAGGAGAAAACGAAAAAGAGAGTAAGGTTGGATGAATTTGTAAGGAAAAGAAAAGAAGAGGAGAGTGTGCAGATATGAAAGTTCGTGAACAAGAAAAATACAGGGATTCAGAAGAGCAGTGAACAGGTGAAATGTACAAATGACAATAAACAAAGAAGATCTAGAACAGTTTCTTAACAGTAGTAGAAAAAGACAAAATCCAGTAAAGCCAAAGTTCAAAAGAGGAGCTGAGTGATATTGAAATATGTAATTAAGAATGTGAATGGAAATGATGTAATTATTATTTATTGTTTGTGATGCAAAGGCAAGTATCCTAAGGAAAAGAAAAAATCCCACTGTAGCATGAAATTTTGTACATATTTTTATGATTTTAAATTGAGTTGGATGAAGAAATGAGGAGGAAGAGGACCAAGGAGTATGACCATCCATTTCAAATCCCTAGAGGAAAACAAACAGTCATCGAGAAATTTCTATAAGTAATATCAACTTCATATGCAAAATGAGAGAGAGAGAGAGAGAAAATATAGAGAATGCAGAATATAGAAGAATAAAACAGAGAAGACTAAGAAAAGAAGAGCAGAAAGAGAAGCTACAGAACAGAGCTGATATCTGAGGTAAATCAGCAAACCTTCAGTTTGATAAATTGAGGAAGTTGGATCTTCCCTATCAAGTTGTAGATTGATAATTGTCAGTTGTAGCTAACTGAGGTTGAAGCCTCCTGTAGGTTGGTGCCTACAGAAAATTGAAGGGAGTTGGTGCTTCCTTGCAAGTTGTAGCTTGCAGAATTGAGGTTGGAGCCTCCTTTAGGTTGGTGCCTACAGAAAAATAGTGGTGAGAGGGAGTTGGAGCTTGCCTTTGCATCACAACAATAATAAGATGTGGTTTTATCCCTTTATGGGTTTCCACTTATATCTGGTGTCTCTGTGCATGATATTTATGTATTGATATGATATGTATCATTTGCTTAATACCTGCTGCTGTCATATTAAGTTTACTACTATATTATACTAACACTTGCTGCTTACATTCAAAGATTACTCTCACATTAAATTGGATATGAAATGAAGGTGCAAATAATTTTAATGAAAAGTTTTAAAAGACCAGGAATGTGTTAAACTGATTCACCCCCCGCCCCCGCCCCCCCCCCCCAACCTCTCAGTTTAATTAAAGGTTCTACACCAAGGGTTTCCATAGGGCAAGTCATCTATACTAAAGGATCTTTTTAGATAGATGGTGGGATGGAACATTAAGAGTGGGTGAAAGAAATAAATCAGAGGGTAGTCTGTAGATCAGGTAAGGACTTTGAACCTATCCTGCTTTGACATACTTCAAAGGAAACTCTCATAAAAGACATAAAGGGTAGCTTAAGATCAGGTCAGATGTCATTTAAATCTAGACCTTCTTTCAGCATACTCTTAAGGAAAACAATCCAGTAGTCCTCAAACACTTTCAGAATAGTAGAAAACATTTAATATTAAACATAGAGCAAGGCCTAAGATCAGAGAAGGACTTTTAACCTCCAATGCTTTTGACACTAACTCAAAGGGATCCTAGAAAGGCCAACTATTGGAAAAGGACCCCAGTGGATAGGGCTAACTCTAAATCCCTAGTATCCCAATTCTTCCAGCTGAAACCAAACAAGAACATCTAAGAAACAAACTCTAAATTCATACATTAGTAAGCATGGGAAAACCAACATCTTTGACTGGTTAAATTATGTGAATTTGTTCTCAGATAGACAATCAGCAGAAAACATCAAAGATAAGAAGAGCAGGAAGCAATAGGGTACTTTACAACAGTATATCCTAAGCTAGATTACTAATTCTTATCAGAGAATAATGGACAGTATGAAAATCATGAAATGAGACAATTGCAGTAAGAAAAACGTCACCAGTAATATAGACCAGGATCCTATGAAATTTGCTTGTTCAATTGATGTGCAACCAGTCACATACTTTGAGCTCAATGGCTTGTGACAGTCCAAACTTCTCTTCCCAGCCTACTATTTACAAACTACTCAGCTACCTCCCGCAATAACAGTTCTAACAGTCAATAAAATCCCTATCAACCAACAACCTTTTCAATATAATTTACAGGGGTTCTAATAGATGAACGAGGAAGTGAAGAAATAGAGGAGATAGCTGGTCCAATTAAATGAAGAGTTTAATGTTTCTCAACCTCTGTGAGGCTTGATGGAGAAGAGGTGAGAGTGCTCCATACTTCAATAAATGGAACTTTGCTTGTATTTGCACTATGGCTGTTTGTTCTTGACTTTCGGAAGGTCTGGTAGGTGGGAAATTGCTTTTGAGCAGCATATATGTCAATAAATATCTGACTGCCTTGACTGTGACCTGCGTTAATGGAAAATAGGACTGTAGGGGCAGTATGGGTCGATGGACAGTGATTAGCCTCTCTGATTTGGTGTGCAGAGGCTATCTGCTAATGTGTCCTTTGTGTTTTCGCTGATCTGGCTCTAATATTCACTTTGGCACTAATATTATCTGTTTAGCTGATGTTCACTGCATTTTGGTTATTTTGCAAGTGTGCAAAAGGTTTACACAGGCGGAGATGTTCATTTTAAAACTCTGGGCAAAGCCTAATTTATAACCTGCAAAAAACCAACAAAAGTGAAGAAAACCCGACGAAAAAGGTTTAGGATTGGTTTCGGAGGTTTTGGGAGTGAGGTTAAAACAGAACCGTCGATTTATATTAATCAACAGAGATCTATGGCTGAGAATCTTTTATGAAGTCGTTTAGAAAGGTTAGACGGATGAAAGTGGGAGGGGGCGAGGTTAGATCATGGCCATCAGATTAGATTAATCAACGGCCACGATCGTTTGATGGGAAACAGTTGAATGGGAAATGAGTGGAGGTGAACACACATCAGGACCGTTGGATTAAAATATTTAATAGCTAAGATTGCATCAAAGAAATGATTCGAGACTTGGTGGACAGGAAAAAAAAGTGCGATGTGATTAGATCCTAGCCGTCGGATCTGTAAGAATGAACGATCGAGCTTTGATCAGGGATCGAAAATCGGAGGAGGCGAAAGGATGGCACATAAGATTTTGCGATGCACGATTAAGCGCTAGCCGTCCGATCTGGAACAAGATCGACGGTGGAAACTAAATCTGTGGGGTAACGATGGAGAATTAGGAGCGGAGCGTGATTAGATCTCAGTCTATGGATCTGTAGGGATGGGCGGTCAAGATTGGATCAGAGGATCACACAAGCGGAGGGAAACATGGTGGGTGGGAAGATGCGATTTAGTAATGGTCATTAGATCTAGAAAGATCTATGGTTAATATTTAATCGAGGATCGCAAATCGGCGGAGGTTGAAGGCAAGAGATTGAGCTTTTGCGATTGTGCGATTTTGCAATCATGCGCTAGCCGTCGGATTTGGGAGTAAGATCCACGGTCGATATTCGATCGAAGGGGTAATGAAAAGGGGTTAAGGGTGCTAGATTTATAACGCACGATGGCCGTCGATCTATGTAGATCAACAGTGGAGATTGCAGTGGAGGTTGAGAAGAGGAACACTAATCGCATCAGAGATTTTCGGAGGAACAATGGAAAAGGTGCCAATTGAAAGTTCCGATTGCGATTAGCACCTGAGGTCTAGTGCCTGGTTCTGGCATCGGGTTACCTTAGGTAGAGAGCTAAGGAATTAAGCCTTCGAGGGATTAGGTCCTATATAATGTAAAAAGGTGATTTTTGGGCTTAAAAACATGGTTTTTAAGGCTTGGGAAGGAGTTCCGATAAATGAAAGAAGGCATTTTTAAACCAGATAAAGGGTATTATGAGGTTTAAAAGGGTTTTAGGATGAGATGGAAGGCTCATGAATGAATTTTGGAGGAAATTTAGTGAGGGGAAAAGGGATGAAAAATGGGGATTTTGAGGGGATGAAATGGAGGAAATGGGAGCCTTTTTTAGAGTATTTTCTTTCACAAACAGTGAGGCTTTTCAATGGGAACACCAGTGAAGATTTTTTTCAAAGGGAAAAAGACACATGGAGGCTTCAAGGATGAAATATTTTTGAGGGAAATGTTTCTCTTGAAGACTCAAGACATATTTAGCAACCTGTTTGCTATGTCAAAAATTTATAGGTGGCTAACAGGTGGAAAATATCCAAAACAAGTCTCAAATGGGGAATTTCCTGTAGAAGTGTGGACTGATCTATTATAAGAATGTTATATATATACCAGATTTTCATCCTAGGACTTCGGATGCTTCTAGTTGTATCCCCTTAGAAGCTACACCAAAGTCTCGTTGACTACTTCTGTCTACCCATCTATTTGTGGATGGAATTTTGTAGATATCTTCAACTTAGTGTCCATATTTTCCCATAATGTAGTCCAAAATTCACTGAGAAATCTTATGTCCCTCTTTGAAATGATGCTCTTTGGTATCCCAAAGTGCACCCACACCTGTCCAAAAAAAGTTTGTGCTTCTTATTCTTTGATGGTTTTTTTTACAGGGTGTCAAAACACACATCTTGTTTAACCTGTCAACTACCATGAACATGTAGTCATGTCCCTTCTTGGTTGTCGGTAAACCTCCCACAAATTCCATGGAAATTCTTTCCCAAGGAAAAGTAGGTACAGATAAGGGATGATATAGACCCTGTTTCTTGTTGTTAGTCTTGCTGGTACAAAAAAGCATGCATCCTCTTATGAACATATCTACCTACTCTTACATCTTTGGGAAATTCACATACCTCTGTAAGTTGGCCATGATCTTTCCTATGCCAAATTGCCTTGCAACCTTGGAGGTGTGATCCTCTCTAATCAAGTGCAAATTCTCACCTTTAGCAACACTTAACTTATCCATCCTGTAGAGTAACCCATGCTAGAGATGGTAGTCAATGGTGTTGTCACCATCATGCACATGATCTTGACTTTACATGTGCTAATACATCTCATTGAAGTCCTCATCTTCTGAATATGCCTCTCTGTATGCATCATGGGTGAATGGATCCATGTGCATAAGAGTACCCAAAGATGTAATATTTGATATGGGTGGCCTTGAAATCATATCGACCAACTTGTTTTTGTTTCCCTTCTTATACTTGATCAACAAATGAAACTACTATAAAAACCACATCCACTTGTAATGGCTGGTTTTTTGTAGGTTACTCTGGCTTGCAAGTACTGTAACAGGTCGTGATCTATGTTGATTACTATATTCTTTCTCATTAGATAATGCTTCCACTTTTTCACAGCGTGTACAATGGCATAAAGCTCCTTGTCATAGGTAGGGTATTTAAGAACTACCCCGTGAAAAAATTTAGAATGCTAACATACAAACCTTCCTCCCTGCATCAAGACAACTCCCATAATGTTAGTCATCAATATTTTTCACCTGTTGTTGATGACTAAATTCCTAGCTGAGTTTTCTAAAAGCTGATCTCCATATGTCAATTTGTCATCTAGAAAACCCCCAAACAAATTTTTCCTTGCTACCTTTTCAATTAGTCCATAACGATATAAAACCTCATTGTCAATCCCTATCTAGCTAGAGTCATACTAGCTTGTCCATCAGCTCCAAATAAAACAATCCAAATCTGTCCAGGAAGTCCCCCCTAAGTTAGGTAGTGGCACTTTAGGCATTTCTCCCTTGGAAAAATATCCTAAAAGCCAAAGAACCTCTATCTATTATCAACCAATCCTAACAGACCTTCCTATTCTGCAAATAAATTTTTGTTACACCCTTAAGTCACGCCACTAACAAGCCTTGAAGTCTCAACAATACATGTGCCATAGGTCAAACTGATATTAGGTATTTTTACAGTGTTTCAATGGATATTTCAAAGAGAAAAGTGATGGGCAGTAAGACAGTGATGAAAAAGAACATTATGGCAGCCAACACAGCAATAAGCATGAGGGTGATGAAGCACAAAACAGAGAAGGGAAAGAGCATGACAGTCATGAAGAAAGCAGTGACAAAGACAAACAAGGCAACCCTCAAGCAAGCACTGATGAGGGAAAGAAAATACAAAACATGGATCATGAAGGGAATTCTCCAACGCATGTGCTAGCTACCTCTCCTAGGCAAGGGGCCATGACTTCTTCACCAAAGCTAGAATGCCAAGCAACAAAGAAGAAAACCAAGAAAAGCTCAAAACTGCCCAAATAGGGCACCCGGTGAGAAAAAAGGAAAAATCCACCTCTAAGATTAAAATTTTGGCCCGAGCTTCTAGAGATGTTTCTAAAAATCCTTAAGGGACTTGCTCACCAAAATTGAGCAAATTTTGACATGTTCTTGTTTTTTTACATTTTCGGGCCTAATTGCATAAAATCATGGGTGCCACCATTTTGGTTTGGAGCATCCTCAACTCTTGAGAGTGGTACCATTGGATGCTTTAAATTCAGGGGAATCTACTCAAGAATTTTCAGAGCATTTGAAGTTATTTTGGTCCCCCAAAGATACAAAAAACACTCACTTTTTCGACAATCTGCCCACATATTAGCAAGGCCTATTTTTTGGGTTTTTCCACTCAGTCTAGTATTTTACAGACTTCTAGGCATCGGTTTTGGAAAATTCAAGTTGTTCCAAAAAGTAGACATCCAGATATTTCGAACGAGCCATCACGGGCCTCATTTCAGCATCGAGAAGACCCTCAAAAGTCATATGAAAGACAGACAATTTTCTGCTGATGCGCCCTTAGTGCTTTTTGACCAAAAAAGGAAGATTTCTGAAGTAGCCTTTCAAAATGTGCGTTAAGCTATTTTGGGACATTGTCAGTCATAAAAAGTCAAATTTATTCTCCTTTTTAGCATTTTAAGATATTTTGTTGGATATTTTTGTGCCTTGGGCTTTGCAAAGCCTCAAGGACAAGTTTAGATATTTATTTTGAACCAATGGCTAGCTAGTTGCCTTGATTGGTATTCCTCCTCTTTGGCCTATATATTCCAAGAGGATTCATTGTAATAGAAGGCTGAACTTGATGAATAGAAGCAATATATGGTCATATAAGCTTTGGAATAAATACTTGTCTCATGCTTTTGGATAGTCTCTTGGATGTTCTTGGATGATGAAAGAGGATTGTTGTTGAATTCCATGAATTGGTAGAATGGTATAGTGTCTCTCTCTTTGTTTTGTTTTCTAGTTTTCATTCATAAATCCATGCTCTCGCTTGCTATAGGTCAGTAGAGAACAAATTTGAGACATGCCCTTGGAGGCACCTCAAATTTCCCGTTTCTTCATAGCTTCCATGTTTTCTTCATTCTTAGTCACATTAAAGAATTCTTGATTGCTCTTTAATAACTAAAGGATATTTTTACTTGTTTCATTCATGGTTTTATGCATGCTAAGTATGATTTATGGTATGCCCTGCTTACTCATGGCTAGCCATAGCTCCATCCATGAAATTTCTCTTTTACTGATTAGATTGTCATTTGTTGAACCAAGGAGGTCTCGTTCTGATCTTGCCCTTTGCCTAAGATTATGCAATCTTGTTTTCAAAGTGCCCAATAACTTAAAGTACTGTGTTTATACGTTCCGGCATAGTGATTTGAGTTGTTTTTCTGTCTTAAGTGTATTTCCCCAAAGTCCGATAGCCATTTCCCAAAGTTAGAGAGTTATATATCTCTATGCATGGCTTGAAAGTTTATTTCTATGTATTTATTAGCTTATAGTTACATTTCTCATGATTAATGGTTTGCCCTACCATGTTTATGTCAGCTATTAAACTAGTTATTCTTGGAATCCTCTATTATTCACAAAATTGATGTCCATCTTACTCCATTTTGCCCAAAGATCCATTTTACCTCGAATCAAATTGGCCCTTCAACAACCTTGTATCACTATCTAATAGCTTTCTTGACCTTTTCGACCCCATAGCCCAGTTGATCTGAAATATTTTTACCTATCTTATATATTTGATCAGTTTCATCCCTCACAACCTAAAAACGAAAACCAAAAAACCTACTTCATAACTAGCCTAAAATCAGAACACAATAAGCAAACACACATATATCCCTTACACAAATAGAGAGAGCCCTCTCTGAGTCCAAGAAAGCTAGGTCCTTGGGCTCCAAAGATTGGTTTGATATTACACTGTCATTTGGCTTGCCAATCAGCCAAATCATGGGACCCTAACATAATGGAAATCACGGTGGGAATTTGAGTGATAAACAAACTTAGATTCCCTATACATTTCAGCAGCCTTAAGAATACTATCTGATTTACTTATCCCACCGCTCACTAACATAATGGCGATCACGGTGGGACCTTCCAAATTATCCTAACGGCTAGTTGAGTCATTTCTACATCTATTTATACTTAATGACTGGATCTGATCTCTCACATAGTCCTGATGATGAACCACACTGGTTGGTTCGAAACACGTCGACCTCGTTCTTTTGCATGTGATTACTACCGAAAGAATTTCTACAAACTCTCGAATTTTCAATCAAACTTAGAAAACTTAAGTATTGTTTGAAGAGTAGAAGCTAGCTTTTTCACCATCTTAGCAAAATGATGACTTAGTTATAGGAAACTCTTCCAAACCTCATAGGCCACACATAAAAACTCAGAAAACCCCAAAACATCCCCAGATTGGATTTTTCCCTAGTTATTGGTGGTGGACCATAGCTACATCCCTACAAAAACAACCAAGTTCCACCTGGTGACTCCACTAGCCTCCAGTAGGCCTATTAGTCCACTAGTCCTTATAAAATCTCCTGGGAATGCATTAAGAAATCACAATCATGTTGATGGTGGATAGCACAGTTCAAATCCTCCACCTGGCGACTCCAAAACCTTCATTAGACCAAAAGACTCCACTGGTAGAGAACTTTAGAATGGTTGAAAAGACATAGTGATCCTTTCTTATTAACAAAGATGGATCCAAGGACACAAGAGAGATATGCTCCGATGAGCAGAGAACATATCCCTGGATTCCCACACAAAATGCCTAAAGACGTAAATTGGATAGAAAACCTACCTATCTTTCGAGATTAAAAGGTTGATGACCCACTGTTACACCTCATCAATTTTCATATACATGTATGGAGGTTAAAGGTTGAATTGCATGAGGACTGCCTCATGAAAATGTTCATGGGTACATTAGAAGGAAAGGCAAGAGAATGGTATGAAGGCCTAGAACCTGGCATCTTGTTTTCTTTGAAGGATTTCCACAAGGTATTTTGTAAACACTATATAGGACATTGTCCATCTCTATCACTGGCTGAAAATTGTTGTGATCAATCTGAAAACCTCATACAACACCTTGTAAGAATTGATGAAAACTTAGGAAATTGGCATGCTGAGGATTATTTAGAGGAGATCCATAATTTTCTTACCCAAACTAACCATCAAGATGACCAAGAAGAGTTGATCCTAGATGAAATCCATCAAAAAATAATAGAGGATCCACAAAAGCTCTTTGAAAAGGTTGAAACAAATAGCAATCCATCCGCCTTTCCTTGTAAAATACAGGAGGACATTCAGCCACGAGATCAACTTCCAAAAAAAATGGAAAGAAATTGTTGCCCAATCCAAAGAAAATAGATACCTCCTCCTTTAACTGAAAAGGAAATAGATCAGATGTTATCCACTACTGCCTTACCTACTAAATAAATTGCTCATAAAGAAACAATAGAACAAATTATTGTTAAGGTTGATATACTTCCTCAAAAAGACATTCATCCTTGTGAGCATTCACAAAAGGAAGAAAGACAGCATAGTTCCACCCAGAAAAAGAGAAAGACACCACCCCTTTCAACAAAAGAAGAAACCAATGAAATCCTAAGCATACAGCTAGTATCCAAACCTTTTTGTAAAGAATATATGTATATGTGTTCTACTGCTAATTTATCTACTAATGCACTTTCTTATACTAAAGTACAGAACAGACTGATGCTGATACTAAAATTTCTTCTCAAGAAGACCTAGTGCTAAAGAATAGCCCTACTCATCAGGATAATGGCTCACAAACAGGAATCATCTCACTAAATCAAGGTGTACCAAGATTGCTTGAAGGTAGCATAACATTACTTTCTGAATTTGCCAAATCAGATAATCATAAAGAGGGAGAAGGGGTTCTTTCTCAAAAGAATCCCAAGGTTAGTCAAGTAAAGGAGGGAGTAATCCTAAATGAGTTCTATTGCTCAAATCCTCTAGGCCAGCTACTATTCGAAGAACCCTTTGTTGTTTCCCTAGAAACCTTTAAAGAAGGAGTAGTGTGTTCTACCATGAACAAGTTGCTACCAAGAATGAGAAAAAACTTAAGCACTACTGTCCGAAAACAAGCCAAATGGAAGTGGCCTTTTCATTACTTTAGCATCATGAAAGAACTAAACCAGAGTCACCCATGTAATCATCTACTTGACTGGTTACATTGGAAAAGAGAGTTCACCAAACAAATGTCTATTGTGTATAGATTAGATTAGGATAGATAGACAACAGTGGAAAATAAGCTCAGCCTTGTGAGCATCTTTTTAGTTCTAGATTGTTTGAAGAAAAAGTGAAAAAGCAGAAAATAAAAAAATAGTAAAAAGTAGAAAAAGAGGGCAGTTTCTAAAAGCAATGGTAAATCCCCATGTTCAAAAAACAGTCATTCGGAAAGTGCGCAAGTCTAAATGCCGCTACTAGTGCTCAAATGTCTTGTTCAGTTATCTAGCCTAATCATAACTGAACATGTTTTAAATTTATTTGCTGATAAGTTAGTGAGTGGAAAAGATGGTCAACATTGTGTAAGCTTGACTTATCAAAGAGAGTAGATTAGGAAAAGATACTAATTCCACATGCTCAAAACAGAACCAAAGAGGAAAGCAGGAATGAAAAACAAACTATGTATCCTAGCCTTGTTTTCCTAGTTTTCATTTTATGCAAAGTAATATTTGTGTGCAGCTTATCTTTCATGCCACAAGTACATGACAAATTAGACTGTCTAATCCTGATTTGATCATTTTTCAATTTCATGTTGTAGATTACAGAATAAAATCCTGTCAAACAGCTTAACCTTGACAGTTGATCTAGCATAGGTAGAGAAACAAAGGAGTTCATCAGTTTAATCTGAACTCTCGACAGATATAAGTATAGAACAAGATAGGTTCATTTTTCAAATATATATATATATATATATATATATATATATATATATATATATATTGTCAAAACTTTTCTAGTCCAAATGCACCCAAAGGAAGAAAAATGTTAGGAAAGATAGTGGGGTAGGTAGAAATATCATTGATGCTAATCATGCTGTCAATATTAAGAAATGGCATCAAGAAAGAATGAAATTTGTGCCAATGGATAAGGCACTAGTCTTCATAAGCCAAATATTTTCAATTATGGACACCTCCTGAAAAGGAGCTGCCCTCCCCAAATGGAGTCACTGTTAGTCATCAATATTTTTCACCTGTTGTTGATGACTAAATTCCTAGCTGAGTTTTCTAGAAGCTGATCTCCATATGTCAATTTGTCATCTAGAAAACCCTCAAACAAATTTTTCCCTCCTACCTTTTCAATTAGCCCATGACAAGATAAAACCTCATTGTCAAGCCCTATCTAGCCTCAGTCATACTAGCTTGTCCATCAGCTCCAAATAAAACAATCCAAATCTGTCCAGGAAGTCCCCTCTAAGTTAGGTAGTGGCGCTTTAGGCATTTATCCCTTGGAAAACTATCCTAAAAGCCAAAGAACCTCTATCTACTATCAACCAATCCTAACAGACCTTCCTATTCTGCAAATAAAGTTTGGTTACACCGTTAAGTCGCACCACTAACAAGCCTTGAAGTCTCAGCAATGCATGTGCCATAGGTCAAACTGATATTAGGTATTTTTATAGTGTTTCAATGGATATTTCAAAGAGAAAAGTGATGGGTAGTAAGGTAGTGATGAAAAGGAACATTATGGCAGCCAACACAACAATAAGCATGAGGGTGATGAGGCACAAAACAGTGAAGGGAAAGAGCATGAAAGTCATGAAGAAAGCAGTGACAAAGACAAACAAGGCAACCCTCAAGCAAGCACTGATGAGGGCAAGAAAATACAAAACATGGATCATGAAGGGCATTCTCCAAAGCATGTGCTAGCTGCCTCTCCTAGGCAAGGGGCCATGACTTCTTCACCAAAGCTAGAATGCCAAACAACAAAGAAGAAAACCAAGAAAAGCTCAAAATTGGCCAAAGAGGGCACCCGGTGAGAAAAAGGGAGAAAGACACCTCTAGGCTTGGAATTTTGGCTCGAGCTTCTAGACATGTTTCTAAAAAGCCTTGGAGGACTTGCTCACCAAAATTGAGCAAATTTTGACATGTTCTTGTTTTTTGACATTTTTGGGCCTAATTGCATTAAATCATGGGCGCCGCCATTTTAGTTTGGAGCATCCTCAACTCTTGAGAGTGGTACCATTGGATGCATTAAATTTAGAGGCATCTACTCAGAAATTTTAATAACATTTGAAGTTGTTTTGGTCCCCAAAAGATGCAAAAAATACTCACTTTTTTGACATTCTTCCCACATATCAGCAAGGCCTATTTTTGGGGTTTTTTCACTCAGTCCAGTATTTGACAAAATTTTAGGAATAATTTTTGGGAATTTCAAGTTGTTCCAGAAATTATACATCCATAGATTTCCAACGAGCCATCACGAGCCTCGTTTTGACATTGGGAAGACCCTCAAAAGTCATCGGAAAGACAGGAAATTTTCTGCTGATGCGCCCTTAGTGCTTTTTGACCAAAAAGGAAGATTTCTGAAGTAGCCTTTCAAAATGTGCGTTAAAGCTATTTTGGGACATTGTCAGTCATAAAAATTCAAATTTATTCCCTTTTTTAGCATTTTAAGATATTTTTTTGGATATTTTTGTGCCTTGGGCTTTGCAAAGCCTCAAGGACAAGTTTAGATATTTATTTTGAACCAATGGCTAGCTAGTTGCCTTGGTTGGTTTTCCTCCTCTTTGGCCTATATATTCCAAGAGGATTCATTGTAATAGAAGGCTGACTTGATGATAGAAGCAATATATGGTCATATAAGATTTGGAAGAAATACTTGTCTCATGCTTTTGGATAGTCTCTTGGATGTTCTTGGATGATGAAAGAGGATTGTTGTTGGATTCCATGACTTGGTAGAATGGTATAGTGTCTCTCTCTTTGTTTTGTTTCCTATTTTTCATTCATAAATCCATGCTCTTGCTTGCTATAGGATAGTAGAGAACAAATTTGAGACATGCCCTTGGAGGCACCTCAAATTTCCTGTTTCTTCATAGCTTCCATGTTTTCTTCATTCTTAGTCACATTAAAGAATTCTTGATTGCTCTTTAATAACTTAAGGATATTTTTGCTTGTTTCATTCATGGTTTTATGCATGATAAGTATGATTTACGGTATGCCCTGCTTACTCTTGGCTAGCCATAGCTCCATCCATGAAATTTCTCTTTGGCTGATTAGATTGTCATTTGTTGAACCAAGGAGGTCTCGTTCTGATCTTGCCCTTTGCCTAAGACTATGCAATCTTGTTTTCAAAGTGCCCAATAACTTAAAGTACCATGTTTAGGCATTCTGGCATAGTGATTTGAGTTGTTTTTCTGTCTTAAGTGTATTTCCCCAAAATCTGATAGCCATTTCCCAAATTTAGAGAGTTATATATCTCTATGCATGGCTTGAATGTTTATTTCTATGTATCGATTAGCTTATAGTTACATTTCTCATGATTAATGGTTTGCCCTACCATGTTTATGTCAGATATTAAACTAGTTATGTTTGGAATCCTCTGTTATTCACAAACTTGATGTCCATCTTACTCCATTTTTCCCAAAGATCCATTTTACCTCAAATCAAATCGGCCCTTCAACAACCTTGTATTACTATCTGATAGCTTTCTTGACCTTTTCGACCCCATAGCCCAGTTGATCTGACATATTTTTACCTATCTTATATCTTTGATCAATTTCATCCCTCACAACCTAAAAACCAAAACCAAAAAACCTACTTCATAACTAGCCTAAATTCATAACACAATAAGCAAACACACAGATATCCCTTACACAAATAGAGAGAGCCCTCTCTGAGTCCAGGAAGGCTAGGTCCTTGGGCTCCAAAGATTGGTTTGATGTTACACTGTCATTTGGCTTGCCAATCAGCCAAATCACGGGACCCTAACACACAACATACCCACTCGCATTGTCTCCACTTTGAAATTCCGTTGCAATTTTGGTAATTCCAGAACTAGTGCTTGACTGATCTTGTTCTTTAGCTCCTCAAAAGCCCTCTATTGACCTTTTCCCCACTGGAAACTCTTGTCACTTGATGTTATTGCATGGAGCATTGTTTCTACCACTGAAAACAAGGATATGAATTTCCTCAAGTACCATGTTTCCCCAATGAAACTCTTTACCTTAGAAACATTATTAGACACCGACGATTTCATGATGACCTCCATCTCGGAAGGATCGATCTTCAACTCTCCTCCACTTATCAAATACCCTAGATACACCAAATACTGCTGCACAAACTCACATTTCTTGAGATTTGCTAGCAAATGTTGCTTCTTCAATGTTTCTAGTACCTGCATCAAATGTGAAATATGCTCCTCTTAGGTAGCATTATATACCAATATATCATCCAAATAGACAATAACAAATTAATCTATAAAAGGGCACAATACATCATTCATTAATCTCATAAAATTAGCTAGTGCATTACATAGAACAAATGGAATGAATAACCACTCATAAAAACCTTGCCTAGTTTTGAAGGCAGTATTCTATGTATCTTCTTCTTTGAATCAAACCTAGTGATATGTAGACTTCAATTCCAGCTTGGTGAAGTATTTTTCTTGTTGTGGCTGATCCAACAAATCATCTATCCTTGGCAGGGGGTATCTGTTCTTGAGCATGATTTTGTTCAACGCCTTGTAATCTATACACATAAGCCAAGTATTCTCCTTCTTTGGCACAATGATGATGGGTGGCCCACATGGTGATCTGCTCGGTCGAATGACAGCCTGTTCCAGCAAATGCTACAACTATTTATTCACCTCGCTTCTATAACAAACTCCCTGTACAACCCAATATTTAGCAATGGGGAGTTTGGAAATAGTTGGATCCCATGCTCCACTTCTCTCTTAGGTGGCTAACCTTTAGGCTCTTGGAACACATCATTGTATGTCTATAATAAGTACTCCAATTTTTATTTTTTTTCTTACTACACCCCTTCAGGGATGCCTTGCCTCTTATTGACTCCTCTACAAAGTGACTCTCTCTTAAAAACAATAACACGTACTTCTTACTTGAACTGATCAATTTTTTGGCTTGGTCGATGATGAAAATTTTTCCATCCTTGATGAGTTGATACTCATTAGCTATCCTCATGAATATTGTATCACACATGTACATGTATGGACTCCAAAAAATGACTCTGCATACGTCAAGGGGAACCATATCTAGATCTACTTCATCAATAAAATCAACATTGATTGAAAACATAATTTTGCACTGTTTTGTTACATTTATCTCTACATCCTTATTTACTCATCCCAATGGATATGGGTTTGGATGATCACGAACTTCCAGTCCCAACTTCTTAACCAACTCTGCTGCAATGAGATTCAGCTACGATCCCAAGTCAAAGAGAGCATCAATATTTGTCTTCTTGAACTGTATCTTTATATGGAAGAGTTTGGTCATTTCTATCTCTTCATGTTGCTAAAGGCTACTCAGGTTAACCTCCTTCTTTATTGACGTACAAACAATATTCTCATCCACATCTGAGATATTCTCAACTTCGTTGCCTGAATCAACGGGTGTGGTATTTTTTTATTATTATATTTCTTCTTGTTCTCTGAGTTTAGCTCTAGATGCAAGTTCCAACACTTCTCCTCTATATGGCCATCAATTTTGTAGTGGTAGCTATGATCTTTGCACTGGTGTGCTTTTGTTTTATGGAAATAAAACCTATGGATAAGTATGTTTTCCCTAAGTGTAGTGGTGCACTTAGAACAACATAAATAAATATATCTGAAATTTTCCTTAAAATGAATAGATAAGGGAAGAAAACCTACTTGTAATATGTTTTCTTTTCCTTGCCTCCCTTCATCTCTTCCATCACTCTCAATCGAACGGAACTCGCTTGATTGGTATCTGCAATGGAAAACAAAAGACATAAAACAACATAAAGGAAATATGATCTATTCAAGTTAAACAAATTGAATCAATTGCATTTGTAAATACACATATAACATCATTGACACATGAATTAGGAAAGGAAAAAATTTCTTTATTATGAAGTAGAAGAAGAAGTTTCAACCAATTGATTCATTCGATGTCAACCCTCCAGCTTTAGTGCCATCCTCATCACACCAGCATCATCAATCCAACAGCATAACATTACATGCAAAATACCTCCAAGAGCCGTGATCTCACCAGCATAACTCTACTTAATACAAATTCTTGCTCTCTTGTGCACTATGATCAGTGCTCTATTTATAAGTAGATGAAGATAGTTTGACATTAATGAAACATTGAATGGATTTTCCAAAAATGGGTGAAGAGGTTTCCTTGTTCATGGGAATAGGAGGATAAGAGGTTTAATGGATCCATGGTGTCCATATTGTTACCATGATTAATCCCTCTTATGGACAAGAGCGATCTCCCTAGTACTCCAATGAGTAACTAGAAACAAATATCCATTGAATATCTCTTTCTCTAGATTATTTGTATTTTAGATTATTAAAACCATGAAATAAAAAGGACATCCTCCTACCTTTAAACTGAGATTTCTGATGTAGCCTTTTTCCTTTCGCTCCAAATTAGTTCTTCAATGATGAGAAGAACATGCAATCACAGACAAGAAAAACACTCAAAGTACCTGTAGTATATAATAATCGTAAATATTAATCGAACTTAGTGATTAAGGAATCTAAGTATTGACATTATTTCCAAGAATTAAAAAACAAGACAATGAGAAAAATAGATTCATATGTATTATCATAAATTAGAAAGAGCATTATTACAACCAGATGCCTTGATGTTGTACAGAATTTTCCCGTGTGTCTGAGTAGTCATTTTCCTTCAGTCTAATAAGCCTTCCTCTCTATAATGAACAACATGAAGTCATGGACACAAAGGTGTAATATTCAATGTGTGAACAACAACTTACTAGCACAGAAACTATGAACTCTATGAACTCTCTCTAGCTTAGAATCTATACAAATCAGTATCTATTCACATTGGTTTCTACACTTCAACCTGGAACTTCAACTAAATTTATAGAGTGATTGAGGTAGTTTCAAATCCATTAAGAGAGGGATGGGTTCCTCCTGTGAAGGGATTGGAATTCCTTGGACCAAGGGATCAGCTCCATGAGTAGAGGGATAAGCTCGAACTGGCTTGACTCTAGAAGCTTCCAATTGGGAGAACATTTGACCAACTAGGCTTCTAGAAGTACCTTTTTATTTTTACTTTATTTTCATGTGCATGCACAGGTTTTAGTGGCAAAAAAAGCGAAAATCGTCGTGGTTAATGGAAGAAGCATCAGCGCATGCGTAGGAAAAGGCTATAAAACCGCGCAGGTAATCTTTTAAGGATTTTACTAAGATTTTCTCTAATTTCCAAGTCTTGATTCAGGAACATGAGTTTTTTTTACCTCTAAGGGAACATGATATATACGGTGATAGACCCATATTTAGAGTAAAATGTCATCGTGACAAAATGACGTGTAACAGATTGCCTCCTAAAGTGCGAAGCCTGAGAAATTTTTTCTTAAGAGTGAAGCACTTTATCATTCCAAGGATTGGATTGGAGACACCAGTCGAAAACCTGTAAAAACATTCAATGCAAATATATATATAAACACTGAGGTAGGAATTCCCATACTCAAATAAAAACTAACTAAGTTTTCTGGTACATATATGATTTGAGTATTACATCAAAAAGTTAGCACAGTATGGGTGCAACCATCTGTCATAAGAATTCTACTGTATTATGAATACATAACTCCTTGTAGCCTCAATGGTGGAAACTAGATCCAGGGTCTTTATTTCCACTTCTTAAACTAGTACGAATCTATCCATGGGATTGATTATGTTGAAGTCGAACATGGTATAAACCACTTGATTATCGATCAATGATGAGAACCATTAACAAGTGTGAGAGAAACCACCAATAATGACAATGGCTCTCAAATTACTTCAGCACAATCTATGAATTTTGAATGAATGATTTGCAGTCGAAAAATCATAGAATCAATCGATCAAATGTCAATGATGAGAACCTATCATCCAAGGCGAGAAAGATGTCATTAGGGCATGCAGATTCCAAGGTACTGATAGGATTCTAGATAAAATTTCTAAATAATGAGCTGATGTCAATAGAAAGTGATCTGTCATAGGAAAGCCTACGACACAAAACCAATAGATCAGTTTTGAAGAAATTATTTTGCAAGGACTGACTCAGGGATGGTCAACGCGAATGGAGACAAATGTTTGCAATGAATGGTAAATTAAACTTTCCCTTGAACACATAACGACACTATAAATGGCTTGTCAACATTTGACTCAAAGATAATACCCAAAAAATGGCTTGAGGACTTTCAATGTGGTTTGATTAAATGTAATACAAAGGATTTCCCAACCCATGTACAAGTGTGATAAAGTGTCATTTTCAAGAGCGACATGTCACTTTCTAAAAAAAAAGACAATGAATGGATTCTTTTTTTCACTTTCCCCCCACCATTACTGGCAAGTACCTCTTTTATTTTTTTCAAGCTTGAAGAGGATAACATTTTCTTGTTGTGTAAGCTCATCCTTCGAATGATTCCATCTTAGTATTAAAAATGAACCCTAAGAAGGATTGGTTCGGTCCTGTTGTGATCGACAAGTCTTGTATTATTTAATTTTAATGAGTCCAATATAGGATTAACTCATTGTTTTTCAGTTTTAAGGAGTCAGAAGAAAAACATAAGTAAAATCCATAGTGTTCTTTTCCATAAATTTAGTCCCTCAAGCCCGAAAAAGGATAAAATAATGTAGGATAGAAGTGTATTGACCATGCTTAGTCAGTGTATACCTTTTTTGTAAATAGTCCAATTCAGTCCGGAACAGGGGTAAACTTATACCGAATGGACAATTGCTCATTTACTTTAACGAGTTTGAGTATTCAAGTACTCGACGATATTTTCATGTTAAGAGAGTTTGAAAAGGTATTAAAAGAGGACTATAGAGTTTCTCTTTTTCGTATTTTTATAGAGCCCAAAAAAGTGATAAAAGTCTATTCAATGTCAAAATGATTCTATCCAAAAATAACCTAGTTCCTGCACAAAAACTCAAAAAATTACAAATAGCTGCTCTCAAAATAGGAAAAACATTTTGATTTTGACTTCTAAAGTAAAAATAAACAAAATAATATTATTTTATTCATTTTAAACTACAAAAAGAAGTTTAAAAAAAACATTTTCACCTTTTAGTTTTCAAAGTAGAGCAGAAAGAGTTTTTTTCCCTAAATTTTCTGGAGTTGATATTAGGAGAACCAACCAACCATTTCGAGAACCATCAGTGCAAGGTATTCCACATCATCATTAAATTCTTTTCCATCCATTTAGTTTTTTATTTTAAGTTTTTAGGGCATTTTTTAGGGGGAAACAATGTTTTAAAATCCGCCCTCGGGGGTGTTGTTGAGCAGGTAAATCCCCTCTGCGGACAGAGGCAATCCCTCTAGCCTTGGAGTGGGTCTAGCAACAAGAGAACAAGTTGGAATTTCGGGCTCATAGCTTATAAATGAAAATGAGTTAGGATAGATGGCCTACCTTGGTCCAACGCTTTTATTGTTGTTTGCAGCAGCGATCCACTGATCTTTGTCTTCACACGTTGCGGTATTTCAATGATAATTTCCGTGTACCTGCACAAGGATCAAGTGAATGGTGACAGCATACAAAAGCGCATTTTCATTAATAGCTATTCGATTGTTCAAGGATAATCAAACATTTTTCATATTATCGAAGACAAATTTGGAACCAAAAAACCAGTCTTGTATTAATGATAAAGAAAATAAGTTTACAACCATAAAGCCTTGACATTGTAGCCTACTTCGAGGTTGATTATTGATGTTCCAGAGACAAGGATATATGATATACCTATTAGGATTTAGAGACACGTGACTGGTGTCCCATACCCGTTCAAGATATTTCTGGTCAGGGTGGAACGTGCCATAGTTGGCTATCATGATCATCATCATGGATAGCTGATGGTCGATCTATATTGACATTTTTTTTTTGTATCAGTATATTTTAGATCATAAGGTGTTTGAAACCTATGATCACAGATGATGTAATATTTTTTGACACACAACTGTTTAACCTAATGATATTACTACTTCCGTTCTCTGAGTATCTTGTTCAATATGGATTAAATATTTTTTTTTTTACTTTTAACGTTGAAAATATCTATTTAAAACTTGATTAGCTAATGCATTAGCCAATGTGTTTAAATTTGTTGAAATGTGTTTGTTAGCTTCCCATGATTTGGCCGATTGGTGAGCCAAATGACGATGTAACATCAAACCAAGCTTTGGAGCCCGAGGACCTAGCCTTCCTGGACTCAGAGAGGGCTCTCTCTATATGTGTAAAAGATATCGATGTGTTTGCTTATGGTGTTTTTGATATTAGGCTAGTTATGAAGTGAGTTTTTGATTTTTTTTTGGTTTTTTTAAGTTTGTGAGGGATAAAACTGATCAAAGATATAAACTAGATAATAAGATGTAGATAAACTAGGCTATGGGGTCAAAAAGGTCAAGGAAGCTATCAGATGATGATGTAAGGCTGCTGTAGGGCCGATTTGATTCAAAGTAGAAAGGATCTTTGGGCAAAATGGAGTAAATGAACATCAAGTTTGTGAAAGACGAGGGATTTCAAGTGTAACTAGTTGATAGCAAACATAAACATGTTATAGCAAGCCATTAATCACGCTAAATGTAACTATGAGATAATTAATACATAGAAATCAAACATTCCAACCATGCATAGAAGTATAAGACCTTCTAACTTCGGGAAATGGCTATCAGACTTTTGGGAAAACACATAAGATGGACTAAAAACTCAGAATACTATGCCAGAATGCCTAAACACAGTCTCTAACTCATTGGGCACTTTGACAAACAAGCTTTCATAGTTTTAGGCAAAGGGATATATCGAGACTAGGCCTCCTTGGTTCAACAAGATGATAAACTAATCAGTCAAAGAGATAGTTTCATGGACAGAACTATGGACAGTCATAGGTAAGCAGGGCACACCATACATCCTACTCAACATGCATAGAACTTATGAATAAAACCCAACAACAATGTCCTTAAGTTACTAAAAATGAGTTAAGTGCTTTAGTACAGCTAAGGAAAAGAACAAAACATAAAAACTATGAAGATTCGAAATTTTGAGGGTACCACTCCATGGGCATATCTCAAACATAATCTCTATAAAATCTAGCAGCAAGAAGCATGTATCATGAATGAAAACTAGAAGACAACAACAAAGCAAGAAACACTATACCATTCTACCATGTCATGGAATCCATCAACAACCCTTCATCATTTATCAAAAGCATCCAAGAGGCAGTCCAAAATCATAACACAAGTATGTTCTTCAAAGCTCATATGACCAATATATTGATTCTTCTCTCAAGTTCAGCCTTGTTTTACAATGAAGCCTTGTGGAATAGATAGGCTCAAGTGAGGAAAACCTCATGGTGCAACTAGCTATCCCATTGGCCCAATCAAAATATCTAAACTTGTCCTCGAGGCTTTGCAAAGCCCAAGGCACAAAATATCCCATAAAATATCTAAAAAAATGCTAAAAATGGGAATTACATTGACTTTGCATCATTTTCCAAGTGTAAAAATAGCTAAACGCACATTTGGGAAAAGCAGATTTTTGAGGTTCAAAAATTACAAAAATACTTCAAATTTATATCAGAAAAAGGTCCCCTTTATTGTTGGAAACAATTGGCAGCCTTCCCGGTGTCAAAACGAAGCTCATGATAGCTCGTTGGAAATATTTCTGTGTCTACTTTCCGGTGCAACTGAAATCACCTCAATCGAAGCACAGAGTCACTCCAAATCTGTGCAATGTGTAAAAACGGAAATAGCGATTTGTTGATATGCCGGGCAGAATGTGCAAAAAGTGAGTATTTTTCGCCAATTTGAGGGGGTGAATGATCTCCAAATGCTCTGAAAATCGCTGAGGACCTGATCATGAAATTATGGCATCAGCTGGTATCATCCTTCTCCCTTAACAAATCCCCAAAATGAAATGGCGAATTTATGAGTTTTCGACCAAAAACTCAAAAAATGGCAAAAAAAAAAAAGTTGTCGAAATGGGCCCAAAATTGGCATGCATGACCCTCAAGGGTCCCTTGCCACATGCTCCGAAGCTGAGGCCAAAATATCAAGAGCTGATGTGCCTTTCTCCTCTTTCCGTGCCGGGCGCCTCCCCTTTGGTTTCCTCAATTTCTCTTGGGCTGCCTCTAGTTTGCGCCGGGCAAACTGATTCATCTTTTGAAAGTGATGTGTCCTCTTCCTTTGTAGCTCCAGATCTCTGTTTTCTCCTTCAAGCTTCATCTCCAAGTGTTTGTTGGCTCTTTCAAGCCATGCCTCTTTGTTTTCTTCAATTTCCTGCTGAAGGAGTGTAGTGAGAGGAAAGGCTTGGAGATGGGCTTGTTCTTCTTCTTTCTACTTTTCCAAGGCTCTTTTAAGCCCCATGGTTCTAGGCCTCTTCCGCCTAGGCTGGTCTCCCTCTTCTTCCTCATCAAAATCACCAACGAGTTCTTCTATCCTCGCTTGCGCCTTAGCTGCCTCATTTTTGTATTTGATTGCCCATGCTTCATGAACAACTGTGTGAACACTCATCTGTTTGTTTTGGGTTTCCAATAAATAGTTGAAGTTCCTTTCCCATTGAAGATCATTCTCCAATGTCTCAATTTGCCCCTCTTTATGGATTAGGAGGTTTTCAAGAAGGGGGGCTTCATTATCGCTGTCATCACTTTGGATTGGAATGACAGCTGATGCACCTTCATGTTCTTGACTTTTTCCAATCTTTCTTTTCCCTTTGAAGGCCAATCTTGCACATTTCCTCCTTGGCATGCTAGTGGGTGTCCTCTTGGGCGATTTTCTTTTGCTAGGGACAAATTTTGTTACTTTCGGAATGGCAGCTTTAGACCCTTTCTTCCTTGTTGTGCTGGGTTTTGTTCTTTTGGGAGTAGGAGACACAACTGCTTTACCCTTGACATATTCTTGAAACTACTGCTCTCCTTGAGGCTGCTGTGTGTCTTCTTCTTTCTGTTCAATTTGCTGCCCCTGTTTTCCAACATCAATTTGCTATTCTACTTTAATGCCTTGTTCAATTTGTGTTTCAGCCTACTGCCCTTTTTCACCAAAATCAAGCTGCTGTTGTGCTTGGATTTCCTACTCATTTTGTGGCCCAAGATGCTGCTCAATTTCCTGCCCAAGCTGATGTTCCTGTCCTCCAATATCAAGCTGCTGCTCTTCATCTTGTACCTGTTGTTCATCACCTTCCGTTCGCTGCTGACCTTCACCACTGTCCTGCTGCTATTCCTCATCTTGTGTTCACTGCTGTTCCTCCTTTTCCTCTTGCTCATGACCTTTCTCTTTTTGTTGTCTACTCCCTTCTCCTTCTTCCTGCTGCCTTGACTGTTCAGTGGTAATTTTGAGCCTTCTAGGAGTAGGCCTACTGGACAAAGGTATAGGGCGATGAACAGGCTGAGTGGGAGATACATGGACTGGAGGAACAGAAAAGAAATCTGGGTGGCTGATAAAGACATCCCATGGAACCTCCTTTTTCTCTAGCTGGCGTAGGATGATAAATTTGATCAAAGAATGATGGAAAAGAGAAGGTATTTGCAGAGGTGGGGCCTTCTTTTTGACTGTGGATGCCATCTTCTCGATGCTTTTGTATAAAAAGTAAGGAAGATCTAGTTGCCTGTTTCGAGTGAAATGCATCAATAGTCGGACATGGTAGGCATAAACTCGATCAAACCTCCCTTCACAAGTAAAATATTTCATTATGACTTTCATAAGAGGAGCATAGCTATCAAGAAGATAAGAAAAAGGGAAAATAGTAGTGAAAGCATCTCTATGCTCAGGCTTGATGAAAGGTTTGTAATGTTCTAAATCAAGATGGGCTTGTTTGAACCATTTTTCGCCATGATATGGAATCTTGGTGGCCTTGGACACTGATCTTGGAGAAAACTTGAAATCAAGGTCCGCTACCTGGAAATGCGTTTCTTTGAATCTCAGGGCGCATAAGTGTGTTAATGGCGAAAAAATTTTGACCTCCTGTATCTTCTGGAAGAAATCTAGGCAACCTACTTCATGGAAGTTGAAAAGGATGGATGAATGAGCATTAACCTCTTCTGTAGAGATTGGCTCATATCTTTTATGTGGACCACTTCTGTTGTCTTGTCTTGGAGGCATTTTGACCTAAATGTGCTTTTGAAGAAACAAACTGCTTCACTATGTGTAAACTGCCTTCTTGGAGCCAAAATGTGTCAATTCATTGTTTAGATAGTGAACAATATCTTTGGATGACTGCACACTGTCCCTCCACAATATAAAGAACCCCTGCTTACTTAAAAAGTGGCCTTCCACCTTGAAAGTATCTCTTCCAACAGAATTTTTCAATAGGATACCATATAGTGAAAAGGAGACAAACTGTTAGATGAATTTTCTGTGAAAAGTGTTAAGACATCACCTTGTTCTTGTGAAGTTTTGGAGGTTAACAACACATTTTAATATTTGTCCAAAGTAGACTCTCCAATCATTACAAACCTGCCTTCCTAGTGTGCCAACCACTCAACAAACTTAAATATGGTGCAATCAACCCTTAGTGTAATTAGGCAGTCAATATCACGATTCTGAACAAGGTGACGGAAGTAAAAAATACTCCAAAAGTTCAGCAAGCACACTGTGTACTTCTCTTTTCAAAATAACCAGGACCTCCTATCAATGTAACACCTTGCCTTTGTAGAAAAAACCTTTATTTTATATGAACATCCACTTATCAAATAAGCTCAAAGAACGAAGACAGTCAAGTGGCATACTCAGTGAAAAATTGTCCCTTCTGTGTTAAATAGGAGTTACTTTTGCCCTTTTGAAGCTTGGAAGGTATAGGATCTCTTGTCCTTTGATTAATAAAGGTGTAAACACACAGCTCCCAGTTCAACACAATTTCTTTCCTGTAGGCACCTTTAATAGCACATTCAGCATCTTACCACAGTTTTAGATCTCGGATTACCACACAGCAAAAAAAACACAGTTTTTTTAGCTATGGTGACAAGGTTTGAAAGTTTTGTATGCTGTGATGTGGAAAATTTGTAGCAGTTTCAACACATTGTTTTCTCTATAGGCATTTTTAGCAATATATATATCCCTCCAGCATGGTTTCAAACAAGGGCATACACAGTCAAGCCAAAGAAAACACAGTGATGGCACTTTCTGGTGTTGGTGGTATTAGAACCCTGCTTTTTGATGTTTTTATGATATGGCAACCAAAATTTATTATTCAAACTATATGATAAACCTCTCACATGACAATTATCTTTCCTTTGTATCATTGTTCTTCATAATCATTTGACCTACACGCCTTCAAAGTGTCCTTGGCAAACTTCTGACTGTTTCAAATAATGCACATAACATGACAGTTTTGACCTTGTCTTATCCCAATTTTGAGAGAAAATTGCAATGGTCACTCATACTAGTGCTTAATTCAACCCTTTGGTGTTTGCTTCTAACCTCATCACCACATCAATAACTAGTTTTTTATAAACTTGAACTGTAGTTTTTTAAAACCTCTCACAATACTTAGCAATTCTGAAACCAAGGGGGAGAACATGTAAAAATACCTTCAAACTTGATGGAAATCCTTTGTGGAGAGTTGGAGCAACTTTGTATGTGAACTGGAGGCGCGCTGGAGGTTTTAAACTTGCGCGGCACTCTGCAGAGAAAGAACGTCGCGCAAAAATCTAACCGGGCGGCCTATCGGGTCGTGGTCGGGCGCCGTGTACAGGCGCGTCACGCACACGTATAGGCGCGTCGCGCGACAGTCTACCGGGCGTGTAAAATCGCTCCTCAGCGCGTCGCGCAATTTTCCAGGCACGTTGCGCTTGTTAAACTGCTGCAAACTTTTTCAAACTGCTCTGAACCTCTTTGTTTGAGCTTGAGGACATCAAAGGGTTTTCACTCGAGCTGGGGTGTCTATGCAATGAATTTTCAATGATTTCTATCACATGGAATGCACGAGATGGCCAACGGTCTTAATCCCCTTTTGAAATGTAAACAAAACACAACCCTTGGTTTAGTATTTGGGAGGGTTTATTCAACATTTCTTTTGAAAAGTCTTTTTGTTTTTGGACTGAAGTTTAAAAACCTTCTTTTGAACACACGACGGATGTAGTTAAGAACCAACTGCTTTTCCTTTATTCAAAATGTGACAGTAGAGCACCTTGACTTGTTTTCTACACAGAGAAAAAGGTCTCCCTTTTGGCATCTTTGACATATTTCATAGGGAAGGATTTCCCTTTTCATAGTGGTATGTTTACATAACTTTGACTAGGCTCCAAGATCTGAAAGAAATATCATGATCGTTGTGCACTACCTAGGACTTGTGAACCTATCTGTAATGCCATTTTTGTTGAGAAAGAAGCTGTAATGTCACCTGAATATCACCTTTTATAATCTGGTCTGTCTTTGTCCTTTGAAAAGAGGACACCTGTGTTTGAATGCTGCTCCAGATCTATGAAACTCATTTCCATAACCTGTTGAAATATAGTCAATATCCTTTTCCTGTGTCCTGAATTTTCTTTTAACCCATAGCAGAGTTTGTGTTACTTGGGCTCTAGATTGTTATATTGGAAAGAAAATTTGATAAGGGACCGACTAAACCTCTCTCCTAATCTGCTGAAGGTTATTTGATGAGCATGTTTTGACAAAAGCTTTCTCTTATATATGATGACAGGCAAACCAGCTTTGACAAACATTACTGTTTTTACTTCTGTCTTCAAACAACACTTTGCTTCAGAAAACTCTAATCACTGTTTCACTTTTACACATGGGTCTGAAGGGTGATTCCTGTCAGTTTTGTCTCTCTGGTGACTATTTAACACAGCAACTCCAATTTTGAATGATACTCTGATGACCTTCACACCATTCTTTGCCACTTTGTTTATCACACTGTTGATGACATTTGTTATGTAACCTCACTTTAAATCTGTCAAGAAAATACTGAAGACCGCTTTGTTATTGGAAAGAATAGGGTTTGTATTTTCAACTTGTCTTGACAGTTTCTATCTTCAAAAGCTTCTTCAACTTCTTCCCCACTGCAGGTATCAAGCATTTGCTGTACTTATTTGGATTTTCCATGGCCCTTTTTTCAATTACTTCTCTGCTCAAAACATTTTATATGATATCTCTGTCCATTGAATAATGAAAACCCATTTTTGCCTTGAAATTTCTAAAATACTGACAATCTATCAAAACAACTCTTTGTCTATTATGAACAATAGTTTACATGGTGATGTATATTGATGACAGAAACTAGATTATTTGTGCCAGTTGTTATAGCAATTTTGACAAGGCAACTGTTCATTGATGAAGCTGCTTTCCAGAAAGACATGCTTGATTGTAGATGCAACTGTTAGGTGTTTTTGAGCTTTCTTCTTTGACTGTGGGTAGAAAACCAAAACAGGGGATGATGCATCAGAGTTTAGAAAGTGAAACAAGGATAGCTGCCCTTTTTGTTTCTTGTGAAGGGGGTTTTCACTGTCTCATTGCACTGCTCTTTGCTGAGGGGCAAATGAAATGTCACCATTTGCCTTGATCAACTTATGACAAGTCTTTTGACAGATAATCTCTATGAGTAGGGAGGTTAGCACCCTTTGAAAAACAACCATATTTTCTTCTGCATGTGTAATGAAATGACTTCTCAATTTTTCTTCAATTTGGTCTTGTTGAAATAGCAGGCTGTTTATGATTAGAATTGTTTTCACTAATGATATGTCTCTCCAAGGTTTTAACAATTCATATGATTTGAAAACTTCAAATGACTTCCTTTACAGGACCAAAACTCTGTTTTCCCTTTTCCTGCACACTTCAGATTCTAGCCCTGTTATGATCATCACTTACCCTCAGAAACTTAGATTCATTGTTTTACTGTCTAGTAAAAAGCAAACTTGGGCTTTTGCAATCCTTAAAGTCAATATTGGCCAGCGCCCTCTGCTTGTAGATGAAGGAGGTGCCTTAACCATCTGCTTGTAGATGAAGGAGGTTCTTGGCCATGACAAATTACCAGTCTGTGTGACAGTGGTGTCTTTCTCTTACTGTGATTTTCATGTTGAAAGGAAACTGCAAGTTCTTGATGAGTAACTCTCTGTCTTGCATATGTATCTCAGGCTCATGTTGACATTGAGAAACAGCTGTTCTTCTAAATGTGTATTCAAGAATTTTTTCCTAAGACGAAGTTATATTTCCTGTCTTTGTAGAATCCATAAAACACTATAAAACAACTAATAATCAGCTTAAGACTGTGGTTTATGCACTGCTGATACCTAGGGGTGTGTAAGTGGCACGACTTAGAGCTGTGATCAACTTGATTTGCAGAGTGGGAGGTCTGTCATGATTTTTTTGTATAAGATGGAGGTTTTTTGGCCTTTTGATGGTTGCCAAGGATAAAATGCCTTAAAGCGCCACTTCCTAACTTAGGGGAGGCTTTTGAAACAGACTTGGATTTTCCTTTTAGAGCTGATTGGCATACCATTAGGGCTGAAGCTAGATAGGATAGTGATAATGAGGTTTTGACTTTGATATGGGTGGACTGAAAAGTAGGAGGGCGAAAAAAGTTTTATGAGGGTTTTCTAGATGACAAATTGACATATGGAAATCAGCTTCTAGAAAACTCAACTATGGATCTAGTCATCACTAACAAGTGAAAAATACTGATGACTAACAGTGGCTCCATTTGGGGAGGGCAGATCCTCAGCAGGAGGTGTCCAGAATTCAGATCTTTGGCTTATGAAGACTAGTGCCTTATCCATTGGCGCAAAATTTCACCCTTCTTTGATGCTATTTCTGAAAAGTGACAGCATAGTTAACATCAATGATACTTCTACCTACCCCACTATCTTTCCTAACATTTTTTCTTCTCTTTGGCGCATTTGAACTAGCAGCCTTTTGACAATGTATATTTTTCTTTTTGCAAAATGAACCTATCTATTTCTACTCTTATATCTGCCCGGAGTTCAGATTAGACTGATGAACTCCTTCATTACTCTATCTATGCTAGATCAACTATCAAGATTAAGCAGTTTGATAGGATTTTGTTCTCTAATCTAAAGCATGAAATTTAAAATGATCAAATCAGGATTAGACAGTCTGACTTGTCATGCATTTGCAGCATAAAAGACAAGCTGCACACAAATATTATTTTGCAACAAAAGGGAAACTAGACAAGCGGGGCTAAGATGTACAATGTATTTTTCATCCCTCGCTTCTCTCTTTGGTTCTGTTTTAGGCATGTGGAACCAGAATCTCTCCCTAATCTAAACTTTGTGATAAGTCAATCTTACACAATGTTGACTATCTTTTGCACTCACTAACTTATCAGCAAATAAATTTAAACATGCTCGGCTATGATTAGGCTAGATAGCTGAACAAGACATTGAAGTACTAGTAGCGGCATTTAGGCTTGCTCGCTTTCCGAAGGACTATTTTTTGGAACATGGGGCCTTTGTTCTATCTTCACTCGCCCTCTTTTCTGTTTTTTACTGTTTTTTACTTTTCTTATCTTTTACTGTTTTTGACTTTTCTATTTTTCAATATTTCAGACAATGGTATGTACAATGAATGAAAAGTGTTTCAAACTCAGAAATCTTGGAAATGACGGAATTTAAGCATCTTATCCTTGTAAGGATCTCCTCTCACCCTTGGCCCACTCAACTCTTGAAAAGAAAAATTTGGGAAGTTTTCTCTCTCTAACATGACATAGGGATTCATGCAAGAATCTCTGAACAGACCAGTATCTTCCCGCTGTACCTCTTTGAATATCTGATTTCCACTCCTTCCCTTACTGTACATTTTCCTCAAGTAATGCATGTACTCTTGGTCATTCTTGAAATAGATAATGACATCATCAAGGTATGCAAAAATGCAGAAATTTAAAACTGGGAACATGGCCTTCATGAACAGATTTATGATATTGGGTGGTTTTGCAATTTTGATTTTGCAATTAGATCTACCTCCCGCAAATTGGAAAAAAATCTTTAAGCTGTCTACTTTGCAAGGGAATATTTTGAACATGACCTGAAACATCATCTTGCGAAAACACATGATTAAAAGCATTTTTAATTGGTATATCATGGTCTTGGGTAGAAAAAACAGAATTTTTGTTATAGGGAAATGCAGTAGTATTTCTAAAATTGAAACAGATTCTTTGACCAGCTGTTTTATCCCTGATTATTTTAGTTTGGTTCAGATTGTTATGTTTTCTTTTGTCAAAGTTATTCTTTGAGGGAGAAGAAGTATCACAACGTTTTTCTTTGTTTTTCCTGTAGAAATTGGTATTCTGCATGAGATTTCTGATTTTAGCATTTCTAAGTTCTTCATGAAAAGACAGAATATGAGCCAATTTCAGTAGCTCCAGTATGCTGGGACTGCAACTATCATTCTTGCTCATAAGAAGTTTATCAGGCATTTTTTCTAGATTTTGAGCTGCTGGGGATATAGTCAAAGTTTCATTTGCAGTGGATGATCCATATGATGGTAAATCTTTGAGGTATGGTAGAAACATTAAACTCTCTTGCTCCCGAGTTCCGAACAGGTTTATGATGTGTAAGTCTTCTAAAGCTTTCACTCGGAAAAAAATTCCGCAGGTTATTGCTGGTGTTTGATTAAAGTTAGAGTAACTCTCTTGATAATACATAAGGGTTTGCGCTTCTTGCTCTAATCCCACCTTAGAAGGGACATACTTACTTTCTTCATGACACAGTTGTTCATGATCATGGTAGTTTTGAGTGTCTAGTTCATCATAAGGCACCAGGGACAGCTGATGTGGTGGATCTAAGTTTATTTCAGTTTCTTCTGACTCTTCCTCCATGTTTTCATCAATATGCATAATGAAAGAGTTCAGGTCGGAACGCAAGGAACACATTGGAATGTTGTCTGGCCTATCTTGACTGCTAATCATGTATTTCATGTGTGATTCTCGGTAGAGTATTTTGGTCTGGCCGAACACAGGAATGGTGGCGTATGACATGTCCAGTTGAATATTCCCTTGGAGTTTGGCTCCCCAAGATCTAGATAGAAGCATCCCGTACTTGGGAGGGATGTCTGCCACTACTATATCCATGATTAGATGTTTCGCGGGTATTTGGGCCAGACTAAAACAAAGGTCTTTGATCAAACCCAGGCATTTGACTCTACTCGAATCAAATGAATACAAGTCTTTGTATGGTCTTGTGATTTCCAGGCCTAGTCTTTCCATTACTACCTTCGGCATAAGATTATGCGAGGCGCCGGAGTCTAGCATGGCATTGTGGAGGATTTGGTCATGGATGTTTAGGCTAATGTAAAATGGAAGAGTAGTTCCTTCTTGGAATTTTCCCTCTACCTTTGGACCAAACAATACTTCAGGAGTGTCATCAGCCAGATTAACAGTGTTTGCATCATTCCCTAGATTTAAGACTTTTAGTACTTGGGATTTATAAGAGTTTTGGGCAATGAGTTCAGTAAGAGGCATGGTGATCTTAATCTTGGCGATTTCGCCTTCAAAGCTGAAAGGTAGCTGAAGTTTAGATATGTTTGTTTCAGTTTTTTCAGCCACGACCTTCTCTATGTTCTGAGTTTGTTGACCTTGTTTTGGGATTTTATTTGCCATAGTTGTTTCGGTGACTTTTGTAGAAGTACCAGGAGTATCTGAGAGAGGACTAGCTTGGGTAACTTTAGCTTTGTTTTGGTCAGTTTTCTCAACCTTAATTTTGTCACTGCTTGATGCTTTCTTGAGGATGGTATCTGGAGCTTTAGCAGTATCTGAGTTACCTTTCTTGGCATTATCTTGGTTTCTTTTGCTTCTAAGGTCATATTGCATGTGAGCTTCTATAATGGCATTCTGAAAATCTATGGCAGGGTCGTCGGGATCTTCATAGTTGGTCTCATCCTGATCAGGAGAAAAGAAAGCTTGTTCTTCTTCTGTGAGGTACACCTCACTCTCATTATCAGATCCTATGAGGTTTAAATGATGTTCATCAAGAGGTTCTGTATCCCTATCATCCTCTTCCACATAGTTTTCATTGAATGGTGGCCTAATTTGTTGGTCATTTTCCCTTGGTCTGTTTTGGGGTTGTTCCCTCCTAAAGTTTTGGTTCCGGTTTCTGTTTGGAGGGTTTGGTTGGTTGTCCCTAACAGGAGCTTTTTCATTTATCTTTTCCCACATTTTGGCCATGGTTTTGACTAAGTCATCTATTCTAGGATCTAGGGAAGGCGATGAAGTGGAGACCTCGTCTTTATATGTGACCTTTCTTTCTGATCTAGTCCTAGCCCTTTTTTTTGCTAAGTTGGCATCTGCTTTTATGGCTATTTGTTGCATTTCCTCTAAGGTAGGGGGATCCTTGTCTCTCAGATGATATGTCATGTCCGGATCGAAACCCTCGGGGAATTTTGCCAAGGCTAAACCAAGTGGTGGTTTGAAATGAGGTGGAAGGGAGTTATATACACTGTTGAACCTAGTGCAGTAAGCTTGGACACTTTCCCCATTTTCCCGTTTTAGGTTGTTATATTCTGACAGGATTTGAATGGGGTTTCTTCGGATTTCCCACCTATTTCTGAAGACTTGATGTAGTTCTGGGATATTGTGGATGATGTTTGGAGTTAAGATTTTGAACCATGTTTTGGGTTCACCACCAAGAATTTGAGCGAATATTCTCATTTTGACGGTCTCATCTTGTACCTCCAGGTATTCATAAGCGTCAGTCATCCTACTTATATGCTGTTGAGGTGTAGTGGTGTCTTCTCCAGTAAAGTGTGGGATTTTGTCTTGATATTTATTTGGGAGAGGAGCCAAAGGTGGTGGCAACACCAAAGGTGCGTACCAGGCTGCCATGACGGGAGCTAATGGATGATGTACAAGATGAGGACTAGTGGGATGAGATGAGGTGGTTTGAATAGGTGTGGCGGATGAACTTGGACTAGTGATCTGGTTTCGAGAAGATCTGGGATGGTAGGAGCCAAACTGATAGAGAAGCTGGAAGTCAGGAGGAGTGGTAGGTGAAGCTTCTCTACTAGGACTCTGTGGTGGGTCTAGGGGTTCAAGATCGTCAAAGTTTATCTTACTAGATGATTTGCTTCTGGGAAGAGTTTTTGATGATTCTAATTCAAAAGGTGAATCTGGTAGGATAGTGAGATGTTCAGGTACTGATCTTGTTTTACGGATGGATCTACCAGTAGCTAGATGGTCAGTTTCGGAAGCTTGCCACAGAATCTTCTCTGGGTCATCTACTATGATAGGGGGATTTGGGTCTGGATGGGATCTGGTGTTGATTCTTCGTGAAGCCAGATTTTGGATCTAGAGTTTAGAGAGAATGGTATTGGTGAATGTTTTGGATGAGTGGTCTCTCTAAAGCTCTACTAAGGTGAAGGATGGTTAAAAATAAAAGGGATGGACTAGTGGAGTCGCCAGGTGGAACTGGGTTGTTTTGTGAAGATAGCTATGGTCCACCACCGGTAACTAATCTGGAAATGTTTTGGATTTTCTGAGTTTTATGTGCAATCTATGGTTTAAAGTATTCTAAATTTGTTTCAACACCTTGCTAGGGTGGCGAGAACAAAAAGAGTTTACTCTAAAATGGTCTATGGACTGCTTGCTTGTTTAAGTATCTAAAGGACCAAAGAGTCTATAAGAGTTTGCTAGACTATCATGTACTCAGTGTCCCACCATCTCCCGCTATGTTAGTGAGCGATGGGATAGGTCTATCGGATAGTAACCTAGAGTTTGGTAAAATAGTAAGGCCTACTAGAGGTTAGTGGAGTCGCCAGGTGGATTTTCAGTTGTTTTGAGATATACTTGTATGGTCCACCACCAATATTGACAAAAACCAATCTAAGGGAGTTTTTTGTGGTTTTTCTGAGTTTTATGTGCAGCCTAGGATGTAAGAGTGTTATAAACCTGATTCATCACTTTGCTAAGATGGTGAAGCAGAGAGTTTACACTAAATGATTCTAAAGGCTGATGGTTTAAGTTAAAATTTGAAGGATTAAGGAGTCTATTAAAGTTTGCTAGACTATCATGAACTCAATAAGTCCCACCGTGATTGCCATTATGTTAGGTTCCCGTGATTTGGCCGATTGGTGAGCCAAATGACGACGTAACATCAAACCAAGCTTTGGAGCCCGAGGACCTAGCCTTCCTGGACTCAGAGAGGGCTCTCTCTATATGTGTAAAAGATATCGGTGTGTTTGCTTATGGTGTTCTGATATTAGGCTAGTTATGAAGTGAGTTTTTTTATTTTTGGTTTTTTAAGTTTGTGAGGGATAAAACTGATCAAAGATATAAAAATGGGTAACAAGAAGTTATATCAACTGGGCTATGGGGTCAAAAAGGTCAAGGAAGCTATCAGATGATGATGTGAGGCTGCTGTAGGGCCGATTTGATTCAAGGTAGAAAGGATCTTTGGGAAAAATGGAGTAAATGGACATCAAGTTTGTGAAAGACGAGGGATTTCAAGTGTAACTAGTTGATAGCAGACATAAACATGTTATAGCAAGCCATTAATTATGCTAAATGTAACTATGAGCTAATTAATACATAGAAATCAAACATTCCAGCCATGCATAGAAGTATAAGACCTTCTAATTTTGGGAAATGGCTATCAGTCTTTGGGGAAAACACATAAGACAGACTAATAACTCAAAATACTATGCCGGAATGCCTAAACACAGTCTTTAAGTTATTGGGCACTTTGAAAAACAAGCTTTCATAGTTTTAGGCAAAGGGCTAGATCAGGACTAGGCCTCCTTGGTTCAACAAGATGATAAACTAATCAGTCAAAGAGATAGTTTCATGGATAGAACTATGGATAGTCATAGGTTAGCAGGGCACACCATACATCCTACTCAACATGCATAGAACTTATGAATAAAACTAGCAACAATGTCCTTAAGTTACTAAAGAGCAGTTAAGAATTCTTAAGTACAACTAAGGAAGAAGAAAACATAAAGCTATGAAGATTCAGGAATTTTGAGGTGCCTCCATGGGCATATCTCAAACTTAATCTCTACTGATATATAGCAGCAAGAAACATGTATCATGAATGAAAACTAGAAGACAAAAACAAAGCAAGAAACACTATACCATTCTACCATGTCATGGAATCCATCAACAATCCTTCATCATTCATCAAGAGCATCCAAGAGGCAGTCCAAAAATCATAACACAAGTATGTTCTTCAAAGCTCATATGACGAATATATTACTTCTTCTCTCAAGTTCAGCCTTGTTTTACAATGAAGCCTTGTGGAATAAATAGGCTCAAGTGAGGAAAACCTCATGGTGCAAATAGCTATCCCATTGGCCAAATCAAAATATATAAACTTGTCCTTGAGGCTTTGCAAAGCCCAAGGCACAAAATATCCCATAAAATATCTAAAAAAATGCTAAAAATGGGAATTATATTGACTTTACATCATTTTCCAAGTGTAAAAATAGCTAAACGCACATTTGGAAAAAGCAGATTTTTGAGGTTCAAAAATTGCAAAAATACTTCAAATTTATATCAGAAAAAGGTCCCTTGACTTGCTGGAGGCAATTGGCAGCCTTCCCGGTGTCGAAACAAGGATCATGATAGCTCGTTGGAAATATTTCTATGTCTAATTTTCGGGGCAACTAAAATCACGTCAATCTGATGCCCAGAAGTCCTCCAAATCTGTACCTGTGTGTAAAAAGCCAGGAAATAGCAGACTGCTAATATGACGGGCAGAATGTGCAAAAAGTGAGCATTTTTCGCCGTTTTGAGGGGGCGAATGATCTCCAAATGCTCTGAAAATCGTTGAGGACCTGCTCATAGAATTATGGCATCAAATGGTATCATCTTCCTCACTTGAAAAAACCTCAAACTGAAATGGCGAAATAATGAGTTTTCGACCAAAAACTCAAAAAATGCCAAAAAACAAAAAGTTGTCGAAATGGGCCCAAAATTGGCACGCATGACCCTCAAGGGTCCCTAGCAACATGCTCCGAAGCTGAGGCCAAAATATCAAGTGCTGATGTGCTTTTCTCTTCTTTCCGTGCGGGGCGCTTCCCCTTTGCTTTCTTCAATTTCTCTTGGGTTGCCTTTAGTTTGCGCCGGGAAAACTGATTCAAATTTTGAAAGTGATGTGTCCTCTTCCTTTGCAGCTCTAGATCTTTGTTTGCTCTTTCAAGCTTCATCTCCAAGTGTTTGTTCGCTCTTTCAAGCCATGCCTCTTTGTTTTTTTCAATTTCCTGCTCAAGGAGTGCAGTGAGAGGAAAGGCTTGGAGATGGGCTTGTTCTTTTTCTTTCTGCTTTTCCAAGGCTCTTTTAAGCCCTATGGTCCTAGGCCTCTTCCGCCTAGGCTGGTCTCTCTCTTATTCCTCATCAAAATCACCAATGAGTTCTTCTATCCTTGCTTGCGCCTTAGTTGCTTCATTTTTGTATTTGATCACCCGTGCTTCATGAACAGCTGTGTGAACACTCATCTGTTTGTTTTGGGTTTCCAAGAAATAGTTGAAGTTCCTTGCCCGTTGAAGATCATTCTCCAATGTCTCAATTTTCCCCTCTTTATGGATTAGGAGGTTTTCAAGAAGGCGGGCTTCATTATCGCTATCATCACTCTGGATTGGAATGACAATGGATGCTCCTTCATGTTCTTGACTTTTTCCAACCTTGCTTTTCCCTTTGAAGGCCAATCTTGCACTCTTCCTCCTTGGCATGCTAATGGGAGACCTCTTGGGCAACTTTCTTTTGCTAGGGATAACTTTTGTCACTTTTGGAGTGGTAGCCTTAGACCCTTTCTTCTTTGCTGTGCTGAGCTTTGTTCTTTTGGGAGGAGGAGACACAACTGATTTACCCTTGACATCTTCTTGAAACTACTGCTCTCCTTGAGGCTGCTGGATGTATTCTTCTTGCTGTTCACTTTGTTGCCCCTGTTCTCCAACATCAATTTGTTGTTCTGCTTCAATGCCTTGTTCAATTTGTGTTTCAACTTGCCGCCCTTTTTCACCAAAATCAAGTTGCTGCTGTGCTTGGATTTCTTGCTCATTTTGTGGCTCAAGATGTTGCTCAAATTCCTGCCCAAGATGTTGTTCCTGTTCTTCAATATCAAGCTGCTGCTCTTCCTCTTGTACCTGTTGTTCATCATCTTCTTTTCGCTGCTGACCTTCACCACTGTCCTGCTGCTGTTCCTCATCTTGTGTACGCTGCTGTTCTTCCCTTTCCTCTTGCTCATGACCTTTCTCTTCTTGCTGTCTACTCCCTTCTCCTTCTTCCTGCTGCCTTGACTGTTCAGTGGTAATTTTGAGCCTTCTAGGAGTAGGCCTGCTGGACAAAGGTATAGGGCGATGAACAGGCTGATTGGGAGATACATGGACCGGAGGAACAGTAGAGAAATCTGGGTGGCTGATAAAAACATCCCATGGAACCTCCTTTTTCTCTAGCTGGTGTAGGATGATAATTTTGATCAGAGAATGATGGAAAAGAGAAGGTATTTGCAGAGGTGGACCCTTCTTCTGGACCGTGGATGCCATCTTCTCGATGCTTTTGTATAAAAAGTAAGGAAGATTTAGTTGCCTGTTTCTAGTGAAATGCATCAATAGTCGGACATGGTAGGCATAAACTCGATCAAACCTCCCTTCACAAGTAAAATATTTCATTATGACTTTCATAAAAGGAGCATAGCTGTCAAGAAGATATGAAAAAGGGAAAATAGCAGTGAAAGCATCTCTATGCTCAGGCTTGATGAAAAGCTTGTAATCTTCTAAGTCAAGATGGGTCTGTTTGAACCATTTTTCGCCATGACATGGAATCTTGGTGGCCTTGGACACTGATCTTGGAGAAAACTTGAAATCAAGGTCCGCTACCCTGAAATGCTTGTTCTGGAACCTCAGGGCGCATAGGTGTGTTAATGGCGAAAAATTTTTGACCTCCTATATCTTCTGGCAGAAGTCTATACAACCTACTTCATGGAAGTTGAAAAGGATAGATGGATGCGCATTTACCTCCTCTGTAGAGATTGGCTCATATCTTTTATGTGGGCCACTCCTGCTGTCTTGCCTTGGAGGCATTTTGACCTAAATGTGCTTTTGAAGAAACAAACTGCCTTACTGTGTGTAAACTGGCTTCTGGAGCCAAAACTGTGTCAATTCACTGTTTTGATAGTGAAGAATGTCTTTGGATGACTGCACGATGTTCCCTCACAATATAAAGAACCCCTGCTCCCTTAAAAAGTGGCCTTCCACCTTGAAAGTATCCCTGCCAACAGACTTTTCAATAGGATACCATATAGTGAAAAGGAGGCAGCTGTTAGGTGAATTTTCCGTGTAAGGTGTCAAGAAATCACTTTGCTCTTTGTGAAGTTTGGAGGTTGACAACTCATTTTAATCTTTGTCCCAAGTAGGCTTTCCAATCATTACAAAACCTGCCCTGTCTAATGTGCCAAACACTCAACACACTTATGTTTTATGCAATCAACTCTTAGTGAAATTAGACAGTCAATGTCACAGTTCTGAACAAGGTGACAGAGTAAAAATGCTCCAAAAGTTCAACCAAGCCTGCAATAGCCTTCTCTTTTCAAAATAACCAGGACCTCTTATAAATGTAACACCTTGCCTTTGTAGAAAAAACCTTTATTTTATATGAACATCCACTTATCAAATAAGCTCAAATAACGAAGACAGTCAAGTGGCATACTCAGTGAAAAACTGTCCCTTCTGTGTTAAATAGGAGTTACTTTTGCCCTTTTGAAGCTTGGAAGGTATAGGATCTCTTGTCCTTTGATTAATAAAGGTGTAAACACACAGCTCCCAGTTCAACACAATTTCTTTCTTGTAGGCGCCTTTAATAGCACATTCAACATCTTACCACAGTTTTACATCTCGGATTACCTTAGAGCAAAAAAAACACTGTTTTTTCAGCTATGGTGACAAGGTTTGAAAGTTTTGTATGCTGTGATGTGGAAAATTTGTAGCAGTTTCAACACATTGTTTTCTCTATAGGCATTTTTTAGCAATATATCTATCCCTCCAGCATGGTTTCAAACAAGGGCATACACAGTCAAGCCAAAGAAAACACAATGATGGCACTTTCTGGTGTTAGTGGTAATAGAACCGTGCTTTTTGATGTTTTTATGATATGGCAACCAACATTTATTATTCAAACTATATGAGAAACCTCTCACATGACAATTATCTTTCCTTTGTATCACTATTCCTCATAATCATTTGACCTACACGCCTTCAAAGTGTCCTTGGCAAACTTCTGACTGTTTCAAATAATGCACATAACATGAAAGTTTTGACCTTGTCTTATCCCAATTTTGAGAGCAAATTGCAATGGTCACTCATACTAGTGCTTAATTCAACCCTTTGGTGTTTGCTTCTAACCTCATCACCACATCAATAGCTAGTTTTTTATAAACTTGAACTGTAGTATTTTAAAACCTCTCACAATACTTACCAATTATGAAACCAAGGGGGAGAACACGTAAAAATACCTTCAAACTTGATGGAAATCCTTTGTGGAGAGTTGGAGCAACTTTGTATGTGAACTGGAGGCGCGCTGGAGGTTTTAAACTTGCGCGGCACTCTGCAGAGAAAGAACGTCGCGCAAAAATCTAACCGGGCGACCTGTCGGGTCGTGGTCGGGCGCCGTGTATAGGTGCGTTGCGTGACAGTCTACCGCCTGTGTAAAATCGCTCCTCAACGCGTCGCGCAATTTTCCAGGCGCGTCGCGCTTGTTAAACTGCTGCAAAAATTTTCAAACTGCTCCGAACCTCTTTGTTTGAGCTTGAGGACATCAAAGGGTTTTCGCTCGAGCTGGGGTGTCTATGCAATGAATTTGCAATGATTTCTATCACATGGAATGCACGAGATGGCCAACGGTCTTAATCCCCTTTTGAAATGTAAACAAAACAAAACCCTTGGTTTAGTATTTGGGAGGGTTTATTCAACATTTCTTTTGAAAAGTCTTTTTGTTTTTGGACCGAAGTTTAAAAACCTTCTTTTGAACACACAACGGATGTAGTTCAGAACCAACTGCTTTTCCTTTATTCAAAATGTGACAGTAGAGCACCTTGACTTGTTTTCTACACAGAGAAAAAGGTCTGCCTTTTGGCATCCTTGACATATTTCAAAGGGAATGATTTCCCCTTTCAGAGTGGTATGTTTACATAACTTTGACTAGGCTCCAAGATCTAAAAGAAATATCATGATCGTTCTGCACTACCTAGGACTTGTGAACCTATTTGTAATGCCATTTTTGCTGAGAAAGAAGCTGTAATGTCACCTGAATATCACCTTTTATAATCTAGTCTGTCTTTGTCCTTTGAAAAGAGGACACCTGTGTTTGAATGCTGCTCCAGAGCTATGAAACTCATTTCCATAACCTGTTGAAATATAGTCAATATCCTTTGCCTGTGTCATGACTTTTCTTTTAACCCATAGCAGAGTTTGTGTTACTTGGGCTCCAGATTGTTATATTGGAAAGAAAATTTGATAAGGGACTGGCTAAACCTCTGTCCTAATCTGCTGAAGGTTATTTGATGAGCAGGTTTTGACAAAAGCTTTCTCTTATATATGATGACAGGCAAACCAGCTTTGACAAACATTACTGTTTTTACTTCTGTCTTCAAACAACACTTTGCTTCAGAAAACTCTAATCACTGTTTCACTTTTTCACATGGGTCTGAAGGGTGATTCCTGTCAGTTTTGTCTCTCTGGTGACTATTTAACATAACAACTCCAATTTTGAATGATACTCTGATGACCTTCACACCATCCTTTGCCACTTTGTTTATCACACTGTTGATGACATTTGTTATGTAACCTCACTTTAAATCTGTCAATAAAATACTGAAGACCGCTTTGTTATTGGAAAGAATAGGGTTTGTATTTTCAACTTGTCTTGACAGTTTCTATCTCCAAAAGCTTCTTCAACTTCTTCTCCACTGCAGGTATCAAGCATTTGCTGTACTTATTTGGATTTTCCATAGCCCTTTTTTCAATTACTTCTCTGCTCAAAACATTTTATATGATATCTCTGTCCATTGAATAATGAAAACCCATTTTTGCCTTGAACTTTCTAAAATACTGACAATCTATCAAAACAACTCTTTGTCTATTATGAACAATAGTTTCCATGGTGATGTATCTTGATGACAGAAACTAGATTATTTGTGCCAGTTATTATAGCAATTTTGACAAGGCAATTGTTCATTGATGAAGCTGCTTTCCAGAAAGACATGCTTGATTGTAGATGCAACTGTTAGGTGTTTTTGAGCTTTCTTCTTTGATTGTGGGTAGAAAACCAAAACAGGGGATGATGCATCAGAGTTTAGAAAGTGAAACAAGGATAGCTGCCCTTTTTTTTTCTGTTGTACAGTACAACAACCCCCCATTTTAGACTTGTTCATATCAAATAATGGGGACCTTTTCTATAAAAATTTTGGCTAAGCACCTTTTAGGATTTTTTTTTTAAGTCAATTATCTTACGATTTTGTTAATTTTTCATTTTCTTTGGATTCTTGTTTTGATTGCTTTGTTAGAATCGATTTTTTATAAGCCTCCCATTGATGCTTGTTTTGCCTCATTTGGTCAACTGGTTTGAAAATGGCACTCCTTTGAAGTCCCATCATTTATCTAGTCTGGGTTAAAAATGTTATTTTTATTCTTTTTATTTATTTTCGGAGTGGCTGTAGTTTAGAAAATTTCATAACTAAACTAAACATCATCAAAATAAAACCAAAATAAAAAAACAAAAACTGATATTTAACATTAAATTTTAAACATTAATTAAATTAATTATTATAATAAAATATAATTAATTTAATTAAAATTAAAACTTAATATATATATATATATATATATATATATATATAAAATAAAATTTACATCGCATATCGCGATATCTCAATATCGCAATATCGGAACACATCGCAACTTTTATATAATGCACATTTGACAAACTGCGATATTGCGATAAGGCAATATGCGAGGTGTTAAAAAGTTTTAATATAAGGTTTTTGTTTTTCCCTTATGCCTCCCGTACCTCCACCTCACTCACCCTCACGTCACCCTCACCTCACCTCACCCTCCACTCACCTTATCCCTCCACAAACATATGGCATAAGTTTTAATATTTGAATGATACATATGGGTGGAGTGTTTAACATTCATGGTAGTGGAGAGTAAGTTAGTGTTTGGATTAATGGAGCTTTAGTGTAGGTAGGTTAGTTTATATTTTTTAAATAATATTTAATATTTAATGTAATTAATATATAATATTTAATTAATTTAATTAAATTTAAATTTAAATATTATTTATATTAATTAGTTTATAAATAATTAATATTTTAGTTAGTTAGATATTAATTAATAAATAGTTTATTAATTAATTAGTTTAGTTCATAATTAATAATTAAATTAAAATTAATTATTAGTTAATTAGAATTCTAATTTAGGATTAATTTTTTAAATTTAAATGCTGATTTTTAGCCCAGCAACAGAAAATTCCAGAATTCTGCCAAAATTGACTCACCAACTTCGGAGGCCCATAGAATGAGTTTTATTTGGTCAAATGAGGCCCAGGACGGCTCATTGGAAAGATAAAATCAAGGAGAACATTTATAAGGAGGTTTCAATAACAGATTTGATCATTTATTGGGTCAAAAATCAGGTAGAAGATCAAGCTCCGAATTTCTAAAAATAAAATCAATTTTCTGAGTTTTGCTTTCTCGATTTTCATTTGTCCAAGCCTCTTCTAATTGTAGATTCGCTCATGAATGATATATTTGGCCAATTAAACTATCCTAGGCATCAATAGAGAACTTATATTTTATGTTTAATGATTTATTTAAATTAAATTTGATTGGATTTGTTTTAATCCCAGAAATGGTATTTTGATTTTATTGTTACATTTTAAATCATTTTGATTTCTTTTTGCAGGAAAACAGTAGAAGATATATGGAGAAAAAAGACCTCAATCAATGAGAATGCTCCAACAATTAAAGATGGGAATTTTGAGCAAATAAAATTGGATTGGGCAGATTTCTCTTCAACAAACTTTCATCTCAAGAATTCCTTTGCAAATATTATAAATATGAGATTGCAGAATGTAATAAAGGGTTGCTCTCCTCTGCAATTCCAGACTTCTAAAAGCATTTCTGTTATAGGAATTTAGAGTTGTAGATGGGGAGGAGAGAAAAACTTCAGATCTGAACATTAATGAGGGTTTATTCTTTATATCTTGAATTATGCATGATGGGCAGAGTTTGCATTTCTGCAGCTCTAGTCTTGAAAGCAGAAATTCAAGTAATGTAAAGTATTGTTAAAGACCAGGATCAGAGACGCAGATTCAATTAATTGGTATTTTTGGCATTTCTGTATCAAATACCAGTTTCATTTTTATTTTAATAAAATTGTTGTTTCATTTTATTCATGTTTTGGAATTTCTGTTGATATGGATAATTTGTCTCAAATTGTTAAGTATCTCTGCTTTTATGAATTAAACTCTGATTTCTGAGTAACCATTACTCAGAAATTTGTCTTATAACACTGATTTATTAAATAGTAATGTGTTGTGAATTTCTTCCACATGTTATCGTTTAATTATTAGTTTGACTGATATGATAATCGACATCAATTTTTGTGAATTTCTTACGGAGTGTTGTTGATTAATTATTTTAGTCAAATGGTCTCAATAGAATGTGTTTTGGTACTCACAAATGTGAGCTAATTGAATTTCTTCGTTAGCTTAATATTAATTTAAAACCAGACATATTTTAATTCTCATTATTTAATTATCTTGCTCTTAGTTGGGTTAGATTTTCATCTACCTAATTGAGATAGGATTTAGATTAGTTTCTTTTGCTTGCATTATAGAATAAGTTTGCAATTAGATTAAATTTACATTCTTTTAAGTCCTCTTTTCAAAGAGGCAAAATCTTAGTTGTGGTTTGGCTGAACCCAAATCAGCTTAAGGGTCATTCTCTTGCTTGATCAACAAGAAGAATTGATCTGATATCCCTGTCTATTGGTAGTTAAGGACACACCATAAACCAATAGCGATAGGGAAAAGGTAACTGGACCTAGTTAAACTAGTCGGAGCCACTATCATAAACAGAAAAGGAACTGTATTAAGGTCCAGACCGGGTGGTTATCCCCCAATGTTGTAGCAGCGATTTTCGAGGCTTCAACATTTTTGGTGTTAGAAGGAGGGCCTGAAACTTGTTGTTTGTTGGAGTCTTTTCAATTTTAACATTTTATTTAATCACAATGGCTCCTTTTAAACTTCCAATTTGGAGTTGTATCCATGGACGTGCATCTTCCAATACTCCACCCGAAGTGGTAAGACTCTTGTCTCAGGTAAAGTTTAATGGTGAGAGAAATTCTTCTTCTTTTAATCATGTCTGTCAATTTATTCAAAATGTTTCAAATTATGATTTTCAGGGAATTGATGAAGGCATTTTATGCAGAATTTTTACTCTCACATTTGAGGCAAAAGCCAGAAACTGGTGTAGAACTCTTCTGGTTGCCTTAATTCACAGCTGGGATCAATTTGTTAAAATTTTTGTTTGTAAATTTGACCACTATGATTATGATCAGGTATGTGATGAAATTGAATATCTTCGAAATGAAAATGAGTCTATTAGAGATTTTAATATTCGATTTCATTTGAATTGTTTAAAATTTAATTTCAAAAATGAACCTATGAAAGAAGAATCACTAGATTGGTTTGAACATAATTATTCTCTTCCTCCTATTCCCGATCCATATGAAATTAGTTCAAACTTTGTTCCATCCTCTTCTAACATAAATGAGAATTCCAATTTGGGTGTGCAAATAAATTGTGATGAAGAGGTTTCACAAAGCTTGGAAAATATTTCTAATCAAATACAAGAAGACAACAACAACAATTTTGGAGAAATACCTACATTGGAATTTGAAAGTTTCTCTGCATTAAATTCAGAAAATCAGATTGCAAATCAGCAAGTGCAAGCAACAATCAAAGTAAGTAATAGCATGCAAACTGTTGTACAAATTTTTGAATCTTTTCATGATGAACAAATGCCGAAATCAGAGCAGCAACGTAATCTTCTTCAAAAAAGCATGAGTACGCAAAGGAATGATTTAGAATATGAAATTTACAATGAGCATAATGTACAAGAGTTCTCAAACCGAAACATTTTTAAATGCATTATTTCAGATTCACATTTTTCCCTTTATCCTGATATTTTTAATGATGGTAATTTTTCCCCTCTTGGTGTTAATGATATTTCAAAAAATACAGAAGCTGATCTAAATGAATTACCATTAAATTTTTATCAAGATAGAGAAGCAATTAATGATTATTCTTTTGCCATTAATAAACATGAAATTCTTGTTCCTCCTTGTTTCGATATATTGGATGAGATTGAAGGGAATTCTAAAGAATCTTGTGAAGTCATTTATGATAATTACTCTGACATAGAAGATGTTGATTTCTATTTTTCTCAAGAGAATTCTCATAAGAAAATTCAAATAACATCTGGGAATGAGGAACATTTCAATTTAGAAATTATTTCAACTAATCCTCATTTTAAAGCAGATAATCATCTTCATGATTTCACTATTCAATAAAATATTCCAATTTATGATTCATATCATGATCAAGCTTTCATTTATGTTCATAATCATAAATCTTTTTCTAATTCACAAGTTGGAATTCGAAATTACTCAAATTTCATCATTCTGGCCAATCCTTGTGAAAAAGAAATTATTTCAAAACAATCCCAATTGTGCTGTAACATTAGTTGTAACAATAGTGATTTCATTTTATTTTTGTTTCCTCGATTATTTTGTATTAAATCATATTTATTTTCAGATTTTATTTTTCATATTTTTGATACATTACGTTGGCATGTTGAGTACTTTACTATCAAACATTCAATTGATACATTGCCCCGTTGGAAAATTGAAGTTTTATATTATAATCAAAAACATCAAAAGCTATTTCAATTTCAATTTCAATCAATGCTAATATTTTATCAAAAGTTTCTATCTTCTCAAAGGCAATATCAACAAGAGAATGTATTTTTAGAAATCTGCCAGCAATCCAATTTAATTAATAATTTTCCATTTCATTTGAAAGATTTCCATCCATTTTTCATTAATTCATTTGAAAAATATTTGGAAACTTTTCCATCATGGAAGATTGTTAATAACTTAACATTAACACATAACACTAACAGTTTCTTCTAGGCCTTTGAATTTAAAAGCTCATATTCACAATCTGGCCTGTCATCTCTTCTTTTGAACATTTCCCAATTTTTAATAGAAATCCATCCAGATTTCTATGATCCAATTGGTATTCAATTGGAAAGAAAACTTCATGAGAAGGAGATTTTAGATAAGCTTCTAACAATAGTTGTACATTCTGATTTCAGGTTTAATTTTCTTCGTTCAATTATATTTGTATTTTTATTACTAACATTTGAATTGTACATACATGCAGGGATTAAAATGAGAAAATGGTTACACTGGAAATATGACTATACCTAGTCATTTTTCAAATATATGGTTAGAATAGGAGTAGAGTTAATGTAGTTAATTTATTTTCAACAGTTTTGTAGATTAACAATAAAACAAAGCAATCAACCATTTTCATACATATTTAGTGAAAACATTTTCTCCCAATCAGAAGATTTTAATTCTTGTTTTCCTTTTTAAATTTCTTATAGCAATACCTCTACTCTTCCTATTTTGAATAATGTCTTGATTAATTTCAATTAAGGTTGCACTTGGCATCAATCGCCTCAAAGACACTTTTCTTAATTTCGGGATTTCCTTCTAAGATTTTCTTTTGAAATTTATATGATAAAGGTTTGGAAGATATAAAAGCTCCATGATCTCATTATCCCATGAAATGTATGATTGTCTATGATAAGCTTAATTCTGAATCAATCATTATTAGTCAGTCTAACCTTTCGTGGTAATCATATGAAGTTCATATTATCTTCCTCGAAATTTGCTAAGCTGACCTTAAGGATGCCCATTTTTGCTGTGTGCACACATTCAAATTTGTTTTGACATTTTTCCACAATTAGTGGCTTTATCCCATTCGGACCTTTAGTTTATTATCTGATGTTGTAATACGCATCATATTTATTTACTGAAGGCATTATTGAACAGTCACTATAACCAATACATATTTTTCTCAAGTTAATTCGGAATGAGCAGAGGTAATAAATTGTTGTTGCAATTCAAAAGGGAAGGATAGTTTCATATTTATTTCTGGTGAATTTTATGGATTTCAGATTTCCTGAACATGAATAAACATATCTTATTTAGGCTGATTGCTCACTCCGATTTAGAATAAATAATGAGATGATTTTGAACAAAGTTAGAATTCTGATAAATCGAAGGAGAAATTTGAAGATTCATGAGGTAAAATCTACAGACAATTTCCTTCTAGGTACGCATTCACATGTTCTTTCTCATATATTATTAGTTTCTCTTTTCTTTAGTTTATTTTTTATTTTATTTTTGTTTTATTTGCAGGATTTCATTTGTTTTCAAAACTGGAAGTAAGCAGCAAACCAATTTTAAATTTGCAACAGGTTCAGGGAAATTTTATTTAAGATTCATTAGAATTTGAGCAATTTTTTAATTTTGCTTTCATTGATCATTTCAATTTGATTTTCATATTGTTGATACTTCAGTGAAAATATTCGCAATACTACCATCCCATTCATCTTCGTCAATCATTTCATATGATATCACAACCATTTGTAGCGAAATGTTTCATCGAAAGTAGCTCTTACCATTGTTGATAACAAATTGTTCATAAAAGATCTCCGATGTATTACCTCACTCATATGCGATATCGCATTTTGCATTTCGCATATCAGAGGTTTGCAGTTGAAGTATACTCCATTATCGTGAATTGCCTTTCCCAATATTGCGACAACCACATAAGTCCGGACCCGATATAAAATTAAAATCAAGTTTATAAAATATCGCGTCCATTCAATCGCAAATAATGGTAGGAGCATAACTTTAAAAGGGTCGATGTCTCAGATCCGATATGTTATTAAATTTTCATCACAAAGTTATCAGGTCCACTCTTCATCACATATCAACGTATCGAGAATTGTTACATCATGTGCTTAAGTTCGCTGATCGCAATCGCAAGTAACCACACCATTCATCGCATATCGGCATCGCAAGAATCATATTGTATTACATCTGGTACCAAAACATTCACCAATCGCCAATTAGCATTGCCAATTAGAAATTTCCGATATTGCAATCGCTTCATTACATTTTTAATTATGCTCACATCACAATTCAGAATCTGTGATGTGCGATATGCGATATGGGAAGCACATTGTCAATATTCCCCGATCCCCAATATAATATATCTTTAATGATATGATCGCTTCATTTCATTGCACATGTTCTCATTACATGTTTTCATATCGGCAATTTTCCATTGCAATCTATGATGTGATAGCCTTCAATGCATGCCTCTGAGCCATTAACATTTAATCGATATATGGCATAGCAACAAAAGTGAAGTCTTGCAAATTAAAATTGAAGCATGGTGAAGAAACATGTGATGCGGATCATCCGATACTGCTGTGTCTTATTTTAAAAAAGTGAGCTTGGGTAACCACTATGGTAAGAAAGCAACTGATGATAAATTTGCGACATATTCAAATCATTTTGATTTCTCATATATTTCAATTTTAAATATAGGATTCCATAATTAAAAAGAAATTCAAGACCTCTCTGTCTTCACATTTAAATTTTATTATCTTGGATGTGGTCTTAATTCTGGAAAATTTATAAAATCATGAAGTTTATAGGAAATTTATAATATTTTGAGAAACAGTCATTACTGCAAATTTTCATTCTCATTTCAGATGCATTTGTTTTCCCTCGAACATTAAGCATTCCAATTTTTTATTTTACTGCTTGCTTTAGTTTAGATAAAATAAATAATGATTTTGGGTTATAGGATTTTGGTTAGTTTGACTTCTTCATGTTTTTAATGTTAATTAAAATAAGAAGTCAGCTAGTTTGGAGAAACTGATACCTTTCAGGTAAGATCAAAAGAAATTATCCAATGGTAAGATTCATGTACCCACTTTCATTAATTTCCATTTCATTACTTTAGTTTCAGTTTTGTTTTTCTGATACATGAATCTGTTTTGCAACTCTTCATAAAAGCTTCCAATCCTCTGCCGGATCATATTTTTGAAGTCCATACTCTTCTCCTGGCTTAATTTCAAGAAGCAGTGATAATCCTCATTGAAACAACTGCACTAGGAAGTTTCTGAACCTTTAATCTGTTTCTTTAAGCATTTTTTTTTTTTAGAAAATGATTAAGATGATGCTTGAAAACAAAAAGATTGAAATCAGATAGAAATTTTTCATTGTGGCCGAATTTTATCATCGCTGCTATCTAAAAAGCCTAAAACACTTACAACCCTGCAAGGTATGAATTTTCTACATCTCGACATAAGAAGGATTGATTACACGATTATTTTCTTTCTTCATATTGTTGAGACATTGTTATAAACATTCTTGTTTGAATTTATCTTGCGAAACTTGAATTTTCCTTTCCACTTTTAAATTTCTTCATTTTTATTTTTGTTTGTTAGTTTCTTTCTTATTTTAGAATAAGAATTCTTTTCCTTTGATTCTCAGTTTTGATTTTGGTGACTTTGTCATGATTTATATGGAAGGCCTTCTTGTTACTTAACAATAATTGGCATACATGGAGAAAAATTGTTAATAGTCATCTATTAGCTTTTTCTTAAATCTCTTAGTAAAATTTGATTTTCTTATTATAAAAGTAGACATACTTAAGGAAGAGATTACCAATTTAGAGAAGTTGACAAAGTATCATAAAATCTGGAAAAAATTCTTTTTTCATCAAAATTGTAATCATTTTGAGATTTCAATACTTTATTAAGATCTTTCAAAGTTCTATTATCAGTCAAGAAAAGTTATTTTTAACCAAGTAAAGACACTTCACAGCAAAACACTTTTAACTCTGAAATTCATTCTGAACTCTTAAGGAGTCAATGATTCTCCCTATTCAAAAGAGTTTTTTTTTTCTAGAGTATAATCCAGAGATATATTTAAACTTAAAAGATAAGAGGTCTCATCATGAGCCTGCTTACCATGATCATAGGGGAAAAATAGGCTGACATTACCAACACTGCTAAACAAACCAGGGTAATGGCTTATAATTGCAAACAATTGTAAGACAAGGGGTCTCATTACAAGCCAGCTTGTTCAGTCCAATTATAACCAGTGAATGGCATTGTCAACTATCTGGCTACCAAACCAGAACAATGGCTTTTAAGAATAAAAAATAAAAAATAGGCATATATAAATGGATTTATCTCTAGGTCAATAATTCTTAAATAGATAAGATTCTGAATCATTGATGATTAAAAGGTAACCCTGTCAAGACTATAGATGTTTGCTGGCAGCAGTGGCTCTACCTGTGACAAATGAGTACATTTTAAAAGCTAAGCTGTAAAGTGACCCTTGCTTTATCTCTACAACTAATTAAGGACTGATATAGAGTTATGAAATATTTTGATTTATGAGGAATTTTAAGAAAATTATAGTAAGATGATTCTTGCTTTTATTCAGACTAATGAACATAGTCAAGCATTCCAAAAATAATTTTCTCTTCTTTAATTATTTTTACTTTAATTTTAGGAAAATTTCATTTATATCAAACAGAGATAATTGTTTCTTCCAGTGAATCGCCAATTGTTGTACAATACAACAACCCCCCATTTTAGACTTGTTCATATCAAATAATGGGGACCTTTTCTATAAAAATTTTGGCTAAGCACCTTTTAGGATTTTTTTTTTTAAGTCAATTATCTTACGATTTTGTTAATTTTTCATTTTCTTTGGATTCTTGTTTTGATTGCTTTGTTAGAATCGATTTTTTATAAGCCTCTCATTGACACTTGTTTCGCCTCATTTGGTCAACTGATTTGAAAATGGCACTCCTTTGAAGTCCCATCATTTATCTAGTCTGGGTTAAAAATGTTATTTTTATTCTTTTTATTTATTTTCGCAGTGGCTGTAGTTTAGAAAACTTCATAACTAAACTAAACATCATCAAAATAAAACCAAAATAAAAAAATAAAAAAACTGATATTTAACATTAAATTTTAAACATTAATTAAATTAATTATTATAATAAAATATAATTAATTTAATTAAAATTAAAACTTAATATTAAAAAAATAATAAAAAATAAATAAATAAATAAATAAATAAAAAAAAAAAATATATATATATATATATATATATATATAAAATAAAATTTACATCGCATATCGCAATATCGCAATATCGCAATATCGGAACACATCGCAACTTTTATATAATGCACATTTGACAAACTGCGATATTGCGATAAGGCAATATGCGATGTGTTAAAAGTTTTTAATATAAAGTTTTTCGTTTCACTCCTTATGCCTCCCGTACCTCCACCTCACTCACCCTCACGTCACCCTCACGTCACCTTACCGCTTTACAAACTCACATGGATTAATTCATAAGTTTTAAGTTTTAATGATTTGTTTTAAATTTTTTCAATGATACGTATGAGTAGAGTTAATGGAGTGGTAGGTTAAGTTTAATATATTTTTATTTATTTATTTAGTATTTAATATAATTAATATATAATATTTAATTAATTTAATTAAATTAAAATTTAAATATTATTTATATTAATTAGTTTATAAATAATTAATATTTTAGTTAGTTAGATATTAATTAATAAATAGTTTATTAATTAATTATTTTAGTTCATATTTAATAATTAAATTAAAATTAATTATTAGTTATTTAGAATTCTGATTTAGGATTAATTTTTTAAATTTAAATGCTGATTTTTAGCCCAGCAACAGAGAATTTCAGAATTGTGCCAGAATTGACTCACCAACTTCGGAGGCCCATAGAATGAGTTTTATTTGGCCAAATGAGGCCCAGGACGGCTCATTGGAAAGATAAAATCAAGGAGAACATTTCTAAGGAGGTTCCACTAATAGATCTGGTCATTAATTGGGTCAAAAATTATGCAGAAGATCAAGCTCCGAATTTCTAAAACAAAATCAATTTTCTGATTTATTTTCTGCATTTTCATTTGTCCAAGCCTCTTCTAATTGCAGATTCATTTGTCAATAATATCCTTGGCTAGTTAAAACATCCCATGCATCAATAGAGAGCTTATATTTTATTTTTAATGATTTATTTAAATTAAATTTGATTGGATTTGTTTTAATGCCAAAAATGGTATTTTGATTTTATTGTTACATTTTAAATCATTTTGATTTCTTTTTGCAGGAAAACAGTAGAAGATATATGGAGAAAAAAGACCTCAATCAATGAGAATTCTCCAGCAATTAAAGATGGGAATTTTGAGCAAATAAAATTGGATTGGGCAGATTTCTCTTCAACAAACTTTCATCTCAAGAATTCCTTTGCAAATATTATAAATATGAGATTGCAGAATGTAATAGGGGCTGCTCTCTTCTACAATTCCAGACTTCTAAAAGCATTTATGTTATAGGAATTTAGAGTTGTAGATGGGGAGGAGAGAAAAACTTCAGATCTGAACATTAATGAGGGTTTATTCTTTATATCTTGAATTATGCATGATGGGCAGAGTTTGCATTTATGCAGCTCTAGTCTTGAAAGCAGAAATTCAAGTAATTTAAAGTACTGTTAGGGACCAGGATCAGAGAAGCAGATTCAATTAATTGGTATTTTTGGCATTTCTGTAGCAAATATCAGTTTCATTTTTATGTTAATAAAATTTTTGTTTCATTTTATTCATGTTTTGGCATTTCTGTTGATATGGATAATTTGTCTCAAATTGTTATGTATCTCTGCTCTTATGAATTAAACTCTGATTTCTGAGTAACCATTACTCAGAAATCTGTCTTATAACATTGATTTATTAAATAGTAATGTGTTGTGAATTTCTTCTACATGTTATCGTTTAATTATTAGTTTGCTGATATGATAATCGACATCAATTTTTGTGAATTTCTTCCGGAGTGTTGTTGATTAATTATTTTAGTCAAATGGTCTCAATAGAATGTGTTTTGGTACTCACAAATGTGAGCTAATTGAATTTCTTCATTAGCTTAATATTAATTTAAAACCAGACATATTTTAATTCTCATTATTTAATCATCTTGCTCTTAGTTGGGTTAGATTTTCATCTACCTAATTGAGATATGATTTAGATTAGTTTCTTTTTGCTTGCATTATAGAATAAGTTTGCAATTAGATTAAATTTACATTCTTTTAAGTCCTCTTTTCAAAGAGGCAAAATCTTAGTTGTGGTTTGGCTGAACCCAAATCAGCTTAAGGGTCATTCTCTTGCTTGATTAGCAAGAAGAATTGATCTGATATCCCTGTCTATTGGTAGTTAAGGACACACCATAAACCAATAGCGATAGGGAAAAGGTAACTGGACCTAGTTAAACCAGTCGGAGCCACTATCATAAACGGAAAAGGAACTGTATTAAGGTCCGGACCGGGTGGTTATCCCCCAATGTTGTAGCAGCGATTTTCGAGGCTTCAACAGTTTCCTGTGAAGGGGGTTTTCACTGTCTCATTGCACTGCTCTTTGCTGAGGGGCAACTGAAATGTCACCATTTTCCTTGATCAACTTTTGACAAGTCTTTTGACAGATAATCTCTGTGAGTAGGGAGGTTAGCACCCTTTGAAAAACAACCATCTTTTCTTCTGCCTGTGTAATGACTTGACTTCTCAATTTTTCTTCAATTTGGTCTTGTTGAAACAGCAGGCTATTTATGATTAGAATTGTTTTCACTAATGATATGTCTCTCCAAGGTTTTAACAATTCATATGATTTGAAAACTTCAAATGACTTCCTTTACAGGACCAAAACTCTATTTTCCCTTTTCCTGCACACTTCAGATTCTAGCCCTGTTATGATCATCACTTACCCTCAGAAACTTAGATTCACTGTTTTACTGTCTAGTAAAAAGAAAACTTGGGCTTTTGCAATCCTTAAAGTCAATATTGGCCAGCGCCCTCTGCTTGTAGATGAAGGAGGTTCTTGGCCATGACAAATTACCAGTATGTGTGATAGTGGTGTCTTTCTCTTACTGTGATTTTCATGCTGAAAGGAAACTGCAAGTTCTTTATGAGTAACTCTCTGTCTTGCATATGTATCTCAGGCTCATGTTGACATTGAGAAACAAATGTTCTTCTAAATGTGTATTCAAGAATTTTTTCCTGAGATGAAGTTATATTTCCTGTCTTTGTAGAATCCATAAAACAATGTAAAACACCTAATAATCAGCTTGAGACTGTGGTTTATGCACTGCTGAGACCTAGGGGTGTGTAAGTGGCGCGACTTAGAGCTGTGATCAACTTGATTTGCAGAGTGGGAGGTCTGTCATGATTGGTTTGTATCAGATGGAAGTTTTTTGGCCTTTTGATGGTTGCCAAGGGTAAAATGCCTTAAAGCGCCACTTCCTAACTTAGGGGAGGCTTTTGAAACAGACTTGGATTTGCCTTTTAGAGCTAATGGGCAGACCAGTAGGGTTGAAGCTAGATAGGATAGTGATAATGAGGTTTTGACTTTGATATGGGTGGACTGAAAAGTAGGAGGGCGAAAAAATTTTCATGAGGGTTTTCCAGATGAAAATTTGACATATGAAAATTAGCTTCTAGAAAACTCAGCTATGGATATAGTCATCACTAACATGTGAAAAATACGGATGACTAACAGTGGCTCCATTTGGGGAGGGCATCTCCTCGTCAGGAGGTGTCCAGAATTCAGATCTTTGGCTTATGAAGACCAGTGCCTTATCCATTGGCGAAAAATTTCACCCTTCTTTGATGCTATTTCTGAAAAGTGACAGCATGGTTAACATCAATGATACTTCTACCTACCCCACTATCTTTCCTAACATTTTTTCTTCTCTTTGGCGCATTTGAACTAGCAGTCTTTTGACAATGTATATTTTTCTTTTTGCAAAATGAACCTATCTATTTCTACTCTTATATCTGCCGGGAGTTCAGATTAAACTGATGAACTCTTTCATTACTCTACCTATGCTAGATCGACTGTCAAGATTAAGCAGTTTGACAGGATTTTGTTTCTCTAATCTAAAACATGAAATTCAAAATGATCAAATCAGGATTAGACGGTCTGATTTGTCATGCATTTGCGGCATAAAAGATAAGCTGCACACAAATATTATTTTGCAACAAAGGGAAACTAGACAAGCGGGGCTAACATGTACAATGTATTTTTCATCCCTCGCTTCTCTCTTTGGTTCTGTTTTAGGCATGTGGAACCAGAATCTCTCCCTAATCTAAACTCTGTGATAAGTCAATCTTACACAATGTTGACTATCTTTTGCACTCACTAACTTATCAGCAAATAAATTTAAACATGCTCAGCTATGATTAGGCTAGATAGCTGAACAAGACATTGAAGTACTAGTAGCGGCATTTAAACTTGCTCGCTTTCCGAAATACTATTTTTTGGAACATGGGGCCTTTGTTCTATCTTCACTTGCCCTCTTTTCTATCTTTTACTGTTTCTTGATTTTTCTATCTTTTACTGTTTTTGACTTTTATATTTTTCTATTTTTCAAACTGTGGTATATACAATGAATGAAAGTGTTTCAAACTCAAAAATCTTGGAAATGATGGAATTTAAGCATCTTATCCTCGTAAGGATCTCCTCTCACCCTTGGCCCACTCAACTCCTGAAAAGAAAAATTTGGGAAGTTTTCTCTCTCTAACATGACACAGGGATTCATGCAAGAATCTTTGAACAGCCCGGTATCTTCCCGCTGTACCTCTTTGAATATCTGATTTCCACTCCTTTCCTTACTGTACATTTTCCTTAAGTAATGCATGTACTCTTGGTCATTCTTGAAATAGATAATGACATCATCAAGGTATGCAAAAATACAGAAATTTAAAACTGGGAACATGGCCTTCATGAACAGATTTCTGATATTGGGTGGTTTTGCAATTTTGAACTTGAAATCAGATCTACCTCCCGCAAACTGGAAAAAATCTTTAAGCTGTCTACTTTGCAAAGGAATCTTATGACCTGAAACATCATCTTGCGAAAACACATGATTAAAAGCACTTTTAATTGGTATATTATGGTCTTGGGTAGAAAAAACAGAATTTCTGTTATAGGGAAATGTAGCAGTATTTCTAAAATTGAAACAGACTCTTTGACCAGCTGTTTTATCCCTGATTATTACAGTTTGGTTCAGATTGTTATGTTTTCTCTTGTCAGAGTTATTCTGAGAAAAAGTGTCACAGCATTTTCCCTTGTTTTTCCTATAGAAATTGGTATTCTGTATGAGATTTCTGATTTTAGCTTTTCTAAGTTCTTTATGAAAAGACAGAATATGGGCCAATTTCAGTAGCTCAGGTATGCTGGGACTGCAATTATCATTCTTGCTCATAAGAAGTTTATCAGGAATTTTTCCTAGATTTTGAGCTGCTGGGGCTATAGTCAAAGTTTCATTTGCAGTAGATGATCTATATGATGGTAAATCTTTGAGGTAGGGTAGAAACATTAAACTCCCTTTATCCCGGGTTCCGAACAGGTTTATGATGTGTAAGTCTTTTAAAGCTTTTACCCGGAAAAAATTTCCGCAGGTTATTTCTGGTGTTTGGCTAAGGTTAGAGTAATTTGCTTGATAGTACATAAGGGTTTGTGCTTCTTGCTCTAATCCTACCTTAGAAGGGACATACTTACTTTCTTCATGACACAGCTGTTCATGATCATGATATTTTTGAGTGTCAAGTTCATCATAAGGCACCAGGGACAACTGATGTGGTGGATCAAAGTTTATTTCAGTTTCTTTTGACTCTTCCTCCATGTTTTCATCAATATGCATAATGAAAGAGTTTAGGTCGGAACGCAAGGAACACATTGGAATGTTATCTGGCCTATCTTGACTACTAATAATGTATTTCATGTGTGATTCTCGATAGAGTATTCTGGTCTGGTCGAACACAGGAATGGTGGCGTATGACATGTCCAGTTGGATATTCCCTTGGAGTTTGGCTCCCCAATATCTGGATAGAAGCATCCCGTACTTGGGAGGAATGTCTGCCACTACTATATCCATGATTATATGTTTCGCAGGTATTTGGGCCAGATTAAAACAAAGGTCTTTGATCAAACCCAGGCATTTGACTCTACTTGAATCAAATGAATACAAGTCTTTGTATGGTCTTGTGATTTCTAGACCTAGTCTTTCCATTACTACCTTTGGCATAAGATTATGCGAGGCGCCGGAGTCTAGCATGGCATTATGGAGGATTTGGTCGTGGATGTTTAGGCTAATGTAAAATGGAAGAGTATTTCCTTCTTGGAATTTTCCCTCTACCTTTGGACCAAACAATACTTCAGGAGTGTCATCAGCCAGATTAACAGTGTTTGCATCATTCCCTAGATTTAAGACTTTTAGTACTTGGGATTTATAAGAGTTTTGGGCAATGAGTTCAGTAAGAGGCATGGTGATCTTGATCTTGGCGATTTCGCCTTCAAAACTGAAAGGAAGCTAAAGTTTAGATATGTTTGTTTCAGTTTTTTCAGCCACGACCTTCTCTATGTTCTGAGTTTGTTGACCTTGTTTTGGGATTTTGTTTGCCATAGTTGCTTCGGTGACTTTTGTGGAAGTACTCGGAACATCTGAGTCAGGAATAGTTTGGGTAACTTTAGCTTTGTTTTGGTTAGTCTTCTCGACCTTGATTTTGTCACTACTCGATGCTTTCTTGAGGATGGTATCAGGGGTTTTGGCAGTATCTGAGTTACCTTTCTTGGAATTATCTTGGTTTCTTTTGCTTCTAAGGTCATATTGCCTGTGAGCTTCTATAATGGCATTCTGAAAATCTATGGCAGGGTCGTCGAGATCTTCATAGTTGGTCTCATCCTGATTAGGAGAAAAGAACGCTTGTTCTTCTTTTGTGAGGTACACCTCACTCTCATTATCAGATCCTATGAGGTTTAAATGATGTTCATCAAGAGGTTCTGTGTCCCTGTCATCCTCTTCCACATAGTTTTCATTGAAAGGTGGCCTAATTTGTTGGTCATTTTCCCTTGGTCTGTTTTGGGGCTGTTCCCTCCTAAAGTTTTGGTTCCGGTTTCTGTTTGGAGGGTTTGGTTGGTTGTCCCTAACAGGAGCTTTTTCATTTATCCTTTCCCACATTTTGGCCATGGTTTTGACTAAGTCATCTATTCTAGGATCTAGGGAAGGTGATGAAGTGGAGACCTCGTCTTTATATGTGACCTTTCTTTCTGATCTAGTCCTGGCTCTTTTTTCTGCTAAGTTGGCATCTGCTTTTATGGCTATTTGTTGCATTTCCTCTAAGGTAGGGGGATCCTTGTCTCTTAGATGATATGTCATGTCCGGATCGAAACCCTCGGGGAATTTTTCCAAGGCTAAACCAAGTGGGGGTTTGAAATGAGGTGGGAGGGAGTTATATACACTGTTGAACCTAGTACAGTAAGCTTGGACACTTTCCCCATTTTCCCGTTTTAGGTTGTTATATTCTGACGGGATTTGAATGGGGTTTCTTCGGATTTCCCACCTATTTCTGAAGACTTGATGTAGTTCTGGGATATCATGGATACTGTTTGGAGTTAAGCTTTTGAACCATGTTTTGGGTTCACCACCAAGACTTTGGGCGAATATTCTCATTCTGACGGTCTCGTCTTGTACCTCCAGGTATTCATAAGCATCAATCATCCTACTTATATGTTGTTGAGGTGTGGTGGTGTCTTCTCCGGTAAAGTGTGGGATTTTGTCTTGATATTTATTTGGGAGAGGAGCCAAAGGCGGTGGCAACACCAAAGGTGTGTACCAGGCTGCCATGACTGGAGCTAATGGATGATGTACAAGATGAGGACTAGTAGGCTGAAATGAAGTGTTTTGAACAGTGGTGGTTTGACCAGGTGTGGCGGATGAACTTGGACTAGTGATCTGGTTTTGAGCAGATCTGGGATGATAGGAGCCAAACTGATAGAGAAGCTGGAAGTCAGGAGGAGTGGTAGGTGAAGCTTCTCTACTAGGACTCTGTGGTGGGTCTAGGGGTTCAAGATCGTCAAAGTTTATCTTACTAGATGATTTGCTTTTGGGAAGAGTTTTTGATGATTCTAATTCAAAAGGTGAATCCGGTAGGATAGTGAGATGTTCAGGTACTGATCTTGTTTTGCGGATGGATCTACCAGTAGCTAGATGATCAGTTTCGGAAGCTTGCCACAGAATCTTCTCTGGGTCATCTACTATGGTAAGGGGATTTGGGTCTGGATGGGATCTGGTATTGATTCTTCGTGAAGCCAGATTTCGGGTTTAGAATTTAGAGAGGATGGTATTAGTGAATGTTTTGGATGAGTGGTCTCTCTAAAGTTCTACTAAGGTGAAGGATGGTCAAAATAAAATGGATGGATAAGTGGAGTCGCCAGGTGGAACTGGGTTGTTTTTGTGAAGATAGCTATGGTCCACCACTGGTAACTAATCTGGAAATATTTTTTAGATTTTCTGAATTTATGTGCAGCCTATGGTTTGTTAAAGTATCCTAGACTTGTTTCAACACCTTGCTAGGGTGATGAGAACAAAAAGAGTTTACTCTAAATGTGTCTATGGACTGCTTGCTTGTTTAAGTCTCTAAAGGACCAAAGAGTCTATAAGAGTTTGTTAGACTATCATGTACTCAGTGTCCCGCCATCTCCCGCTATGTTAGTGAGCGATGGGATAGGTCTCTCGGATAGTAACCTAGATTTTGGTAAAATAGTAAGGCCTACTAGAGGTTAGTGGAGTCGCCAGGTGGATTGTCAGTTGTTTTGAGATATACTTGTATGGTCCACCACCAATATTGACAAAAACCAATCTAAGGGAGTTTTTTTTTTTTTTTTGTGGTTTTTCTGAGTTTTATGTGCAGCCTAGGATGTAAGAGTGTTATAAACCTGATTCTTCACTTTGCTAAGATGGTGAAGTAGATAGTTTACACTAAATGATTCTAAAGGCTGATGGTTTAAGTTAAAATTTGAAGGACTAAGGAGTCTATAAAAGTTTGCTAGACTATCATGAACTCAATAAGTCCCACCGTGATCGCCATTATGTTAGGTTCCCGTGATTTGGCCGATTGGTGAGCCAAATGACGATGTAACATCAAACCAAGCTTTGGAGCCCGAGGACCTAGCCTTGCTGGACTCAGAGAGGGCTCTCTCTATATGTGTAAAAGATATTGGTGTGTTTGCTTATGGTGTTCTGATATTAGGCTAGTTATGAAGTGAGTTTTTTGATTTTTGGTTTTTTAAGTTTGTGAGGGATAAAACTGATCAAAGATATAAAAATGGGCAACAAGAAGTTAGATCAACTGGGCTATGGGGTCAAAAAGGTCAAGGAAGCTATCAGATGATGATGTGAGGCTGTTGTAGGGCCGATTTGATTCAAGGTAGAAAGGATCTTTGGGAAAAATGGAATAAATGGACATCAAGTTTGTGAAAGACAAGGGATTTCAAGTGTAACTAGTTGATAGCAGACATAAACATGTTATAGCAAGCCATTAATTATGCTAAATGTAACTATGAGCTAATTAATACATAGAAATCAAACATTCCAGCCATGCATAGAAGTATAAGACCTTCTAACTTTGGGAAATGGCTATCAGTCTTTGGGGAAAACACATAAGACGGACTAATAACTCAAAATACTATGCCGGAATGCCTAAACACAGTCTTTAAGTTATTGGGCACTTTGACAAACAAGCTTTCATAGTTTTAGGCAAAGGGCTAGATCGGGACTAGGCCTCCTTGGTTCAACAAGATGATAAACTAATCAGTCAAAGAGATAGTTTCATGGACAGAACTATGGACAGTCATAGGTAAGCAGGGCACACCATACATCCTACTCAACAAACTTATGAATAAAACTAGCAACAATGTCCTTAAGTTACTAAAGAGCAGTTAAGAATTCTTTAGTACAACTAAGGAAGAACAAAACATAAAGCTATGAAGATTCAGGAATTTTGAGGTGCCTCCATGGGCATATCTCAAACTTAATCTCTACTGATCTATAGCAGCAAGAACCATGTATCATGAATGAAAACTAGAAGACAACAACAAAGCAAGAAACACTATACCATTCTACCATGTCATGGAATCCATCAACAATCATTCATCATTCATCAAGAGCATCCAAGAGGCAGTCCAAAAATCATAACACAAGTATGTTCTTCAAAGCTCATATGACCAATATATTACTTCTCCTCTCAAGTTCAGCCTTGTTTTACAATGAAGCCTTGTGGAATAAATAGGCTCAAGTGAGAAAAACCTCATGGTGCAACTAGCTATCCCATTGGCCAAATCAAAATATCTAAACTTGTCCTTGAGGCTTTGCAATGCCCAAGGCACAAAATATCCCATAAAATATCTAAAAAAATGCTAAAAATGGGAATTATATTGACTTTACATCATTTTCCAAGTGTAAAAATAGCTAAACGCACATTTGGAAAAAGCAGATTTTTGAGGTTCAAAAATTGCAAAAATACTTCAAATTTATATCAAAAAAAGGTCCCCTGACTTGCTGGAGACAATTGGCAACCTTCCCGGTGTCGAAACGAGGCTTATGATAGCTCGTTGGAAATATTTTTGTGTCTACTTTTCGGTGCAACTAAAATCACCTCAATCTGATGCCTAGAAGTCCTCCAAATATGTACCTGTGTGTAAAAAGCCAGGAAATAGCAGACTACTGATATGACGGGTAGAATGTGCAAAAAGTGAGCATTTTTCGCCGTTTTGAGGGGGTGAATGATCTCTAAATGCTCTGAAAATCGCTGAGGACCTGCTCATCGAATTATGGCATCAAATGGTATCATCCTCCTCACTTGAAAAAACCTCAAACTGAAATGGAAAAATAATGAGTTTTCGACCCAAAACTCAAAAAATGCCAAAAAAAAAAAAGTTGTCGAAATGGGCCCAAAATTAGCACGCATGACCCTCAAGGGTCCCTAGCAACATGCTCCGAAGCTGAGGCCAAAATATCAAGTGCTGATGTGCTTTTCTCTTCTTTCCGTGCGGGGCGCTTCCCCTTTGCTTTCTTCAATTTCTCTTGGGTTGCCTTTAGTTTGCGCCGGGAAAACTGATTCAACTTTTGAAAGTGATGTGTCCTCTTCCTTTGCAGCTCTAGATCTTTGTTTGCTCTTTCAAGCTTCATCTCCAAGTGTTTGTTCGCTCTTTCAAGCCATGCCTCTTTGTTTTTTTCAATTTCCTGCTCAAGGAGTGCAGTGAGAGGAAAGGCTTGGAGATGGGCTTGTTCTTTTTCTTTCTGCTTTTCCAAGGCTCTTTTAAGCCCTATGGTCCTAGGCCTCTTCCGCCTAGGCTGTTCTTCCTCTTCTTCCTCATCAAAATCACCAATGAGTTCTTCTATCCTTGCTTGCGCCTTAGCTGCCTCATTCTTGTATTTGATAGCTCGTGCTTCATGAACAGCTGTGTGAACACTCATCTGTTTATTTTGGATCTCCAAGAAGTGGTTGAAGTTCCTTGATCGTTGAAGATCCTCTTCCAATGCCTCAATTTGCCCCTCTTTATGGATTAGGAGGTTTTCAAGAAGGCGAGCCTCATTATCGCTGTCATCGCTTTGGACTGGGATGACAGCCAATGCACCTCCATGTTTTTTACTTTCTCCAACCTTGCTTTTCCCTTTGAAGGCCAATCTTGCACTTTTCCTCCTTGGCATGCTAGTGGGTGTCCTCTTAGGCGATTTTCTTTTGCTAGGGACAACTTTTTTCACTTTTGGATTGGCAGCTTTAAACCCTTTCTTGCTTGCTATGCTGGGCTTCGTTCTTTTGGGAGGAGGAGACACAACTGTTTTACCCTTGACATCCTCTTGAGACTGCTGCTCTCCTGGAGGCTGTTGTGTGTCTTCTTCTTGCTTTTCAATTTGCTGCCCTTGTTCGCCAACATTAACTTGCTGTTCTACTTCAATGCCTTGTTCAATTTGTGTTTCAACTTGCTGCTCTTTTTCACCAAAATCAAGCTGCTGCAGTGCTTGGATTTCCTGTTTATTTTGTGGCTCAAGATGTTGCTCAATTTCTTGCACAAGCTGTTGTTCCTGTCCTCCAATATCAAGCTGCTGCTCTTCCTTTTGTACCTACTGTTCATCATCTTCTGTTCGCTGCTGTTCCTCATCTTCTGTTTGCTGCTGTTCATCCCTTTCCTCTTGCTCATGACCTTTCTCTTCTTGCTGTCTACACCCTTCTCCTTCTTCCTGCTGTCTTGACTGTTCAGTGGTAATTTTGAGCCTTCTAGGAGTAGGCCTGCTGGACAAGGGTATAGGGTGATGAATAGGCTGAGTGGGAGATGTATGGACCGGAGGAACAGTAGAGAAATCTGGGTGACTGATAAAAACATCCCATGGAACCTCCTTTTTCTCTAGCTGGTGTAGGATGATAATTTTGATCAGAGAATGATGGAAAAGAGAAGGTATTTGCAGAGGTGGGGCCTTCTTCTGGACTGTGGATGCCATCTTCTCGATGCTTTTGTATAAAAAGTAAGGAAGATTTAGTTGCCTGTTTCTAGTGAAATGCATCAATAGTCGGACATGGTAGGCATAAAATCGATCAAACCTCCCTTCACAAGTAAAATATTTCATTATGACTTTCATAAGAGGAGCATAGCTGTCAAGAAGATAAGAAAAAGGGAAAATAGCAGTGAAAGCATCTCTATGCTCAGGGTTGATGAAAGGCTTGTAATCTTCTAAGTCAAGATGGGCCTGTTTGAACCATTTTTCGCCATGATATGGAATCTTGGTGGCCTTGGACACTGATCTTGGAGAAAAATTGAAATCAAGGTCCGCTACCCTAAAATGCTTGTTCTGGAACCTCAGGGCGCATAGGTGTGTTAATGGCGAAAAACTTTTGACCTCCTGTATCTTCTGGCAGAAATCTAGACAACCTACTTCATGGAAGTTGAAAAGGATGGATGGATGAGCATTAACCTCCTCTGTAGAGATTGGCTCATATCTCTTATGTGAACCACTCCTGCTGTCTTGCCTTGGAGGAATTTTGACCTAAATGTGCTTTTTAAGAAACAAACATCCTCACTGTCTATAAACTGTCTTCTTGGAGCCAAACTATGTCAATTCACTATTTAGATAATGAACAATGTCTTTGGATGACTGCACACTATTCCCTCACGATATAAAGAACCCCTGCTCCCTTAAAAAGTGGCCTTCCACCTTGAAATTATCTCTTCCAACAGACTTTTCAATAAGATATCATACAATGAAAAGGAGACAACTGTTAGGTGAATTTTCTGTGTAAAGTGTCAAAAAATCACTTTGATTTTGTGAAGTTTGGAGGTTGACAACACATTTATATCTTTGTCCCAAGGTAGACTTTCCAATCATTACAAACCTGCCTTTCTTAGTGTGCCCATCACTCAACACACTTATGTTTTATGCAATCAACCCTTAGTGCAATTAGACAGTCAATGTCACAGTTCTGAACAAAGTGACAGAGTAAAAATGCTCCAAAAAGTTCAACCAAGCCTGCAATAGTCTTCTCTTTTCAAAATAATCAAGGCCCCTTATCAATGTAACCCTTGCCTTTGTAGAAAAAATCTTTACTCTATATGAACATCCACTTATCAAATAAGCTCGAAGAACAAAAGACAGTCAAGTGGAATACTTAGTGAAAAGCTGTCCCTTCCTTGGTTTATAGGGTTAACTTTGCCTTTTGAATTTTGGAAGGTATAGGATCTTTTGTCCTTTGATTAATAAAGGTGAAAACCCACAGCTCCTAGTTCAACACAATTTCTTTCCTGTAAGTGCCTTTAATAACACATTCAGCGTCTTACCACAGTTTTACATCTCGGATTACCACACAGCAAAAAAACACTGTTTTTTCAGCTATGGTGACAAGGTTTGAAAGTTTTGTATGCTGTGGTGTGGAAAATTTGTAGCAGTTTCAACACATTGTTTTCTCTATAGGCATTTTTAGCAATATATCTATTACTCCAGCATGGTTTCAAACAAGGGCATACACAGTCAAGCCAAAGAAAACAAAGTGATGGAACTTTCTGGTGTTGGTGGTAATAGAACCCTGTTTTTTGATGTTTTTATGATATGGCAACCAACATTTATCATTCAAACTATATGAGAAACCTCTCACATGACAATTATATTTCCTTTGTATCACTATTCCTCATAATCATTTGACCTACACGCCTTTGAAGTGTCCTTGGCAAACTTATGACTGTTTCAAATAATGCACATAACATGACAGTTTTGACCTTGTCTTATTCCAATTTTGAGAGCAAATTGCAATGGTCACTCATACTAGTGCTTAATTCAACCCTTTGGTGTTTGCTTCTAACCTCATCACCACATCAATAGCTAGTTTTTTATAAACTTGAACTGTAGTTTTTAAAACCTCTCACAATACTTAGCAATTCTGAAACCAAGGGGGAGAACACGTAAAAGTACCTTCAAACTTGATGGAAATCCTTTGTGGAGAGTTGGAGCAACTTCGTATGTGAACTGGAGGCGCGCTGGAGGTTTTAAACTTTCGGCACTGCGCGAGCTTGTCCTTTATGAAAATCTGGCGGGCAGCCTGTCGGGTCGTGGTCGGGCGCCGTGTACAGGCGCGTCATACACACGTACAGGCGCGTCGTGCGACAGTCTACCGCCCGTGAAAAATCGCTCCTCAGCGCGTCGCGCAATTTTCCAAGCGCGTCGTTCTTGTTAAACTACTGCAAAATTTTTCAAACTGCTCCGAACCTCTTTGTTTGAGCTTGAGGACATCAAAGAGTTTTCACTCGAGCTGGGGTGTCTAGGCAATGAATTTGCAATGATTTCTATCACATGGAATGCACGATATGGCCAACGGTCTTAATCCCCTTTTGAAATGTAAACAAAACGCAACCCTTGGTTTAGTATTTGGGAGGCTTTATTCAACATTTCTTTTGATAAGTCTTTTTGTTTTTTGGACCGAGAAGTTAAAACTCTTCTCTGAACCACGACAGATGTGGTCAGAATAAAAAAAAAAAAAAAAAAAAAAAAAAAAAAACTTCTTTCACTTCATTAAATGTAACAGTAAGTACTATAAGCTTATTATTCTACACAAAAGAAAAAATCTATCCTTTTGGCATCTTTGACATATTTCATAAGGAAGGATTTCACTTTCACAATGGTATGTTTACATAACTTTGACTAGGCTCCAAGATCTGAAAGAAATATCATGATCGTTGTGCACTACCTAGGACTTGTGAACCTATCTGTAATGCCATTTTTGCTGAGAAAGAAACTGTAATGTCACCTGAATATCACCTTTTATAATCTGGTCTGTCTTTGTCCTTTGAAAAGAGGACACCTGTGTTTGAATGCTGCTCCAGAGCTATGAAACTCATTTCCATAACCTGTTGAAATATAGTCAATATCATTTGCCTGTGTCATGAATTTTCTTTTAACCCATAGCAGAGTTTGTGTTACTTGGGCTCCAGATTGTTATATTGGAAAGAAAATTTGATAAGGGACCGGCTAAACCTCTGTCCTAATTTGCTGAAGGTTATTTGATGAGCAGGTTTTGACAAAAGCTTTCTCTTATATATGATGACAGGCAAACCAGCTTTGACAAACATTAATGTTTTTACTTCTGTCTTCAAACAACACTTTGCTTCAGAAAACTCTAATCACTGTTTCACTTTTGCACATGGGTCTGAAGGGTGATTCCTGTCAGTTTTGTCTCTCTGGTGACTATTTAACACAGCAACTCCAATTTTGAATGATACTCTGATGACCTTCACACCATCCTTTGCCACTTTGTTTATCACACTGTTGATGACATTTGTTATGTAACCTCACTTTAAATCTGTCAAGAAAATACTGAAGACCACTTTGTTATTGGAAAGAATAGGGTTTGTATTTTCAACTTGTCTTGACAGTTTCTATCTCCAAAAGCTTCTTCAAATTCTTCCCCACTGCAGGTATCAAGCATTTGCTGTACTTATTTGTATTTTCCATGGCCCTTTTTTCCATTACTTCTCTGCTCAAAACATTTTATATGATATCTCTGTCCATTGAATAATGAAAACTCATTTTTGCCTTGAGCTTTCTAAAATACTGAAAATCTATCAAAACAACTCTTTGTCTATTATGAACAATAGTTTCCATGGTGATGTATCTTGATGACAGAAACTAGATTATTTGTGCCAGTTGTTATAGCAATTTTGACAAGGCAACTGTTCATTGATGAAGCTGCTTTCCAGAAAGACATGCTTGATTGTAGATGCAACTGTTAGGTGTTTTTGTGCTTTCTTCTTTGACTGTGGGTAGAAAACCAAAACAGGGGATGATGCATCAGAGTTTAGAAAGTGAAACAAGGATAGCTACCCTTTTTGTTTCTTGTGAAGGGGGTTTTCACTGTCTCATTGCACTGCTCTTTGCTGAGGGGAAACTGAAATGTCACCATTTGCCTTGATCAACTTATGACAAGTCTTTTGACAGATAATCTCTGTGAGTAGGGAGGTTAGCACCCTTTGAAAAACAACCATCTTTTCTTCTGCCTGTGTAATGACATGACTTCTCAATTTTTCTTCAATTTGGTCTTGTTGAAACAGCAGGCTGTTTATGATTAGAATTGTTTTCACTAATGATATGTCTCTCCAAGGTTTTAACAATTCATATGATTTGAAAACTTCAAATGACTTCCTTTACAGGACCAAAACTCTGTTTTCCCTTTTCCTACACACTTCAGATTCTAGCCTTGTTATGATCATCACTTACCCTCAGAAACTTAGATTCATTGTTTTACTGTCTAGTAAAAAGCAAACCTGGGCTTTTGCAATCCTTAAAGTCAATATTGGCCAGCGCCCTCTGCTTGTAGATGAAGGAGGCGCCTTAACCCTCTGCTTGTAGATGAAGGAGGTTCTTGGCCATGACAAATTACCAGTCTGTGTGACAGTGGTGTCTTTCTCTTACTGTGATTTTCATGTTGAAAGGAAACTGCAAGTTCTTGATGAGTAACTCTTTGTCTTGCATATGTATCTCAGGCTCATGTTGACATTGAGAAACAGCTGTTCTTCTAAATGTGTATTCAAGAATTTTTTCCTGAGATGAAGTTATATTTTCTGTCTTTGTAGAATCCATAAAACACTGTAAACCACCTAATAATCAGCTTGAGACTGTGGTTTATGCACTGCTGAGACCTAGGGGTGTGTAAGTGGCGCGACTTAGAGCTGTGATCAACTTGATTTGCAGAGTGGGAGGTATGTCATGATTGGTTTGTATCAGATGGAGGTTTTTTTGCCTTTTGATGGTTGCCAAGGGTAAAATGCCTTAAAGCGCCACTTCCTAACTTAGGGGAGGCTTTTGAAGCAGACTTGGATTTGCCTTTTAGAGCTGATGGGCAGACCAGTAGGGCTGAAGCTAGATAGGATAGTGATAATGAGGTTTTGACTTTGATATGGGTGGACTGAAAAGTAGGAGGGCGAAAAAATTTTTATGAGGGTTTTCTAGATGACAAATTGACATATGAAAATCAGCTTCTAGAAAACTCAGCTATGGATATAGTCATCACTAACATGTGAAAAATACTGATGACTAACAGTGTTGATATTTGATATAATCAATTTTTTTTTCCAAGAGATGGACCCTAAAAAACATTCTTAACAAAGATAGATTTCTGATAGCATAAACACCATTTAAATGTAATACAATGAGTTGTGAATGTAACCTAATAATCAAAATTCGAATACCAAATGTGATGGTATCAGATAATAACTCAATGACTACACTATATTCTGCAATATTTTTCGTTGTTTGACCAAGGCATATCCCATGAATAGAGACTAACTCATCAGTGGGTGAATAGATAACCCAAGCCGTGGAAGATATGTTTTGTGTACTACGACAAGCGTCGTCAGCAAAGACAATGTAAGTTTGAAGGAATGTCGACATCTGCAATATCAAGAGTAATCAAGATAAGCATCAAAAATAGAAAAAGTTGTCAAACAAAAATAACTAATCCTAAGGCACACTTTTCTAATCTAAGGTACACTGTTCTAAATTTGTAACTAATGTATAAGGAGGATCTTCACAAGAAGAATCATGAAAAATATCTCTTGAGATAAAGACCATTTCTAGGTTTATCTAAAGAGACATCGTCATAATTAATCAATTCATAGGCTCCTTTTGCAAGCACACGCTTAACAATACAAGGACCATGCCACATTGGTACGAATTTACCAACACCTAGTATGTCGTGAGCTTGATCATATACTATAACTATATCACCTTCTGAATATATGCGAGGATTAACACTCTAATCATACTGATCTTTAACACATTTTTTATGAGCCTCGGCAGCTTATGCAACGATGTGACGAGTATCATCTAATTGTGCTAGGTATAGAAAATGTTTCTCCTCTTCAGAGGTAGCTGGTAACAATTCAATGGCTAATTTGAGTGATGGTATTTCACATTCAATGGGTAGCACAACTTCTAAACCATAAACAAGATGAAAAGGAGTGACCCTATAGCTATTTTTCCATAGGTAAAATATGCACATAATGCCGAAAAAAACATGATATGCCAATTAGATTTATGAGTTTTGACAATCCATTTAATCATATTGGTTAAAACCTTGTTGACGACCTCAACTTGACCATTAGATTGTGTGTACTATGGTGTATAATTATCATGGCATAGGCCAAGTTGATCAGAAATTGTAGTCATCATAATGTTTCGAAAATGGCTTCCATGGTCCGTAATGATAGCTTGAGGGAAAATGAACCGAGAAATCACGTGATTGAATATAAAAATTGCTACAGTTTTTGTTGGAAATACTGAGAGGGGAGGTGAATCAATATTCCTTTCAATTAGAGCATTAGTTAATATTCAATTATTATCAGTGTTTGTACAATGATAGCAGTAAACAAAAGGAACACAAATGCACACAGTTTTTAAGGTGGAAACCCACTCCGGGACAAAAGCCACCTAATGCTTTTCTAATAATTCTTTAATATTCAACTCCAATTGAAAATAAAGCTCTAACTTCCTAGAATCTAGAAAATCATTCTTCTCCAGCTCCCACTGGATGGACGCTCCAACACCTGAGATTCTTTAGTAGTCAACTGAACGGATTCCCCAACACCCAATGAGCTAAAACTCACCCTAGCACCACCCTACCACCCTATAGAAGAATAAAAGAAGAATGGACTCTCGTACTAGGGAAAATGGTCCACTTTACAATGATATAGAATGATGTATAAGAAGAAGACACACTAGAAAATAACCCCAACTATGACACAACCACCTAATGATGATCCTAGACCACCTGACACTACCTTTTCAACTCTTGGCAAATAGATACTAGTATAATTTGTACAATAATGTATTTATAATGACATAGTACAATGATACCTTTACAATGATTGTATGTAGTGCTACCCACTTGAAGACTTCATATGATGAACTTCTTGCTGCTATTATGCACCTTGGTTGTTTCTCTTGTCATGCTACCCTCTGCTGCACCTTGCTTTGCTTTGCTGCCATAGAAAATCTGGTCCTTTGCAACCCTTGACAACACATGATCTAGCTTTTTCTTGCCTTCTAGGAGCTCGATATTGAATCTAGTGTATCTCTGTTATTTCAGATCCTCAATATTTGATTTTTCGTCCTATATTATTCCTCTAAGTCATCTTTCCAATGCCACAAGTCTGACCCAATTTGGATTCTTCAAGGGAGAGTTATAATCAATCTCTCACAATGCCCTAATTATGGACTGTTTCAGCATAGTGCACTTGTACGACATGCTGTGTGTCACTGTTTCTTCATTTAACTCTAAAATTGATAGAGAGATAAGTAAATACTATGCACTATCTTTCACTTTTTACAAAATTCCAATCCAATACTTAGAGAGAGAGTTATGACGAATTTAACAAGGTCACTTCTTTGAGATGAATTTCAGGAGCCTACAAAAACCCTGACTTCCACAGACCATATCTCTGAAAATATTGCGCACCTTGATCTGAAATTTTCACAGAAGATTCCTCAGGATTTCTGCTTCACCTCATAAAAATTTTAGCTTCTGAAACTTCGTATAAAAAAAGTTAGAGCAAAAATTCCACGATGACATGTTTCAGATGGCGAAAACCCTTGCATAAGGAGGAAATGAGGATCAAAATTTATATATATGCTTATGTTGAGAGGGGCTTCAACAAGTGTACATGGGAGGGATTTTCAGAGCTTAAAAAATATTAATTATGACTTTTCAAGGACCCATGCCCCAACCCCATGGGGTTTTAGCCCATTAACTGGGGGTACAAACTTCAAACATGAATATCTCTCAAACTGTGAAGAATTACATGGCATGCCATATATCAACGGAAACATCTAAAAAAGTAGAAACCATAAAAAGCATTATTGACCTAGAATATATATTGCGCAAGATAACTCGTGTAGTTTTTTTTTATCATGAGCACCACTAATTATATACTTATATGTTTGCATGTAGTTTTTTGTATAGACGATGTAGCCATATTTGTCTCGGGGCACGCTTTTTTGTAAAACAAAACTTAATATATATATAATATCAGTGTTTCCTAGTTCCTATTCTACTTTCAATATGATGTGATGTGAATTGAAAGTTACTTACACGCATTGAAAATTTCTATCTAAAACCAAGTTAGCTAGGGCATCTGTTAATGTGTTTATATTTCTAGAAATGTGTTCATATCGTATGCAATCAAAGTTTCTTTCTAGAAGAGGCACTCTTAAAACCATGTGAAGGATGGCAGGATTTCTCACTAAAAAGATAATAGCGAGTTGTAGTACTATGAGATGTGAGTCAAGCATGATGAAAATAAAATAGCATCAAATAATAGCTCAACCACTGTGCTATACTCAACAATGTTGTTATTAGACTGGCCAATGCAAATCCCTTGCATGCTCACTAGTGCACCATTTGGAGCAAAGATAGCCCATGTTGTGGAGGATAGGTTCCGAGTACTACAACTAACACCATCGTCATAACCAATATACGGTTCGAGAGAGGTTGACATCTGCAAAACAAAGTAAAAAGGATCAACAGAAACCATAAGAAACTCTAAAAAACACACTACGAACACACTCAACACACCTAGAGACATCATGTACACAATGTACTATGCATGGGATCAACATAGTATTTTTTGAGATACAAGCAAATTCTAGGGTGTGACAGAGGAATTCCATCAATATGTACTAACTCATAAGACCATTTTGTGAGGACACGCTTTACAATGTATGCGCCCAACCACATAGGCAAAAATTTCCTAGACCTAACTTATCAGCCTCCTGGTCATATAAGAGTACTAGATCTCCTTCCGAGAAGACTCTAGGCTTGAAACTTTTTTCATATTGTGCTTTGATGCGACTTTTATGATCTTTGTTGGCTAAAGCTACATCGCGTCAAGTCTCATCCAAACAAGTCAGATACAAAAGTCACTCCCCTTGTGCAGAAGTAGCAGGAAGAAGTTTGATAGCTAGTTTCGGTGATGGAATTTCAAATTCAATGGGAATGATGACTTCCAGAACATAAACAACTGAAAAGGTGTGAATCCGATAATGGTCCTTACTTAGTTTTGGTATTCCCACAAGGCAACATAGAGAAGTAAATGCATCCAATTTGTGGACCCCTATCATGCATTGAAGCATATTTTTAAGAACTTTTTTGATAGATTCAACCTGTCTGTTAGCCTAAGGATAATAGGGAGTGGAATTTTCATGTGAAAGTCCCAATTTGGAAGTTAATTCAGTCATCATATGATTTCGAAAATGCTTCCCGTGATCCATAACTATTGCTTGTAGAACACCAAACCTAGCAATCACTTGGTTAAAGACAATCGTTTCGCCAGTGTTATTGAACGTAGGCATCACTTCGGCCCACTTAGTAAAGTAGTCAACAACGATAATGATACAACCATGCCCCTTGGCTGAGTGAGGGTTACACGTCATAAATTCAATTCCCCATTTCACAAAGGGACCAACAATGATAACAAGATGTAATGGAGCATCTACAGGACAAACTTTACGATCATAGATCTAGCATGCATGACACTTCTGGATTGTGAGGATATAGTCACAAAAAATGGTGGGCCAAAAGTAACTAGTGTGTAATATATTTTGCGTGGTAGCATAACTAGATAGATGTTCGCCACATTCCCTTGAAGGGCAGTCATTAAGAACTTTATCGTCCTCCTCGAGAGTGAGGCACCTCTGTAATATCATATCATATCATATTATGTGATGGTAAAGGGTGTTGCTGATAATCACATAATTTCGAGATTTATACTAGATGTATTGCGGCTCAGAGCGAGAGGCATTAGGTCAGAAAGTTTAGGTTTGGAGATAAATCAGGAAATATCCATACCACGGGTCACATGATGAAATTAGAAACAATAACTCATTAGGGATGGAATCTTTAGATGTAGATTATGCATCAAGGGAAGGAAGATTGCACATTAGTTCGAAAAAAAAATAGGGATTTCTTTGACTTGGATTTTATGAATTCCAGGTCGAACTCCTGGAAAATAAAACGATCGAGTACGTTCCCCCCAGAAATTGACATGACAATATGTATGTCATAGGGTTGCAATATAAAACGACTGTAGTTTCCTGAAGCAAGATCTAATGGAAAAATATCTGGATGGCTTGAATGGCTTGAATGGCTACCAAATCCAAAAAATTACATGAGTGTACCAGATCTCAGTATCGTTGAGGTTCTGACTCAGATAATAAATGGGATGTTCAATACTAATATATTCTTCCTGGACCAAAACCATGGTGATAGTAGATATGGCGGAAATGAGATACATGAAATATTCACGCCGATATTCAGGGGGATATAAGAGATATGACCAAACCAGTACATTGTTCAAGGCATCAAACAATTTCTATGCAAAATCATCCCAATGGAAGGGAATCTTTTTTTTCAATAAGCAAGGAAATACTTTGGTCAGCTCAGCGTAATTAAGGATGAACCTCCTCAGGAATGTTTCTTTCCCTTGGAGTCTTTTTAACTAAACGAGGGTAGAAGGGGCAGGAAAATCAATGATTGCCTATACTTTCATTGGATTGATATGAATTCCTTGTTTCCAAATAACCAATAGAGAAAACACATTTGCGCGGGTTAAGTTGAATGCTGTAATGTCGAGAACAGAGAAAAATGGCTTGTAAATGTAGTGGGCGATCAACCTGATGCTTAGAGTCAGCAGGAAGTCCGCCCATATAGGGCTGCACAATATGCTTAATATAGTGAAAAGCATAATCCATTACACTTTGAAAGGTGGCCCCTGCATTATTGAGGTCGAATGGGAGCTTTCTATAAGAAAAAGTACCCCAGGGACAGATAAATGAGATCTTAGGTTGGTCCACGAGGATAATGTTGATTTGATTGTAGCCCAAGAATCCATCCATAAACAAATAAATCTCACAGCCAGCACAGTCATCAAAAATCAAGTCAATAAACGAGGTCAAGAAGTTTTCTTTCGGTCAAGCTTGATTAACATCATAATAAGAGACACATACTCGAATCTACTCGAATAGTGTCATGTTTCTTCATGACAGGGACAACATTTGACACCCAATTGGTTAAAGCAGCAAGGTAGATGAAACCAACCCAAAGAAGCTTTTCAATTTAAGCTTTTATCCCGACATCCTTCTTACAATGGATCGGATAAAGGTGTTTTTGGATGGTTTTGGCATCATGATACATCTTAATTTCATGCACCACTATGTTTGGGTCGATACCTGACATCTCTTCATATGTCTGGGAAAAGAAATATCTAAACTCACAAAAGAGGGCTCGGTAGATCTTGATTTCAAATGAAGAACAAGATGCTCTGATGTGAATATTTTCGACTATTCCTGGTTTGATCAAAATATCTAAAGGAATGGTTTCTTTGATATTCGATATGTTCTTTTTAGAGTTGATCTCATGAATGGAAATGAAATTCCTGTAGGGTTTGACAATATTATGTAGGTACAAACCACTGAGATTATCTTCTATGGAGTCGGGAAAGGAGGAATGATGATGATGCTCATCCCATGGTGCGTCGTCTGACATTTTCATCTCCATGATGCATTTGTCAATTGAGAATATGTGCAAGAAAGGATTAGAGGGCATGCCATAATCCAATGATTGATCTACCCAATTGATCGAAGAAAAATTATGGGCCACATAAGCTGAGTAGATGGCTTCTTAATATTGCTCAACGAGGCTAAGCAACATTCGGTCTCCAAAACTTTGGATGTTAGTTTCACCAGGTATAATCCATGGATAAACCAGGATCATAGAGGATGATATCATATTGATATAAGCAACCGAAGGTGGGGAATTGGAAGGGGGAGGAGGAAGGAGGGAAAAATTCCCCATAAGCGATGAATCCTTCAGTAATCCAACTCCAACATGCTGATAGGAATGTAGGGCTTCCCCCACAAGAGGGACACTTCCAGTAACATTGGAACCATAGGAAAAGAAGTTGAGTTGATCTATGGCTACGATCCAACCTTTATGAGGGAAGGTGATCAGTCAAAAGTAAGTTGAAACATCAATATCCATAGCATAAACCCATGTACATCCTAATAGAAGATTATAATTAAGAGATTCATCAATAACTTCTACTTCAACAAAGATGGTTTTCCCCCCAAGTTACACTTGGAGGGAATTCAAAATGCCACAGGGTTTGTACGTCCTTCCATCAAAGGCTTTTAGTGTGGTGGCTGATTGATTCAATTGAGGTGAACCAATCACCTTCCAACAAGACACAGACATGATGTAGGTTGAGGCTCCCTCATCAAAAATAGAACGATGAATGTTTTACCATGGAAAGCGTCCTGAATCATAAAAGATAACTGAGTTGTAAGTGGAGGAGTATAGTTTTCATGGGAGAAAAACACTAGGTTGGAATCTGATGGGTCCATACATTCGATAGCCAACAACAAGGCTTTCTTTTAGGTGGGGCAGTTTTGAAACACCTCAAGAGTTGACATAATTGATTCAGTATGATATAAAACTAAGTTCTAAACATTATTTTTTAAGATATTTATTTATTTTTGAACATAATATTACAATAGTTTATAAGATCATATTGAACATTTGATAAACATTCCAAGCACTCCAAGGAATTATGATGCAGGAAAACCTGCCTTTACCCACATTCTCTCCTTAAAGCTATGCATATAAAAATGCATCCCAAATCTTAATGCTCAAATAATACTTCAAGTTTTGGAAAATTCACTTAGTTTTGAATTGTGGAAGCTCCTTTTACAATCATTCACTATGGTTATAAAACCATCACATAATGAAATCATTTCACTATGATTAATCAGCCATTTCATAAGCGAAAGCTTTCTCTTACATCTATAATCTCATGGTTATGAAACCATACACATCTAACTCCATGAAGTTATCACCATATATTAACCAACACAAAACCCATTTGTAGAAGTTTTATTTCTGTTGTTATCTTTATGGTCAAAACCATATATCAAGCGCCAATTCATATCAATATTCTATATTGAAATCAAAGTCCACTTTTCAAAGATTAATACTTGACATTAATAATTAGATTGGTTCAACTATGCAAAGTACCAATTCCATTCATCGCAATGATAGACCTAGCCCACGGTTTTTTTATGCATGTCTGGTCATAACAAATATGACTTACCTCCATTAATTCATACGCAAATTCATAATGCAGCTTCACCTTATTCAAGCTTGACCAATGCATTCACACATCAACTTTCGGCTTTCATCCAACGATGGACATTATTTTACAATCAAACTTCAGTGATATGATTTGTAGTTTCCTTTCAAACTACCCTTGTTGATTATAGGTATGTTTCAATTGGACAGAGTGCACTGTGTCCATCATTCGAGCTCAACTACAGGAATATAACTCATGCACAACCTGTGCCTTGTAAATCTGATCACACATTTTATATTTAGGGTCGCATACTCTATATGTGACTAAGGGGCACGGTGCATCTAGTCATGCACTCACATCAGAGTTTCCTACGCATGCTTTGCTACGTTAACGCACAGGCATATACAATTCAACACAGCTATATACCACTCATAGTAGCGTGCACCATCTATTGTCTGTTAATTATGCTCAACACACATCACTCCCATTGACTAGATCCTCAGTGGCCAGATCAAGTTGACCCTTTGACATTATATGGGGCAAACCTTGAGATTCTCCACATGCACATAGTGACTGTCGAAAATTAGATCAGAGCTCATCCGAATAACAACCTCACCCTTTATTTGTTCCAAAATCGCTGCAACTCTTTAACTCTGATCCCCGATTTATTTCATTAACTGTGTTTTGCAACAAGCATCACAAACCCTTCTATTCTATTTTGATAGCTACAGTTACGATGGGGATCTGGCCCATTATCGATTGACCTTTGAGATTTGTCTCGACCCTAGTGAGAAATAGTGCAATTGATCCTTTGAAGTGATTAAAGTCGACCCTTGATAATTTTCCCTTTTGTGAAATTCGACCTGCTCATATGACTCAAAAGTCAAATTCCACATATATATAAACAAAAAATTACAAAGAACATTTTGTCCATGGCTTGATTTTCAATCAATGGCCCTTTTACAAAAGCCCGTAGGCTAACAAACTCTATTGTCCAAAACTCTCTCCTATTCTCTCTGATCTATTTTTCCTTTAAGGCTTATTAATTTATACAAATTTTGGATGAACCAATTTAGGTTAAAATCCCTTTAATAACTCAACAAAGTCCTCAAATATCTCAACAAACCCTACAATCTAGATTTATCTCTAAAATCTTGAAACTAAATCTATCTTAGGCTTCATAATTAATTCTTAGATATCTCAATCCAATTTCTCTCATGTTCTCCAAATTATTTGGGAACATTAACAAATCCTCACAATAATTAATTAAAAACATCATTTAATCACTCAAAAAGGCCATTAATATTTACATAAAATTAATATTTTCTCACAAACATAAGACCCCCCTAGGTTTAATAAAATACAAAGTATTTTCCCGAATCTAATGCTCCTGCATCAGACTCCCAAGGTTGAAAATGATCATGATCTCCTGATCATGCGTTTTAAGTCTTTGTCCGCCTGGATCCCACACTTTGTTCTGCAAGTTATCATCAATTTCTGTTGTTTGATTCTTTTCTCCATGTCTCCATATTTTATGTTGCCTTTTTCCACTGGCTGCACTTTCACAATCTGTCTCTGTCTTCATTTTGCTGCTGCTGCTTCTCTTTCTTGCTGATATCTTTCTCTGAGATAATTTCATCATGATTCTTCTGATTAATTCAATTTCTCTGTCCAATAAATCTTCGGATTACTGATTTCTTGCTGGCACCCAATCATCCATGCCCTCTTGTTTTCTGCAATTGAAAACTTCTTCTCTGCCTTCTCCTATCAGAAATTTACTAGACTGGTACATTGTGTACTCCTTTCTATTGTCTTCATCTCTTTGCATCTGCAATTCCCAATTCTGAAATTGAGATTTTTCTCCCTACTCTGAATTCTGATCACTTAGCATAATTTCCAGCAATTCAACTCCTTTATTCCATCGATTAAAGATATCCACATAATTTTCTTCTTCTTCCTTCATTTGACTGCTCAACTGAGTCAAATGTTCTCCAGCACCTGCAACAACACCTGCATTCACAAAACAATTGTTAAAATAAAAATCATAAGGCCTCAGTGCCAGCACTTCAGTATGTTGTCCTGCAATTTTTTCCTCCTCTATCAGCATATCAATATGCTGATTCAACCTCCTCAAAGAATTTTCTGAAGAATTCCCAAGACTGTCAACCACTCCTTCCTTCACACCATCTGTTTCCATGATGTCTTTCTGCTTTTGTTCACTATAATGAACTCTGCCTTCTGCTGCAATCTCCCTATCATACTTTTAATTCTCCAATAAATATTCCAGCAATGCAATTTCCCTGTAGCATTGCTGAAGTATATCATCATCATGTACCAACCCTGCATTCACACACAAAATTTCAGTTTGAAAATCACAAAGTTCAACAGTCTCAACTGTTGGTTTATATACCAGCTCTTCAAGTTGATCCTCTTCTTCATTCACAAGAACTTCCTCTTATACTATAACAGCTTCAAGTACAAAAGCATCACTGTTTTCTTCTTCAGAGTATTTATCTCCTGAAAGATTATTTTCCATACGTGTGACAGCTTCACAAGATTGCGCATCCTCCTCAGTAAAACTTGTAATAAAATTACAATTGTCAGTTACAAAAATACAAGGTTTTACATCATCCAGTTGATCTGGATCTGCCCAATAGTTCAGAAAATTATCAATGATCTCCTCTTCTGTTTCATCAATGGAAACTTCCACTTTCAGCTCAACTGATCTGATTTCTTCACGTCCCAACTGCATACTCACCATCTGCTCGAGCTTCCTCAGCTCTTCTGTTAACTGCATGTTTACCTGTTGATCCCTCTTTACTTGTAGTTTCTGCCATTTCACTTTCTTTCTCATGGTCCAACCATGTCTCTGGTATTTCGTATTTTCCTGTAACAATTTCATCAATAACTCAAGATGAACTACTATCTCAACTTTTTCTCTCTCATACTCTTCATTATTCAACTGCTTCCATATGCCATTTACCTTGGCATTTTCTTTCTCCTTCTTTCTACTGTGGCCTTTCTATGCACCTCTGCTCTCTCCTTTATGACTTTCAGTAGTCATCTTCTTCGCCATGAGTTTCTCACCCATGAGTTGCACCAAGCCTCTGCAACAGCAAGCTCTTCTGCTGCCACTTACCTCACCAATCCGTTCCTTCAGATCTGGTCTTTTGGCAAGTACTGGTTCTCTTTCTACTAGAACCTTTTGAGCACTCTTCACTGCTCCTTCAAGCTTCACTCATCTGCAACTTCCAGAACACAATTGTCCTATTCAACCTCTATTGAATCTCTTCAGGTTCTGCCACATTCACTTAGAATCCTCTGCTGGATTCTTTCATCACCACTCTCAAAGTTGTGATCTTCTTCTTTCTGCTGAGATTTCTTCGATATGCCTGCAAACAAAATTTTTTAAGCATAACCTTCAAACCAGAGTTAAATAATACCTGTCAGCTCACCTTCAAGATGCTGTTTAATCTTGCTTCACTTCTTCAACTGCACTGCATCTCTGTATGCTGCAAATTATCAATTTTAAAATCTTATATTTATTCATCACATGCAATTAATTTAATTTAAAACTTGAATCTTCACATAGAGCCATTCCATCTCTGATACCACTTGATGTAGGAAAACCTGCCTTTACCCACATTCTCTCCTTAAAGCTATGCATATAAAAATGCATCCCAAATCTTTGTGCCCAAATAATATTTCAAGTCTAGGAAAATTCACTTGGTTTTGAATTGCGAAAGCTCCTTTTACAATCATTCACTATGGTTATAAAACCATTTCATAATGAAATCATTTCACTATGATTAATAAGCCATTTCATAAGCGGAATCTTTCTCTTACATTTATAATCTCATGGTTATGAAACCATACACATCTAACTCCATGAAGTTATCACCATATATTAACCAACACAAAACCCATTTGTAGAAGTTTTATTTCTGTTGTTATCTTTATGGTCAACACCATATATCAAGCGCCAATTCATATCAATATTATATATTGAAATCAAAGTCCAATTTTCAAAGATTAATACTTGACATTAATAATTCGATTGGTTCAACTATGCAAAGTACCAATTCCATTCATCGCAATGATATACCTGGCCCACGATATTTTTATGCATGTCTGGTCATAACAAATATGACTTACCTCCATTAACGCCTACGCAAATTCATAACGCGCCTTCACCTTATTCAAGCTTGACCAACGCATTCGCACATCAACTTTCAGCTTTCATCCAACGATGGACATTCTTTTACAATTGAACTTCAGTGATTTGATTTGTAGTTTCCTTTCAAACTACCCTTGTTGATTACAGGTATGCTTCAATTGGACAGAGCGCACTGTGTCCATCATTCGAGCTCAACTACAGGAATATATCTCACGCACAACCTGTGCCTTGTAAATTTGATCACACTTTTTATCTTCTGGGTCGCATACTCTATATGTGACTAAGGGGCACGGTGCATCTAGTCATGCACTCGCATCAGAGTTTCCTACACATGCTCTGCTACATTAACGCACAAGCATATACAATTCCACATAGCTATATACCACTCACAGTAGCACGCACCATCTATTGTCTGTCAACTGTGCTCAACACACATCACTCACATCGACTAGATCCTCAGTGGAAAGATCAAGTTGACCCTTTGACATTATATGGGGAAAACCTTGAGATTATCCACATGCGCATAGTGACTGTCAAAAATTAGATCAGAGCTCATCCGAATATCAACCTCACCCTTTATTCGTTCCAAAATCACTACAACTCTTTAAATCTGATCCCCGATTTATTTCGCTAACTGTGTTTTGCAATAGGCATCACAGACCCTTCTATTCTATTTTTATAGCTACAGTTATGATGGGGATCTAGCCCATTATCGATTGACCTTTGAGATTTGTCTCGGCCCTAGTGAGAAATAGTGCAATTGATCCTCTGAAGTGATTAAAGTCGACCCTTGATAATTTTCCCTTTTGTGGAATTCGACCTGCTCATATGACTCAAAAGTCAAATTCCACATATATATAAACAAACAATTACAAAGAACCTTTTGTCCATGGCCTGATTTTCAATAAATGGCCCTTTTACAAAAGCCTATAGGCTAACAAACTCTATTGTCCAAACCTCTCTCCTATTCTATTTGATCTATTTTTCCTTTAAGGCTTATTAATTTATAAAAATTTTGGATGAACCATTTAGGTTCAAATCCCTTTAATAACTCAACAAAGTCTTCAAATATCTCAACAAACCCTACAATATAGATTTATCTCTAAAATCTTGAAACTAAATCTATCTTAGACTTCCTAATTAATTCTTAGATACCTCAATCCAATTTCTCTCATGTTCTCCAAATTATTTGGGAACATTAACAAATCTTTACAATAATTAATTAAAAACATCATTTAATCACTCAAAAAACCCATTAATATTTACATAAAATTAATATTTTCTCACAAACATAAGACCCCCTAGGTTTAATAAAATACAAAGTATTTTCCCGAATCTAATGCTCCTCCATCAACTTACAACAAGTTATACTCAGTATCTTGAAATATTTTGCAGCATCAATCAAGGGCCACATTTCAAACTTACACAAGCTATGTATCCATTATACTAGCAACACTAATTTTCTATACAATTAACATAAGGGAGTCATAAATTTCAAAGAGTTTAGACATTGCGATAGGGATGATAACTCACCTCCCAACCACATACTAACTACGCTTAGACCTTTTTTTGTGCACTTTTCTTCCCCAAGCCATATTCCATGGCATAAGGGGACTAATCTAAGGATAAGCCCAATCTTCCAATTCATCCAATAATTATGGTGACCAAAATATCCCTCCTAGTTGAGTATGCTTCCTTCCCTCACTGCCTCAAGATTAGTACATGTATCAATCCTCCAGTCGAATCCTACTAGTGATGCCAAGCTGATATTTCCCCCTAATTTCTCCTTATGAAGGCTATCGAGAAAGTATCCTCCTCCTCCCATTGTATGAACTCTAGTTTTAGATTATTATTTCCTTCCAGCCTAATCCACATCCTATGGACCAATTAACCTTTTTCCATCTGTCCCTTAGTTCCATATTTTTATTAATATCTATTTACCTAATCTCGCAAACCAATTAGTTGGATGCCACATAGTCTCTAGTTCCTTACCTTCCATCTGTCCCAAACAACATGTCCCCCTCATCCTTGGAATCAATGTCCCTTGACTCAGCCTAGGTGCATATTTTTCTTTCAAAATATGTACAATATCTACCAAAGTGAAATTTCTTGGGGCTATCATAGCTGAGGTGTGTAGATGGAGTCCCCTAGCGCCATCTCCCTCCTTGTTCTTTTTGGGACATATTTTCAACTCTTAGTGTTATTTTGTTGGCACAATGGGCCTTCCTATGAAGGAAGGAGTTATTTTTTGTTGGTAGACTTTGTTCGAGGGTGATCTGACTCCATATTATCTATTTTGGATTATTATTCTCATTACATGCTCTTTTTTGTAGGAGGAGTGGGGGATAAATAATAATTTTATTAGATCCAAATTTGTTTGGAATGGTGAATATGTTGGAAAATTCGTAGAAGGTATGATACCACTCCTTCTTGTGAAGAACAGGGTAATCTCTATGCTTATTTCATTGGTGCTAATTCGATACAGAGGATGAATACGTAGTTGTATTGGGGTGAGCTTTCAGCTTTAGGTGTGGTAATTAAAATTAAACAGAGCTCAACCTTCCTCTCTTAGAAATTTTGACTCACATTCATGAAGCGACAAGGTAAAGGTTTGCATAATGCCAATTTGCATCTGTTCACTTTGGAGTAGTGTATGGTCATGGTTCAGGCTAATCAGTATTTGACTTGGGCCAATATACAAAATGTTTCTAAAAGGACACTGACAATGTAGGAAAAGCTTATGGAGGATCAATTTCTGCACAATCAAATGGAATATGAGATGGATTCCCTCAGGAAAGATTTGGAAGAACTAAAGGTAACTCTTCTACAACATATTTCTGCTCCATAGAATCAACAATGAGAAGCCTACTATGTTTGATTTGAATATTTCTCCACTAAAGGAGAAGAATCATGATGTGTAGGCTAGATATGGTTAATTTTTTATATGCAATGTAAATTTTGTCAAATCTTATAGGTTTTTTGGAGAGTCTATACCTCCAAAGACCTAAGGTTTCTTATACTAGTAAGTATGTGAATAAATAAGGAAAATAAAGACCATCATAAGGTTACATGTATAACTAGCCTCCAAGGATCTACAATGCATTCTCCTGATTTACAAGTTGCGATCTAGGTGTAGATATTTTGTTAATGAAAAATTCTCATTGCGATTAAATAATAATAATAATAATAATTCATATTGATAAAAAAGAATATTTCAGAACATATAATTAATAAAGATATAGAAACTAAATAAATTTAATTAATAAACATATAATTATAAATAATAAATTTGTCTAACATTGATGTAGATTATCTATACGTTATTTTTCCTTTTCATCTAATCCATTTTGATGAAGTATAAAAATATTTGGGCTTTCACCTCAATCCAAATTATTATCGGAAGATAGATTGTCTTTGGCTACTAGTAAAGTTGGAAAAGAGGCTTAAAGTTTGCTAAAGTCTTAAATGGTTATCGAGGGTTGGGTGTTTTGTGTTTATCAAGTCAATGCTCGAGGCTATCCTTTTCTATTAGATGTCCCTCTCTTGGATCCCAAAGGGATTCCTAGATAAGATGTGTAAATTATGTTCACGATTTCTATCAACTAGTACTAAGGAACAATTTCTCTCCCGTGGGTGAGATGGGACAAAATTGTAACCCCTTAAACATGGAGAGAATGGGGGTTAAAAAATATTCCCCTTTTGTAAAAGTTGTGGTAACCAAGGTAGGATGAAGACTTCTCTCAACAAACAACTTGTGGACTAGTGTGGTCCATAGAAAGTATATTTCTCCAAATTCGGTAGAGGAATAGGTTCAAACTCATGATAAAATAAGAACAAATGTCTTGGTTAGTTGGAAATTTGTCTTATCATATTTCTTTGTGATCAAAGAAGGCCTCCCATGGAAGGTTAGGAATGGAGAAAAACTTAGGATAGGTGTGGATCCCTAGGTAGGATGCAGAGCACACTATTATCTCCCTCTTAATCTCATGACTTTTCTTCATAGGAATGGTCGATATACTTTAAACTAGTTTGTGGACCACACTTGTACATTTTTATGGGCCCAAGGTTGGTCATCGAATAACTAGTTGAATATTCCAACAATCTTCCAAGGGCATAGGATGATTATATTTAAGCTCTCAATCTCTCTCATGTTTGACTTAAGGACAGAGAAGACTTTTTGAGCCAGGTCTTCTCTCATTTTTGGGATTGCACCCCCAAATTAATGTACAATCACTTAAAAAGAACAAATAAACTAGGAGAACTAGCATGGTGGTGGAAAAGGCTATGGAAATTAAAATTCCTGGAAAAATCCAAGTTGTTTATGTGGTTTCTCATAGAAAACAATGCCCCCACCAGGGACAATATTCGTAAGTGACAAAAGGAAGGGCCTAGATGATGCCCATTGTGCAAAAATGTAGAGGAAACTATTGGTCACTTATTCTTGATCTGGCCTTTCACAAAGGATTTTTGGGATGACTGCTGGAGGAGTCTAGACTTACGCCTCAATTAGAAAGGAGATAATATTTTGTTGATATTTTGGTGGAATGCGCCAGATGCAAATCATTTTAGGAATCTCCCTCCTCTAATATGTTTAGGGGTCTAGATAGCTAGGAACATGATCATATTCCAGGATAAAATCTCATATTCAAACATAGTTGTAGCCCAAACACTCACATTATTCTCCTTTCTTCCCACTAAGGACATTATTCCACCTCGTCGTTTAATCCTACCACAAGAAATTGTCATTTCACGACCATATGCATATTTCAATGGGGCATCTCATACTAATGATGACTATGAGGGGGGATGCAATCCTCTATCACAATAAACATCACTTTTATAAACTTCAGTTGGGATTGGGTAAATGCACAAACTATGCAAAATTTCTTGCTTTTAAACTTCTTCTCTTGTTTTCTCTCGAGAAATACTATCAGTAGCTTCAGATCTTTGGAGATTCAATGCTTATTATAAACTGGCTGAAGGAGAATCAAACATGCCATAGTGGATTTCTGCTAGCTATTTTAGAAGAGGTTTTATTAATTAAAAAATCTTTTGATTTTATATCATGTTGCCATATCTACAGTGAGTGAAATACAACTGTGGATGCACTTTCTAAAGAGGGTGCTAGACAAGCTTTGGGGATACGGAAGATATTTGAATAGGTATATGTTGAACATCTTGAATATTACCATAAGCCTTTCATAGAAGGGCCCTCATGCATGCTAGCAGAACTCACTCAGTGACTCTTATTTGTTCTTATATGCTTTATGGGATGTTCACACAATATAAAGCCATATTTATATTTTCCTCAACTGAAAGCTTTACATCAGAGTGTGTACTTAATTATTAAGAGAATGCAACTAGACTCATTATGCAAATGGAGAAAGTCATGATTTCTTTTTAGAGAGAAAACAAAATAATTAGAAATAAAAATGTTTTCTTATATAAAAATTGCAATATTTATAACTATATATAGTAGATATAAGTTAAGATCCATTTTGTAATGATTCATATTTGTAATCATTATATTTCAAATTTTCATATTTAAAATTTATTTTAAAAAACTTAATATTTAGAATAAACTCTTTTGCTAATCTCTTTATATAAGTAATCTTATGCCTATCACATTAAAAAATTAAATTATATATATATATGAAATTTACAATATAAATAATATTATTGATAATCAGTATAAATTCATCTTAACTCTCACTTTATGAAGTATCTTGAGAAATTTAATACAATCTAGAATTAAGATAGACCTCTATTAATTTACTTTTTAACAAAAATTCAATATAAAAATGTAACAAATACAAAATGTATAAATAACTCTTTTAGTGCTAAAATATTTCTCAACCGCCCTTAAAATTTAGAATAATCTTTCAATTTTCTTTCATTTTGGACTTATAATTTTTTAAGAAAATAAAAACACAAATATTAACACTCTAGAAATAAATTTCAATAATAAATTAACTTAATCTTAAAAAAAACTCTTCACATGGTGGAAGTTTGTCGCGATTGTGGTGTTTGTCCCCCGTGCTTCGGTTCCCTTTGTGATGCTCAGTCCATTACTGCAGCGCTGAATAAAACAGTGGCATATTCCCGTTTGTGTGAATTTCGTTCCACATTAATATTCCCCTCTCCATCGTATGTGTGTGTAATAATAATCCCACATTGGTTGCAACCTTGAGAATTGGGTGGTTCATTAAGCCCTTCACCCTCCAAACCATTTTCCAATGAGGTAGCTCTTGGGGTCACATGGTAGAGTTTTGCTCCAAGTCTCCTACTAACATCTGATGTCAATGTCGTGATTGTGGTATTTGTCTCCGTAGTATCCGTGTCGGTGTTTGTCCTATTGGTGTCGTGATTGTGGTGTTTGTCCCCTTATATCCAGCAGTATCGGTGTGGTGTTTGTCCCTTAGTTTGGGTGTTTGTCCCAGCAATATTAGTGTCGTGATTGTGGTGTTTGTCCCAACAGTATCGGTATCGGTGTTTGTCCCAGCAGTATCGGTGTCGTGATTTTGGTGTTTGTCCCCTAGTATCGATATCGGTGTTTGTCCCAGCAGTATCGGTGTCGTCCCTAATATCGATATCCGTGTTTGTCCGGTGTTTGTCCCCTAGTATTGATATCGGTGTTTGTCCCAGCAGTATCGGTGTCGTCCCTAGTATCAATATCGGTGTCGTCCCTAGTATCGATATCGGTGTTTGTCCGGTGTTTGTCCCCTAGTATCGATATCGGTGTTTGTCCCAGCAGTATCGGTGTCGTCCCTAGTATCGATAGTATCGATATCGGTGTTTGTCCCAGCAGTATCGTAATTGTGGTATTTGTCCCCGTAATATTGGTGTTGTGATACTTCAGTCCAATTCTTTCTATTTTGAGGACACTGCTCTTACCATTTCCGCCGCAATCTATTTTGGGTGTTTGGGGCACTGCACTTAGCATTCCTTATCATTCCAAGCACAGAGTGGATACACTGCTCTTACCACTCCCGCCGCCATCAATTTTGTGTGTTTGGGGCACTGCACTTAGCATTCCTTATCAGTCCAGGCGCACGGAGTGGATAAACAATGAATCGGGTTATCCACGCGATTATCTATTTATCCTAATCCAAACTTTGTCAAATTGGCCAACTTTCTTATTATGTATTCCAATGCCACCGAATTTGGTTCCAAGTATAGGTGGTGCCTAGCCTCAATTCAATCCTACAGAACTCCAGAAAGAAAAAAAGGGAGGTTATCGACAATGGAAAATGTGCAGAGTACCCTGCGCTCAGTGGTATTGAAAATCTCATCTCCAATGGAGTGAAACATCTGGAAGTGCAGGACAATGGAAAATGTGCAGAGTTCAATGGTAGTGAAAAGCTCCTTTCCAGTGGAGTGAACCATTTCGAAGTGAAGGATAAATATATTCTGCCTCTCCATGAACGCCCCCATATGTCTCAAGTGTCTTTTTCTGAGGAAATTCCGGTGGTGGATCTCAAAGGCCTCGATGGCCCTCACAGAAGCACTGTTATCCAACAAATCCGGAGTGCATGTGAGCAGGATGGCTTTCTCCAGGTTAACCCTTCCATACCTTTTTAAGTTTGTAATCTCAATTATTGTTTAAAAATTGAGGTAAATAAATAATCTGGGCCATTAATGCATAAGTCTTTTTGAACTGATTATTATATACAGATAGTGAACCATGGAGTGCCAGAAAAAGTGATGAAATGCATGATGGAGGTTGGCAAAGAATTCTTTGAAATGCCTGTGAAAGACCGAGCGCGCTACTACTCAGATTACCACAATCAACCGACTCGGGTTTGTACAAGTTTCAATGTGAGCAAAGAAAAAGTTTTCAACTGGAGGGACTATCTGAAACACCCCTGTCATTAGCTCCTGGCCTGAAAAACCTGAAGCATATAAGTAAGACATGGTAAAATTTAATTATAGTAAATATAAAGTGCCATTAAACTGGTGTATGAGTTTATTTTTTGGGGTGCCTCAAAAAATTAACTTTCGATTATTAATGTTTACAAATGTGTATATATTTTATATATTTTATTTTTGTATTTGAATTTGAATCTGGAACACTTTATGCTTTAGTTTAAAAAACTCACAGAATAATTTAGAAATTCTGGTAAGATTATGAAAAATTCTAATAAAGATTTTTGAAAATTTGAGTTATAGTCGTTAAACTTCAGTGTGTTGGGTGCCCTAAGGGTTTTTGATGGTACTAAATTCATTTCCACCATCAAAAAATGCAATTCAAACACTCCAACTATCAGATTTTTTGATTTTTTTTTTTACCCAATTCCAGCAAAAAACTGCTGTCCAGACTATTCAGTTGCCTAAATAGACAACTCCACCTCCACCTCTTATTAAAATTCACATATTTTTAACTATTAAACCCACTACAGAATTAACTTGACTTTTTTGTTAACAGCATTAAAAAAATCCCAAATAGCCATTTATCTGGAGAAAATAATATCTGGGACCATTAATCTTGTCTGAGAATCCCAGATGCCTTCAAAACAGGGTATCAAATCACATCATCCAGTCTCTGGAGAATAGTATAATTGTCAATTTACATCAAATTCTTTTATCCATATAAATGGTTGCCCAAGGGAAGATTTACTTCTACCATGATTTCTTAAGGAGCAAAGGCAATTCCAGGATTTCATTAGGGGCAGAGGCTTTTAATAGCTGGAAATATGTCATCACATGTTTTTATTCTCTAGTTGATTTCACCTGTTTCAGGGCATGCTTCGAGCGCTTGGCATTCTTTTGGTACAATAATTGGCCAAATAGGTATCAATTATCTGACTCGTTCACTTGTTACAGGGAGATTGCGGCAAATACGCTGCGGAGTTGAATGCACTATGCCTCAAGCTGCTGGCAGCGATTTCTGAAGCCCTAGGGCTCGATTCCGATTACTTGAATAAACTTTTTGGGAAAAATACCCAATTCATGCTTATAAATTACTATCCTCGATGCCCAAACCCAGATCTTACCCTTGGAGTTGCAGGCCATTCAGATCCAAGTGGCATCACGGTTCTAATGCAGGGGGATGTCAGCGGCCTTCAAGTCCTAAAAGAAGATGGAAAGTGGGTCGCTGTAGCACCCATACCTAATTCCTTCGTTGTCAATTTGGGAGATCAGTTGGAGGTCAGTAAATGCTGCAACTGCAAGGCACAGACAGTCTATTATACTTCAATTTAATTTCCTTGAGCCTGTGATGGTATTCATAAATAAAGCTTCTAATTGTTTCTGTAAAATGAACAGGTTGTGAGCAATGGCAGATTCAGGAGTGTTTTGCATCGAGCAGTAACCAACTCTTCCTCAGTAACCAACTCTTCCTCTGCGCGTATATCAATTCCTACATTCTATCACCCTAACAAGGATTCCTTCGTTTCTCCTGGAGCGTCCATGATTGATGATAAGCATCCGGTTCTGTACAAAGGATACGAGTATGGGGAGTTCTACCAAGCTTTTTCGAGCCAGCCATTACAGGGTAAGGCTATGGTGGATCAGTTCAAGATCTAATATCTAGAGAAAGATCGTTGAATTGATTTATGGTTTGAGTGCTACATTATTCATCATTTTCAAGTAGAAGTCTTCATTTGGGATTTGCACAAGCATGATACCATTTAGTGTTTCTAACTGTCATATGCTAATACTCAATCTACTCGTTTGGAATAGCATGATGTTTAGCGAACTACTGGCAAGGGTTTAGCGTGTGTGGTGTGTGTAATTGTGATATTCTACCACTGAATCTACTCTATCCATCTAGCTGGTTTATGTTTTATATTTCTACCAAGTGAGAGAGGAGAAAAGGAACCGAGGTTGATACGATTGCAGTGTTACATGATCTCATTTATTTGATGGGAGCTAATATTCTGCCATATGAATATGCGTATTAATGAGTCACTTTTAAATGAACTTGTATTTAATGCAATAATAGTGGGTATACATTACCTAAAGGGTTTAATGCAAGAATAGTTGGTATATATCACCTAAAGGGTTTAATACAGGAATAGTTGGCAAACATCACATAAAGGGAAAGGGTTTAATGCAAGAATAGTTGGCAAATATTACTTACAGGATTTGAATTTGGTTTAATGTCAGAATAGTTGGCAAATATTACTTACAGGATTTGAATTTATTGTTATTATTTTAATGAATTTCAATTATATCAATAGATTATTAAGGTTTGAATTTATTATTATTACTTTGTTGAATTTCATTTGTTGAGTCAAGAGACTTATTCCACAATCCACTATGAGGGGATGTGTAAGTTTGTCTTTCTCTCTTTCCCCTTTAAAATAAAAATAAAAGTTAAAAATTATATTTTAAATAGAAAAATAATGTTAGCTATAATTAAAAAAAAATGAATATGTTGTAAAGTAATTACAAGTAAAAAAATGTCTGAGTAAGATGTTTAAATCTTATAATTTGGTTATTGAGTCATAAAATGTCTACATGTACATGTTATGTAAAATATTTTAATGTAAATTGTGTATACATTATATGTCATTTTAAAAAAGTTATGTATATATATATGATTAAAACATTTATTTGGTCTTATATATATACTCTATTTAGTATCCAAAAATACAATTTAAACAATGAAAAATAGCACATTGTATTTTACACTCTAAAAAAGTTTGCACGTGAAGAAATTTGATCCCTCTCGGCTCATGTTATTGTATCGGCAGGTTGTCACATACATATCATTGTGAAAATTGATAGAAATTTGATTGTATCAGTATTTGATAAAAGCATAAATTTCACACACTAAATTAATTTGATCTCGCACACTCTATTCTAATTTATTTGCAAAGCAATAAAACTCAGGGCTCTCTCACATATTCCTGGCCTTCTCGCAAGAGAATCAAGCCAGAACATGCTCTAATACCATGATAAAAATTTGAGAGAGAGCGAGATATTGTTCACACAACACAAATCACACACTCATTGTTTTATTGATCACATCCGTTACAAATATATATAGGATACATAGTCCTAACTTTGAGATAACTAGATCATGACTACAACTCATACTTAGGAAACATTAGCTTCTAGAGTGACGCCTAGAGACTCACACTGACAACAACACATGACATGGAAGCATTACTTCCAACAAAAATTTAGGTGAATATTAGTTCGCATTGAATTTGATTATTAGTGATGATGTCTCAATTATGATGAAATAGTGATGCTATAAACTTAGTTGGCATGATTAAGTATTATCGTTTGTTGTAATCTAGGAGTTTGTAAAGTGTTATTACTAGTATCCTTGCATAGAGCTATATACAATATTATACAACAATTTAACGGGGACATAGAGATAACAAAGTAATGGAGAGGCCAACAATAAGCACATTATCTATAAAATCACCACCACAACAACAAAATCTAGTTGTTTCTATGTTTCATTCATGTCATATTTTGTATTCCTGTTTAGTTACAAGGTAGTTACAATTGTCTAACTACCTCAGTCAATCAACCTCATTAAGTGGTTGACCAACTTACACATCTGGCTAGATATATGATTGTTCTTTTATTTGGTCACTTTTCAAGTATAGTCGATAGAGTCAACTTTTCCCTCCAACATCTCCCCCCACCTCAAATCCTTCCTTGTCCTAAAGAAGAAGGAGATATGGAGTTACAAATACAAAATAACAAATATTTTTTATTACAAAAACTATTGTTGAAAACTCATAAAGTCAAATAATGTAGTGCCATGGTATGCTCACTTGCCTATATTTGGTCAATATTGCTTGGCCTTGGTGTTTTTGACAATGTGGGATGTGGTTGACCTAGTGATCTATTGGTTCGTAAGATTTCATTAGTTGATTGAAAAGTTCTTTGGAAATAGTCTTTGGTCATGTATTCAAGGACGTTTCTTTTTTAGCACTATGACACCTTTTATTTGTAAATGCCCATCTGACTAATCAGAGCCCTATTTCTTAATTTTTCGAGTTGATGATCTCAATGTAAAGGATGGAAAATTGGATTCAAAAGAACTTCGATTGAAAAATTGCAACCTTGGTCACATAGGAGAACTAGGCAGAACCTGTGACTGGAGTTGTGGTTATAACACCCTCCTCCCACTTTTACCCAAGTTCATCGATCCACTAGGGTAAATATGTGAGAAGGAGTTACTATGATATGATTCAACCTCATATATCACCTTAAGGAAGTGGAATAAAAAAAACAAAACCTTACTGACATCCCTGAGGTGCTACAGGACCCCCAAGGGCTAAACCACCCTTCCAGGTGCCCAAACCCTGAGCTAACTTTCTTTTTCACTGACCTGAACTCCTAGTGGTATGCACAATCCTACATCCATGCAACTACATAAGCATGCAAGGGTGCAATTGCATTCTTTTTCACCCACTTCTATGCCAATGACCACAGGATTTAAGCCACTTTTTAAAGCTAGGATCCATATCTCTACCCATAAATGAATTAGAATTTCCAGAACCATGAATGAAGGAAGGAAAAAACCTTCCATACAAATCTTAGACAAGAAATTGACCTATCTAGACCTAACCATGATATAAATTCTATCAAACACATCACGAACATGTAATCTACATGTCATGAATGCATATTTAAACATAGAGATCTGATACTTATCTAAGAATCATCAAGAAGTTTTGATGACCTCTCATAATAGTTGCAACAATATCTATTAATATGTGCATTCATCAACCATTCATATATTCAGCAAACATGTCAAGAGCCATATAAAATATACATAATATAACCAACAAATAATCAACATTTAAACCAACATATAAACCATGGCAAGGAAGCCATAAGATAACCATCATAATCAACAAATATGCTCATAGACCACAATAGAAAATATATCTTATTAACATATGAAAATTCCAACCAAGTCAGGGACTTCCACGTACCACCTGACCATATATTGGGTTGAACCAAATATTTCTTTCAGCCAATCACCCCCGTGTCATATTCCAAGCATGAATGTGGGATCTCATGGAATAATAAAAACATAACCAGACCAGGGCTTCCAGAGGCCAAATCACCTCAACCCTCAACCAATGATTCCACCTCACGGCTGAACATCACTAACCATCACCATATTGGTCTCTATCCAAGTTGTCCAAGGCTCTAGAGATTTTTTTCCAACCTGACTCTAGGACTAGTAACTCAACCCACAGTTGTCACAGGGCTCCAGAGCATTTGTTCAACCAAGGCTCCAAGATTAGTAACTCAACCCACTAAGGGCTCCACATTGTTTTTCCAACCAAGGCTTCCAGGACTAGTAACTCAACCCAAGTTGTTCTAAGGATTCCAGAGCATTTTTCCAACCAAGCCTATAGGAATAATAACTCAACTCACAACCATAAGGAACATGAGCACCAATCAAAAAAAAAATGGGAAAACCCACAACACCATGGCTATCCAAGAAATGGAAAGGCTAGGAAAATCCACTGTCAATCCAGGTAATCCTTTGTGCTAATGACATATCATAACCAAGGTACCACATGCATGTACCATGCATGCCAAAACTAGCAAGGAAACCATACATGCAACTCGATACCTACAAATAAATCCAGTTGTAGTCGTTCATCCCGTTATCCCCTTGTGTTTTCCTGCTTTTCATTTTCCTTCTTTCTCTAAATCCAAAGTATGCCACAATACTCCAAGAAAATATAAGTGTGAAAGAGTAGGAGAGAGATAATAGAATGAGAGTGCCAAGGTACAACTGACAAAATCTAATACACGAAAATCCATGAACTGGTCCTCAAAAGCCTTTTTATCATTGAGGCCTCTATTTTCTTCATTTTCCTTCATTTTTCCTTCAATTTCCTTCTAATGCAAATATGTGACCCTTCATTTCCTTTTCTCCTAATTTCCTTTATTTTCATAAATAAATGGAAATTAATGCCTCTTTCCTTCACCAATGCCTTTTTCAATTTACTTAGCCATAATAAACTGAAATGAACACCCCCTAGGATGTTTTTCCCACCATTCAGCTTGGAATACGTGTCCCATGACCTTGGTCTTATATTTTTTTGCATGTAAATTCAACTAGGGTTGTTACACAACCCTCCCCCTTGGGGGAACATCGTCCACAATGTTCAATGACACCTATAAACTAGCAAGTCATTGAAAGCAAAACATACTATCGATGGATCTTTATAACATAGTTCGTTGTAGTATTTACAATGACATCCTGCTGAAAACATGACAGTCATATCTTTCATGGAGCTTTATAACACAACTCATTATGGTATTTAAAATAACACCCACATATACTAATGCACATTTTCTTCAACCAACAAATAAAAGGATATGATGCTCGTATCAGCAACAAGGTAATCCAAAGGCTCACACCTCCACCGTCAAATTAATACCAAGATTCACCTCCTTCCTAGGAAGTCCAAAATCCACTACCAAAGTCAAACCCACATCCAATGTCTAGTGCTACAATCCTTGCGCTTCTTTTCCTCTCAGTGAACAGTTGCCAACTCATTGTTCGAGGGCATATTACCAATGTGCATCTGATTCCATCTGGAAATTCTAATGACCAAAAAAAATTCATTCCATGGCCTTTCCTTCTCTCCTGCACACTCACTTGGAAAATCCGGTCACCCCCTTCCCTGTAGTCACACACCTTCAAATTTTTGCGAGCATCCCCTTCTCTGCTACATAGTCACTTGAGTGAACCTTCCCTTGGTAAGGTTTCCTCGCATCGGAAGGTCCAAAAACCAAGGGATATCCCTTCCTCAAAATCATCATTTCGGTCATAGCATCCTCATGGAAATCAATGGACACTATTGGGTACCAGTGTCCCATAATGGCCCTACTCCTAAATTTCTTTACCAACAGATTATTGTATGTTCCAATTCATTTCATTATTGTTGTTAACAGTCTTGTAGTTAGTTCCAACCACCTAACCGACAATTTTCCGTGCTTTCATAGATTCAAAATAAATTGAAATAAATTCACATCATACCTCATCAGTGGCCCGTCAATAAGGTACACTTGCAATTTTGTTTACTTCTTTTCACAACAAGTTAAACTAGTTGTTTGATCAAATCATCAGGAATAAGCATATCACATCCGATTAGCTCAAAACAAAACCATCATAAATCATAATCATAAATAAAATGTAACCATCATAAATCAGAGTTATAGATCACATGAAAAATTAAAACTAAACTAAAATATTGATACTTATCCTTCAATCAGTTCTTTTCTTCTCTTTTTGTTCTTTGTCCTTTCTATACATACACCGGATCAGTTTCCAAACCTGGAAAGCACCCAGTACCTTCTCTTCTCTTTGATCACATACACATACAAACAAGGTACATCACATGCATACACCCACACACGGTGTACCACAAAACAAAATACATGCACCTACACCCGACATACAACACATACGCCTACACCCAACATACAACTCAACACATACACCTACACCTCACATACAACACAACACATACACCTACACCTGGTGTACAACACAACACAATACATATACATACACATAGTACAACATAAAGAATACACATGTCATGATGCCATGACTACGAAATGCACATACACAGTTCCACATGTGCACCACACAATGTGTACAAAACACCACATGTACAAAACACCACCTGCACAATGTGTACACAACAATACATGTAAACAATACCACATGCACAACGTGTACATGACACCACATGTAAAAAGCACCACCTAAACACAAGACCTCATGTACAACATGTACACACCACCACATGCACACCACACCACATTCACACAACACAACATGTACATAGCACCATATTTACAACATGCACACTATGTCATATGTACACAACACAGTATATGCAACATGCACAAAGCACCTTGTGTACACAACATCGCATATCCAACATTTTCACAACACCATATGTACACAACACCACATGTTCAACATGCACACAACACCATATTTACAAAACACTACATATCCATCATGTGCACAACACCATCCATACACAACACTACATAAACAACATGTACACAAAACTATATATATACAACACTACATGTATACAACATCACATGTACAACATGTAAAACATGTATGGCATATACACAATAATAGTACCACACATCCAAATACCACACTGTCTCTACCAGACAACCTTACTTCTAGTGACTTTCCACTATCCATGCTTGTTCCAACATGCCGCAGGTCACACTACTTTCATTCTGCTGATGTATCCCTCAACGTAGCATGTCCATAACATAAAAATAGACATAGTATAATCACATAATATAAATTGATATCCACATGATACTTACCTCATATATCTTTTAGGGCAACTCTTCCCACTTGATTCCTCATAAGACTAGGAACCTCTTCATATCATTTACCTGCATAAGTGTAGTATTCCCAATTGGGACTATTTAGTAAGTCATGCCAAAAAAGTGTATTTTTTAGGAATGTACGCTACAAGATTGAAAAACAACTCTTGGATCCCTTAGATCTAACAATTTTTCATCTAAATCCAAGAGGGGATAAAAAAAAAATCCTTCTAGGTGAGGTAAATAGGTCTCCCACACCTAGTATAGTTGAAAAGGCCTAAGAATGGTTTGCAATAGTATATGACAGTACTGCTTAGAAAATAACGCAGTTCAGAAAATTAGCAGTAGGAGGCCAATATGGAGGCTCAATATTATCATTTATATTATCAAATTAGAGTTACATTGAAGCCCTTTCATTATAGAACAGGAAGAGGAAGACATTACATGAAGAAATGCTCAAAAATAAGACGCTGCAACTATATGATATGACTGTACAAGCTTGACAATGCTATTTTATTAGCTGAAAAGAGCTGTAGATTACACTTCAGATATAGATAAGATGTGTGTACAAAAATATAGATTTATATCAGATCTGTACACTATAGAGTCTCCTCTTCAAATGCCCCTTAGGGTTTTCAGCAAAAAGTGAAGTACATGGAGTAGATCTGAGATCCAATGCAACAGATCTGCAGAATGATTCAAAATTTCTGAAGAAAATACATCAGTATTCATATCAGATCTGAATGGAATATGGATTAGATATGTAATCCACTGATCACCACAGTGAAGGGTAGATTCCCAGCACTAGATATCTCTCCTCCTTGATGTGCCAAAAAACCCTGCAACTTTCTCCTTGAAAATAACGCAATTCTAGAAGATGGACTGTGCTATAGGCTCTAGAACATGATGTGGCCTCAAGCCAATATCTGAAAATAGGATCTCCTCGTCCAATACTCTCTTTCCAGGGGGATAGAAGGCTTTCCCACTTAAAAGAGGCACTAGAATGGCCTAGATTTGAGTATATCTAGCCTCCACTTGCTGCAACTTACAAAGACAACCAAACCCTCAACGAGATCTGTGTTGTAGTTGGAAGAAGAGCTTGGCCAAATGCCTGATAGTGGTAAAGAAATGCAAGACTCCTCTAAGAGCTCCTTAATGGAAGAGGTGGGATTCCCGATTAGGAACACACTAGTAATAAACATCACTATTCTTTGAAAAACAGCCAAGAGAATAAGAAATGTCTAAACAAACAAAATCTTCAGAAATAATATGTTCTTCAACAACCTTCTCATGTTGTCCTTCTCTTCCTTAAATAAGATGGGAACCTTGCCAAACTCTAAACCATCTCAATGATTTAGCTGCATTCACATGTGCAGTCTCCAACTAAAATTGAACTGTGCATCTAGGAGATTCAATGTATCTAGACAATGTTGTTTATTTGGTCCTGTTGACCCAGTCAAATGTCTTAATCCCTTTCACACATAAGGGTTTTTTATTAAGGCAACCCAAATTTAGCCTTGTTCACATGGGGCATTGATTTATTTTGCTGTTTTAGGAGTTTTATTGATCCTCCTTTACAATTTTATTCATGCAACAAGAAAATTAAAACAAAATTGTATATTCCCATTAGTTTGGGCTAATTGGGAATATTAGAGTCCTCCCCTCTAAAATTTTGCTTGTCCTTAAGCAACTGATAGGGTGAGTGTTGCAACACTTCTCCTCCTCCATTGGTGATACCATCAAGAATCAAGCTTTCTTCATGAGCTAAGTGTTCACCAATCCAACCCTCCATGAATTTTTCCTCCAAAGTCATCATGAGATGTACAAAGTCCATCCCACAAGGACTCAAGAACTCATATGAAACAAAAATGGCTGAACCAATGCTCTCCCTGAAACATGTAGCGTAAGGTACATGGAGAGTCTCCATCCCATGAGGTACATACATGCTCCCCATCCTCCCTCCATACAATCCCATAAATAGTACAAGTATGTCATCAATGTATGGAAGAAAAACTACATATAAACAAACAGAAATTTGAGCATGAGGAGGTGGGTCATAGTCCCACATATAGTACCAATGCAGTGCATCTCTTGCCTGCATCAGATCAAGGTGTGTTAAGTGGTTTCCCCACCACTTACTTGCTGCACATGTCATCTTCCTATGGCTGAAAATGTGAGATATGTTTGGTGCCTTTGGGAAGCACCAATCATGAAATAAAATCTCCCTTTGCACATCAAGGGAGTGACCAAGTTCAGAAATTTTAGTGGCCCAACAATTTCCATGAGATTTACATGATACATTACTCCTTTTAGGAGTCATGGCCTGCATAAAAATGGTAAAATAACATGTACAATCAGAAAATGAAACTTGCTTTACATGATCAGATCTTTTACCAACAAAGTCTCTCCTACACATAGAGTTGTGCATGGATTTTCTCCTCTTTCAAAAGAAGGAAAATATGGTTGAAATGACTCTTGCATAGAGTCCCCTGGCTGCCCCAACTCCACATAGCTCATGCATTCTTGAAAATGCTGATGTAGTTCCTCTCTCAAGCCTTCCCAATCAAAGCTCCTCATGATGATGTTGTAGATGTTCATGGAATGCATATGGCTGAAACAGAACTCCTTGCATGCCCCTTGTAGGATCTTTTGCTTGAGCTTAGAATCTCTAGACAAATGGATTCTACCATGATGATAGATTACTCCATCATGGACTAAGTAGCCCTCTTCATGCAGCTAGTCATCAAGTATCATACATGTGTGAAGATCTTTGGAATAATCCACTAGCAGTTGGGATTTCCAATATAGATCTACACTGCTCAACAATGAAAGCACTGATGGTACATCAACATAAATTTCTGTCATGTTGCTGATCTCTTCCTTGACATCTCTTATGCCAAAGGTGTATGTTGGAAGGTTGATCCTTCCATTCTTCTCCTCCCACAACGCAGATCCAGAAATGAGAGTGGGTGATGATGATAAGGGAAGAAGATCTCCCTCCTTCTTGAGCTTACCCAAGCCTCCCAACATTGTAGCTTTAACTTCAAGTGCTCCAATCCCTCCTGGATCTAATTTTGGAGCAACAAGTTGTGAGGTATTCCCCACAAAAGATGATCAGGTGGCCTCCCAGGTGGTTTGCCACTAGATAAGAGTGTCCCATGCAAAAATTTCATGAACATAATAGATGGGACTCTAAGGTCCTTACTTCCACTGCACAAATCCATCCCTGTTCTCTGTGTGGAAGTGTTGTGTGAGGGGTAAGAATGCATGCCTTTGATCATTTGAGGTGCACCGCTCTCCTTGTCCACCCATTCCATTTTCAAAGCCTCCCAATCAGTGGTGACTTTCCCCAATGTAATTAGCCATTGAACACCCAAAATAACATTGGTGTCTGGTATGTCAACTACAAAGAAGTGATCCACCAAAGTGTAGGATCCCATGGTGATTGAAAGTGTTGGGACATAATGCATGCATTGCATTGTTCTATCTCCTGGGACCAAAATAGAGAATCCATCAAAAGTATCAGTGGGTATTGCACTCCTTTGCACAAGATGAGCATAAATAAAGTTGTGGGTGGCCCCACTGTCAATAAGAACATATACCCTCTGATTCATGATTGAACCATGAACACTTAAGGTCAAGTACTTAGGTACTCCCCTCAAAGATGCAAGAATTCCTCCAATAGGAGCAAATGCTCCATTCCCATCTCCTGATGGTGTTGGATCTCCCTCAACATTTTCAGTGCTGTGACCTCTTCTTGGTTCATCTTCTTCTTCTTCCTCCTCAAAATCTGAGAAGACCTCTACGTAGTGTGCTTTCCCAGCAGCACATCTATGTGCAGGTGCCCATGATTCTTGGCAAGTGAAGCATAGCCTCTTCTTCCTTAGTTCTCTCTAGAATTCAATATCAAGAGGCTCCTTTAAAGGAGAAACTTTCTCTTACATCCCTTTAGAAAGGTAAGAGGGCTTGTTCTGAAAGTTTTCTTTTGCTTTTGGCAAGGCATCTTGAAGGTCTCTAGCCCTCTCAATGGCATCATGCTAGGTAATGGGCTTGGTAGAATTTACCAACCCATGAAGAGGTTCATCTAGACCATCGATGAACATATACACCCTTCTTGCTGCAGACAAGTCAGGAACCATAACAGATAATCTCAAAAATTCAGAAATGTAAGACTCTGTATTACTTGATTGTTTCAAATTTGCAAGGCTCATGAAAGGTTCCTCTGGATCTCTTATGTCAAATCTTTCCACCACCCTTCTAGTGAACTCAGAATAAGTAGTCACATTGGCATGACCCAATGTAGACAAGCCATGGAACCACCAGTCATGTGCTTCACCTTCAAAGTGTAGCACTACAATCTTGATAGCTTCCATCTCAGGGACTTTGTTCAGCTGAAAGTAGATGTCAAGCTTTTTTACCCATGCTTTGACAGTAATTTTGGATGACCCGTCAAAATTGGGTAGGAAGAATCTTCCCATAGAGTGATGTTGATCATGATTTTGAATGAATCCACCATCTCTATGCTGATGCCTTGGTCTTATTTTGTCCTTCAGGTGACAGAACTCTTGAAAACTCAATTGATCTTTGAATATCTGATTTTTTGACTCATTTTATTCAAATTATTCTTCAAGGGATGCTTTTTCTTGTGGCCCTTCATTTCCTACAGCCAAAAAGGTAGGCATAGTGGAGCGTTGGGAAACTTGTGGCTGGTTCACTGGTTGATCATTCCAGTGGTGAGATATGCCAGAGCTTTCTCCAAGATAAAATATCTGAGGATATTATTTGATTCTTTCAATTCTCATGTCTTTGATCTCTCTAGTAAGATCTTGCATGGCTTTCAAAAAAGTTTTTGCAAACTCCTTTCCTTCTTCATCACTTCTAGTTTTAGGGGCTTTACCCTTGTCTTGATCATCATTGGTGTAATCAAATTTCTTCTGTCTTCTATTTAGATACCTCTTCTCTCTGTTAGTGAGAGGCTCATCTTGTTCTATAGACATATTGGCTCTTCAAGAAAATCATAGGCTGTGCCAAGATGATTGCTCCGATACCACTGTAGTATTCCTAATTGGGACTGTTTAGCAAGGCATGCCTCAAAAACACATTTTTTAGGAATGTATGCTACATAATTGAAAACCAACCCTTGGATCCCTTATATCTAACAATCTATCATCTAAATCCAAGAGGGGATCATAAACAAATCCTTCTAGGTGAGGTAAACAGGTCTCCCACACCTAGTATAGCTGAAAAAGGCCTAAGAATGGACTGTAGTAGTATATGACAGTACTGCTCAGAAAATAACGCAGTTCAGAAAAGTAGCAGTAGGAGGTCAATATGGAGGCTCAATATTATCATTTATATCAGCAAATCAGATTTAAATTGAAGCCCTTTCATTATATAACAGGAAGAAGAAGACATTACATGAAGAAATGCTCAAAAATAAGAGGCTGCAACCATATGATATGACTGTACAAACTTGACACTGTTATTTTATTAGCTGAAAAGAGTTGTAGATTACACTTCAGATCTAGAGCAGATCTATGTACAAAAATATAGATCTATGTTAGATCTGTACATTATAGAGGCTCCTCTTCAAATGCCCCTTGGGGTTTTCAGCAAAAAGTGAAGTACATGGAGTAGATATGAGATCTAATGCAACAGATCTACAGAATAATTTAGAATTTCTGAAGCAAATACATCAATATTCAGATCATATCTGAATGGAACATGGATTAGATCTATAATCCACGTATCACCACAGTGAAGGGCAGATTCCCAACAATAGATATCTCTCCTCCTTGATGTGCCAAAAGACCTTGCAAATTTATCCTTGCAAATAATGTAGTTCTGGAAGATGGAATGTGCTTTAGGCTCTATAACATGATGTGGATTCAAGCCAAGATCTGAAAATAGGCTCTCCTCATCCAATACTCTCTTGCCAGGGGGATCGAAGGCTTTCCCACTGAAAAGAGGCACCATAATGGCCTAGATCTGAGTATATCTAGCCTCCACTTGCTGCAGCTTACAAAGACAACCAAACCCTTAACAGGATCTGCGTTGTAGTTGGAAGAAGAGCTTGGCAAAATGCCTGATAGTGGTCAAGAAATGCAAGACTCCTCCAAGAGCTCCTCAATGGAAGAGGTGGGATTCCCGATCAGGAACACCCTAGTGATAAAAATCACTATTCTCTGCTAAACAACCAAGAGAATAAGAAATGTCTAAATAGAAAAAATCTTCAAAAATAATATGTTCTTCAACAACCTTCTCATGTTGTCCTTCTCTTCCTTAAATAAGATGGGAACCTTGCCAAACCCTAAACCATCTCAATGATTTAGCTGCATTCACATGTGTAGCCTCCAACTAAAATTGCACTGTGCATCTAGGATATTCAATGTATCTAGACAGTGCTGTTGATTTGGTCCTATTGACCCAGTCAAATGTCTTAATCCATTTCACACATAAGGGTGTTTTATTAAGACAACCCAGATTTAGCCTTGTTCACATGGGGCATTGATTTATTTTTCTATTTTAGGAGTTTTATTGATTCGCCTTTACAATTTTATTCATGCAACAAGAAACTGAAAATAAAATTGTATATTCCCATTAGCTTGGGTTAATTGGGAATATTACAATAAGCAAGAATTCCTCCACAAGAATGATTCCTGAGGACCCTGTCAGACAACGACATACATACATACATACATATAATCATTAGCATAAAAAAATCATGATCCATGATGAACTTGTCAGACAATGGAATACATACATAAATGTATACATATATAGAAATCAACATAATTATTATCACAACATAAAAACCAGATATCATAATGTCAAGGTTAAGAGAATCCCCTTTATCTGTGCACAACATGCAAAACAATTAGAAAAAAATTTCCCAACATAGCCAAGGCATCTGACTTCTTAGACCCATTCACTATGTATTTCCTATTATCTTTCTCATGATTGTCCTTCTACTGTGCATTTACCCAAATCGACCCAACCAATCCAACCGGTTGTCATACTCTTGCCTTCAAATTCCCTTATACATTCACCAGGCTTCATTTGAGTCTTACATTATCTATCAGGTTTCACATAGCTCTCCATGACCTCCAATAAATTCCTCCTTTCCAACAAATTCCCAAAACTAAAAGCACAAAACTAGCAATAGACACCATAAAGAAAAAAACTAGCAACAAACACCATAACTCAATTCCAATGGGTTCCGAATGCTTCCAAAGGAAAGCTCAACCTAAGCCTTCTCCAAGATTCCATGGTAGTCTCCTTGCCATGTAATCCCCTGCATCATACTGCCATAAACACATAAGTTTCAGTGTATAAATAACCATAACAATATATCGACTACCTTACCTTGTTGTGCTAAGCATGTTTCCTTGTAACTGAACACATCCATGTCATCTCTCAAGGGACTCCAATTCCCTTGATGAATCCAACTATAAATATAAAATAGCTAATATACCTGCCAAATACATGTTCATGACTATAGAACATATCCACATAATGTGAGGAAGACTATCTCAATCATACTAGAGATCTTTTCCTCCTTCTTGGATTTATTATTTTCAGTTTCTTCCACTTCTTCAGTGATATGGGATTATTCCCTTCCTCTTTTTTTGTTGTCCTTCTTGAGCTTAGGAAAATCTCTCTTATAGTTCCCATATTCTTGAAATCCATAACATTGAACCTTTTCCATATTCTTCTTTCATTTTTTAGGACAAAATTTCCCAAACTTCCCTTTTCTCTTTGTCTTAGCAGCATATGCTTAAGTTTTTTCATTTGATCCTATATCATATATTACCTTAAACCTGGTTTCTTCAATTTTTCATAGTGACCATAGTTCATTGAATGGAGTAGCTTATTTTTTCCCATGGATACTTGATGAGAAGTTGCCCCATTCTTCTGATAGTGCATTGAGCACTTTGGTAGACATTTCTCTGTCAAACATTCTCTCTCCCAATTCTTGTAGATGATCTCTTATTTATTATATCCTTATAAATTATGAGGCTATTACTTATTATTGTGATATCTTCATCTTGTATATTCCTTTCCTTAATTAGATTACTTGACTTGCAGTGCTTACGGAGAACAAATCTACAAGTTTGTCATATATTTCGTTTTATGTTTCTAATTTTGATACATAAGGAATGGGGGGATCCCTTATAGATTATATGAGAATCCTTATGATCCATTACTTCTCCTTTCATATAACTTGCAAGTGCTTGAGCATATTATTTTGGAGGCTTTCTTATTGAGCCCTTGACATGTTCCATGACCTCATTTTATATGAGGTTCAGATATGTCCTCTTCTTCCATGCTAAAAAGTTTGAAGCCCCAAACAAAAAAAACATTTCGACAAATTGAATGATATACATAAATGTACTTACTTGTGAAGATACTCCTTCAACCTATTTCCTTCTTGAATTTGATGATAATGCAGATGATATAAGACTTCTTCTTAATTAATATAGTTTTCTTCAAAATTGATCCTTGATTCCAAAGAGAGGGAGATCACCTTGAATATTTTGATGATTCCATCAACTCATTCCTTACTTCCTTTGGATGATATACTTCAAGATTATTTTTCTTCAATTCAAGTAGAGATAGGATATTTTGAGGTCTCCTTCCTTGTGATGATGAGAGAGAATCCAAGAATTCTTCTAGTGTAGGCTCCTTCAAGTTTGATCAATATAGGGTTTTGACACTTTTCTTCAAGATGATAATGTAGCCACTATATTTTAGGGGATGAGAAGATCTTCTTAATTCTTTGATACCCTTGATTTCTTTCTATAACTTTGGTTTTTAAGTGTTTGAGTGTCCCTTAATGATTTTCCCTTCCTTTACTTGTCACCTTTTCTCGAATACCATGTTAAGAAATCTAGGGCTAAGACAAGAGGTGATTTCTCTAGTAATGATAACTTCTTGTGAATACTTTTTACTTATTTTGATTAGGTTTTTCTTTATTTTTTATTGTTATAGTGTTATCTTCATCAAAAAACTATCAAAATATATAAAAAAAATGACACAAGGGACACAAGATGTAGGTGATAATCCAGGGCCAAAACTTCTCCAACTTGGGAGGAAAACCCAAACAAATTATTCTTCTTATAGAATCTCCAATTGATGAATTTCAAGACCAAAACCCTTGACCAAAAAACCTCTCCAAGACCAAGTCAAACCTTGCTTCAAGTCACAATAATTTCTTCTTGATGTTATTGTAAGTTAGTCCTTCTCTAACCCTCAATTCTGCAACCCTTGCCTGAAATCTTTAGCCTCTCTTTTGCAACTCTCGGCCTCTTGAAGTTGACTACAATCTCCGCACTTGTGGACTGAACTAGGGTAATTCTAACCCTTTTTCTCCTTTTCTTGACTTGCACTAATTTCTCTATAAATTTGACTTGCAATGTAGGTTATTTCCTTGAATTACTTCGACCTACTTGAGATGATAGTATATCTAATTTTTTGCAAAATCAAGAGCCCTAATCCCTTCGCATGTGTGAACTGAAATAGCCCAAAACAAATTCGAATTCCTTTGATCTTCTTTCCTTCTTGTCCTCCTCTTCTTTGCTTGATGGGACACTTATCTTCTTTTTTATTCTCTAACTTATCATGTATTTGATGTGTGTCTATAATGAGGCTGAGTACACCTATATATAGTGGTCTTCCCATGTAAATAAGTTGACTTGACTGGGTCCTAGGTCGATATGTCAACTTGGTGTAGGCACATTGCTCCATTTTAAGGTCGACTTGCTAGAAGTTCTTGAGCTTGGTCTTGAAGGGTATTTTGAATCTTACAATGACTCAAATACATATGTAACATTCCAAAGAAGGGTCCTTCATACATGACATTGACTCAATTGACTTTATGACTCAATGACCAATCCTAAGATCTCACAATGGGAGCTTCATCTACAAAAATAAAATTCCTTGAGCATGAAACCCATGACTCAAGCATAACATAAATAATTTTATTTTCCTTTCAAAAAATTACATAAAATCATGATTACATGTCTCATTATGAAGACTGAATCTAGTTACATGTTTCAATAGTCATCGAATAATCCATTTAGGAAACCATGTCACCTGCCATTTACACTTTACCAGTGTCATAATAGTGCATATCAAGTTGATACAAAATGTAATAGAACAATGTACAACATACCATTCATCATTGGATGCCTCAACATTCCCAAATCAAAAGAATAGATCTTGATTATCATATAGTTCTTTCCAATATGGAAGTTAGTTATCATCCATGCATATACATAACAACAAAATATATATAGATAAGTGATCTTAATTGTCATGTTATTAACTCTAGTATTCACATGTAAATTTTGCAATTCATAACAACATACTAGAAGTAAATATTACATTAGATAAATCATAACTTCGATAAGGCATTCATTAGATAAATCCTATCCCCTTAAGCCATACATCAAACAACAGTAACTCTCATAAGTCATACACTACATAAATCATAACCAAGTAAGTCATACATCAGGTAAATCATACATTAAATGATTCATACATCAAATATTTTAATCAACAATACCTAATCCATCAAATGTTTTATATAATTAGTTTCATTTTTCCAACTAAAATGCATCCATATTACATTGTGTTCATAAATAAAAAAACATGAAACTACAAATAGAGCCTCAGCATAAGTAGCTATCTAAGTCAAAATGGGCATCATAAATGGTCAAAAGTGAAGGGTAATTGTGACATATAGTCTTTGCATCCTCTCGGGTAGAATATATTGGGTTATACTTGTCCCATTGTGTCTTAACTTGGTCCACCAAGCGATGCCTAATCTATCGAACCCTATGGTATAATATGCATAAGTTGAAAAAGTAGTTTTTTCTTTTTCCCCTCTAAGATTTGATGATTTAATCAAATCTTATTTTATTATTTCCACTATTATTTTACAATTTCCTTAGGAGGCCCATTTTAGACCTCAAAATTCCCCTAATGAACCGTTACCATAGCATGTGAACAGCATTGTGAATATGCTGGCGGGTTTGCATAATTATCGGACTGTGGGTTGTTAACTCCGCAGTGTTTGTCGTTGTAACATGTCATGTGACCACTGTTATGGAACCACTGGTGGGTTGGGATCGCTAACATTTCCAACCCCCAAACACCATTCCATTCAACCTTAATATAAACCCAACTCCCATACAGGTTAAGACTCATCGTGTGGCTCAGGTGGTTAGGACGTGTGCATGTTTTTCTAGAGGTCCCATGGTCGATTCCTGCAGACTCCACAAAAATTTTACAATGCTACTCTAGGGACACGTGGCGGCCTCAGGGCTGGCCACGTGGCACCCTATGATTGGCCCTCCAACAAAACGTACAAAATCATTCAACAAATAATGAAGCAACACTTGTCACACACTGATTGGTTCTGAGGAAAGAATATTCCTCATAATATTCTTTTTTGCTGACAGTACCTCCACCCTGTTGACTGTGCACCCCAGTCTAACCTGTTGCAATTTTACCTATTTGGAATTTCGATCAGAACGCAATATCTCCCTCATATGACATCGGTTTTTTGAACTGTTTGTGACGCCGGAATCAGGAAGACGAGATATACGCAACCATTATAGTTTTAACCCAATCCTGTAAATTTGAATTTTGAGAAAAATTTATGAACTCCTGATCAACAGAGGCATGAGATCACGAAGATACAAAACGCCAACAACCACCCTTAGTGGAACCTCTTCGCTGCAATCATTTAAATGAGCTCCTGAATGATTATGACTCACTTCCATAACTCGAAGCACATTCTTCCATATGAGAATTTTCGTTGCATGCACCTGTGAGCATGTCACAATAATGCACAATATTTGCGCTTGTTCCACAGGTCTACAAAAGGGGAGGCCCCTCCGCATAGTGTTATTCACATTTTTATCCTTCTGGATTGCAAATCCCTCTTAGCCTTTCTACTTCAGTTTCAACCCACTTGCATGCTCCACCTGCTGCGCAGCCTCCCCCCAGTGCCAGGTCATTAGGCACCCTCTCGGTCGCACACCTTCCTGACTGCGTGCCTCCCTTTGGCCCCCCCTGCCTTACTAGTTTTTCCTAAGAGTGAGCTCCCATCATCAATCTCCCCCAACTGTGCAACCCCCACCTGCACGCCACCTTGCGCAATAGCACTGCGCTGCACACTTCCCATCCCTGCTCTTGTATCAATCCCCCAAGAGAAATTTTTCTATACCTTTCGCCCCCCCTTCTCTTTTTTCTTCATGATCCCATGGCTCCACGTCTGCGCCAAAGGACAACCAGGGGCAGATAAAGAGGCGTGTTCCCTGGGACGCTACTAGCAAGGGTCCGATAACCGTTTGGAATCCTTTGAGGACTCCTCTTCTGATAGTCATGCCAGGGATGCTCCTCAGAGCCCTACGCACGACCACGAGGAGGAAGCCCCTATTCAAGAAATGCAGAGGGGTATAAGCGTACCCGGGAAATCCACCATTGCACACCAGGAGCACCCCATGCCCCATAAAACTGAGCCTCTTCTGGTTCAGGAGGCAGTGGGTGAAGACACTGACGTATGGATCATGGACTCGTAGGGCATTTGGACGCGAGTACCGGAGGTTGAGTACTCGATTACTCCCATTCTCTACGAACCTGCTTCTAGGCCTCAGCACCGACTTAATGCTAAGGAGGAGGCCATAGCGTAGGAGTATGATTGTCGTATCAAGGAGGAGGACCCAGACACCAAGGGTGATGCAGGAGCACCATGACTGTGTGTGTTAGGGTCCTATAATAATAGGGATCATAATTTTGAATTGACTATGTAAAGTCTTGTAATATTGTACATACTTTTGCTTTCTGCAAAATGTTTTCCCATATTAAAAAAATATATAAAGAGGGTAAGTCCTAAAATAAAAATCAAAGGACTAAAAGAAAAATATAAAAAAAGAAGATAAAGTATGAACCCCCAAAAAAAGAGATAAAAACAGATCATGAAATTTTTGCACATTCAATTCCACTACTCTCTTAGTTACTTTTGCAAATAAAATTGTGCGCAACTTGTCAAAAATTCCACAATTCATGATTTTCAAACAACTTAATCTTGACTTATTCATGCTTTTAAATTTCAAGTATTGATAGTTAGTGAATAAATATCTACCCAAACCATTTAATCTTGGTAGATCATTAGTTAGGTAGAGAATAAAAATGAACTCATCAGTTTAATCTGAGCCATTGGAAGTTATAAGGTTAGAAGTAGATTATTTTTCTTATCAAAATTAAAATAAAGGGTCAGCAAGCTCAAATGCACCCAAGAATTGAAGAAAAATGTTAGGGTAAATGATGGGTAGGTAGAATCACTTTCACAAGGCATGGAAAGCATCAATTGGTCATTTCATATTACTAATATCCCCCAAAAAACTCTTCCCCTTGCTTAAAACCCTATTTTCCATTCTTAAAAGGCATTTTCCCTTGTAAAAATATCCATTTCCTTTCATACTAACCTTCTCCCCTTATTTTACCCATTTTCCCTTCCTAAAACCCCTTTCCCTAGTTAAAATCTATTTCTTCCTTTGAAAAATTAACTTCCCTTACTAATTCCCCTTTTCCATTTAAAACAAGAAAAACCCACTGTAAAATTCCCCACCCCCCCAAGATATCATTTTAACTTATCTTCTTTATTATATAAATCTCGCATCCCTATTCACTTACCTCATATATATTAACTCCCACATATATATTTTCCCAACCCCATTTTATTTCATAAACTATAGTTTATTTCATTAAACCCCTATATTAAAATTGCCGATCCCATATTATATTAACCACTTAATATTAGTTTAAACATATGGTTTATATATATCTCAGGCCCACCTTTAATTAATCCAACCTTGCATATTAATCCCCGTTGATTACATATCCTACCACACTATTTAACCTGACCCATATATATTAAATCCCATCGCATAACTTATACTTGGGTCCCACCTATCAAATCCCCAACTCATCCCTCGACATCGTCAACCGTCCGATTGGCGCAATCTCGATCCAACCACTCCCATGCCTTTTCACACTATCCACTACCCAAAGTTTAATACCATTGGGGGGTTGCAAAATGAGTGGTTTCGCACCCCTGCTCCCTTGTCATGTGGCAATCCTACAGTTCATTACACTCCCTCGCCTGAAACCACCAACCCGCCTTCTCGAGTGTGATAACCACCATACTCCCATTCTGCTCTACAATGAATATTGCCCTTGTTTGAATTTAACCTTTGCGCCCTATGTTTAACTACTGTTGGTTAAAAACATTAAAACCCACCCTTTACCGCTTATTCACCATTTCTGTTGAAGTTTGCGCAAAGGAAGCCTTGCTGACCTATTTTGAAGCTAGTATAGACTCAAAATCACGTCTTTTGCTACCAGAAGTTATTGATGATTCAGATTTGAAGCTCTATAAGACTAAGAAAGCCTCTACTGCAACCTAAACCCTTTCTGCAGACTAAAAACGCCATTTCATAGGTTTTCTTAAGTGCCCAAAGCTATTACTTACACAAAAAAATAATAAATTAATCAATTAAACAAGTTTAAATGGCTTCCTAGAGCATAATCTTTGTTAATCCCCTTCAACCACCTGTAGTTGATATTGAACACACTCCCCTAGTAGACAAAGATTTCAAAATCAGTGGTACAGTCACTAATTTCAACCTCCTAGAGCTCCACTGCTGGAGCCATGATAAATTTATGGACCGGGCTGATGATATCCACCTTTAGGACTCAAACCTACCTAGGTATATCTTCCCACAGACCTTCCAATTTCCAGAAATAATCATACTTTGTCAAATAAATTAGCTGCCCAATGAAAGAGCCCTAGTAAATCATAACAAATAGATTTTGTTCACCATCACTGTAGAATCCATAAACCAGATGTTACAAATCCAACCTAAGCTTGATGAAGCCCCATTGTCTATTGAAATCCTCACTATTTGAAACTAGACTTTCCCAAGAGGTTCCAAATCTTCCAAACCTTTCTTCCTCCATTAGTTGAAACCCCAAAGAGTAACCCTCCTTATTCAGCCTCAATTTTTTCAGAGAGAACCAGACAGATTGTCACAATGCTGTCTTACATTCTAGGGTACTTCATAGATGAATATGTAGATGCTTCTGTCTTAGGTTTTCTGTCCATTTTCTGCCCAGGACAACCTCTAGCTTTTACATTTAACTTCGCTCAATACTTATCAGATGCTATCCACGAGCTATTAGTTAAAATACCAGAGGAAGGAGTGTTTAAGTATTAATCAATTTTGTTTCATTTGTTCCTATACTTCCAAAATGAAAGGTTTGCAGGTAGCCTTCAAAAACTGTATACATAGGGTAACTCCCAATCTGTAGTTTTATGGAATTCCTTAATCATAAGGGATTCCATAGAATTTACCTACAAGGACTTCATTCATTCATTTATTCATCCAGTTGTCGACATGCTAAGTAGTAGCAGTGAATCTAGGTTCAGTGAAGAAATAAAGAAAGTATTGCAGTTGTCCGAACACAGTAGAACAGGAGACTAGAATTTATACCAGAACCACACTAACATTAGGGTGTATGGATGTCAACTCACTCCATACAAGCTTCCCAAATACCTCCCAATGAGGTTATTTGCATTAGAATATATTAGGCATATCCTAAACTCAGATGAGGTTAATTTTTGTCTGCAAAGAAGAAAACTCAATTTAAAATAAAGAACCAGCTTGGTCCTTTCATTTGCAATAATAGGAATGATGGTCAACAAGAAGAAAAGTGTCTACATGAATTCAAGTTCAATGATAGTTTAAAATGGTAGTATGATCCTTTGTGATTTATCAGCAAACTAAGAGTCAAATTTAAATTAACTCCTTTTTTCCATGAGTCTAAACTAGAGATTGTAAAGTACTCCAACCAGTCAGAGTGGTTGGAGAATACTTTGAAAGAGGTAGAGAAGTGTTAGACAGACAAATCCCTCTCGTGGACAAGAGCGATCTCCCTAGTATCCTAAGGATATCTAGAAACAAACAGACATATGTAGACCATTTCCTCTAGATTATTTTGCTTAAGAATTACTCATTTAACTATGGATAGATACTCCTACCTGAAGTCCAACGCTTGCTTAGTCTTCAATCCCATCATTCCAGAAGGTATCGATCCAACATATAAGATCTGTAATCAAAGACAAGCAAACAAGATCAAAAGCATTTGCAAAATATGATAATTCAAAAGCAATAATCTATCTTAGTGATCAAGGAATCTAAGAATTAAATAATTCAAAAGATAGATGAACAACTCAATGAGAAAATAAAATCCATTTGTATTAACTTTGAATATAAAAGAAGAAACCTTACAACCTTGACGCCTTGATGTTTGTACAGGTTCTTCTGGGGTCCCAAACAATCGTTTTCCTCAGTTTGATAAGACTCTGACTCTCTTTATTAGCATAAGACTATGGCTATGAGTATGTAATCTCTCTCATGCCAATGATGCTAAATGTGGAGATTATATTTCTTCAGCAAACTATCAAGTTCTAAGTACTCTCTCCAAAGTAAGAAGCAAGTATTCTTTGAACTCTCTATGTGCTAAGTACCCTTGAGACTGAAACTTTCTCTCAATTTATAGCAGAAGGGAGGTAGTTTCAGCTCCAAAAAGGAAGGGATAAAGCCCTCTCATCATGGGATTTCAGCTACAAAAACCAAGGGATAGCTCCATTTATGAAGGGATAAAGGTTCTTGAATGGAAGGGGCAAAGCTCGACCAGATAACGCTTTTAGAAGGCCCCAGATGGGAGAATATTCGACCAGCTGGGCTTCTAGAACTTACTTTTCTTTTTATTTTACCTTTTACAGGGGTCCGCAGTTTTAATGAATAGAACGTGCGGGATGTACTGTATTTTTTATAGAAATAAACCGCGGCATCGTAGGGAATGACTAGGAAAAGTGCGGAATTAGGCTTTTTAGGGTTTTTAAGAGCTTTTCTCCAGTTCCAATACTTGGTTCAGAAAATTTATGTTTTTAGACTTCTAAGGAAGCAATAAATAGGTAATGATGAACCTATATAGATAGCTCAATGTCATGGTGACAAATTTCAGTGTAACAAGAAGCAGGTTGAGAGTAGTTATGTCCTACATACTCCAGCCCTACAAGATATGAACTCCAAGAGAGCAAGAGAAGAAGGTTCATATTCAGCTCAAACCACTACTGAAACTAAATTCAAACTAATGTACAGGAAGAAGCTCAAGCTGAATCCTGTAAATGAACAAGAAGAGATAGTGGAAATCATTGATACTAATTTAATTTTCAAGGATAATGCACCTCCTACTGTTTCAGAGGAAACTCAACAGCCTCCAACATCTAGTGCCTAGATCATTAAAAAGCAACATAGTGTTGAAATCTCTTCATCAAGAAAACCAGTAGAAAAAGAACAAGATATAATGGAGAAGTATAAAGAAATAAAATTGAGTAATGAGGCATTAAAAGCTGTGACTTATGCCAAATATTGGAAACATGCACCTAGTGACCAGAACAGGTTGCTTTCTACCTTTGATTATAAAACCAAGAAGATGCAGATGACCTTTTTACAGCCCACAGTGCAGGCTCCAAAGTCATCAACAGACTACAGGAAAACAACATTTGAAGTCATGGCTAAAGATGTTCATCCTATAGACCAAATTGAATTTCATAAGCAAGCAGGAGAAATGCGATATTCTACTATGACCAACAAAGCTATGAGTGTACAAAAACTGCAAAATTCTCTAGAAAACGTCAAAGCACAGTTAAAACTAGAGAAGGCTTCCTCATAAGCCAAGGATAATAGAATTAAGACACTTGAAGAATTGGTCATAGAGGTTGGATATGATCCTAAGAATGTCAAAGCAGCTGAGGAACTTACCAAAAAGAAGAATGTAGAAATTGCTGCATTGAAGAAGCAGCTGAAATTACCTCCCACTGAACATCCACAAACAAAATAAGTTCTGGATAATGAAGGTTAGAAAGATGAAATGATGAATCTCATCATTCAGTTGACAACTCAACTGAAAGAGATGGAGAATGAGATGGATAAATTAGTGCAGGAAAAGAAGGAAAGCATGGAAGCAATTACTGTTACTGCCATTCCCATAGCTTCAGCATCAACTTCAATGGCTACAGCAGTCCCCACTACTACAACAATTCCAGTCACAACAGAATTTTCAGCAACAACTACTACATCAACAACAACAACAGTTCATCCCAGTGATGAAGTAGGTAAATTGATTAAAGCTATGCAAGACATGTCAATCCAAACAAACAAAATTAATAGACTAAAAGAACAAGTAAAGAATCTTGAAGATGAAAAGAAATTAGCACAGATGAGGCATACAGCTTGTTGTGGACAATTTTGTCACCCCTAGAGACAGTCTAGAGTTGCTATAGACCAGTGCCTAGGACATCTTAATATAGCAAGGAGCTCATTATATAGCTTGGGTTGTCAGTCCAAAAAGCTCGCTTACTATCTCTTGTTAAACAAGGAAGATAATTTAAATGGGACCAATCTCTCTCAGAAGCTGATACAAAGATAAGAATAATGTAGGAACATCATGTAAAACTCCAATACAAAGGCATTAGACAGTTAAGAGACAGCTTACTGTAAGGAGGGCCAGTTCAAATAATATACCACAAAAATCAAATATCAGAGAGTGGATACAGTGAATGAAATAGTAAGAAAATACCAGTTGACATTAGACTGATACCCAAATATACAACAAAACCATGTATGGGCTTGTCAATCCAAGAATCCATACACAATCCTGGAATTTTAAAAGCACCCTCCTAAAACAACTGATATAGCAGAAAATATGGAAGAGATGAACATGGAACAGTATATCATGACTAGGCCTATTTAAAGCGCTTGACTAATTACAGAAAGGGAATCAACGGGGATGAATCCTTACTGCTAACTAGTGAGCCACTCGCATTCTAGAACATGATACAAGAAGATAAATAGCATGAAATGAGATATTGTATTAACACATAAGAGAAAATAACATACTGTGGGATACCAAAGACCAGAATCCTCATTACAGTTATAACTCCTCCTCACGGAGACCCTACAGGCTCTAAGCCCTCACACAGAAGTATTACAAAATGTATACAAAAGCCTTTTCGCTGCACCGTTTGCTGATAGAAATCTGGAACCCTTCTAATGTCTTATTTCTAGGTTTTTATAGAAAAGATGGAGAATTCTAGAGAAGGGGGTAGATGGAGCACATTTAATAACTTGATTTGAACAAAATGGCGGAAAGAATTCGCGCCCACTCTATGAATGACTGAATATAAATGACTGTACTTTACAATCTGCCTCTAGAAATAAATGCTGAGGATGAAAATGTCTTCATGAAAAAGACACAAATAATAATATATACAATGTTCTGCCTCTTACTGAAAGAGGGAAAATCTGTTGCTGTAAAAACCCTGATATAGCCTGCGATTTTGTACTGTACTCTCGGCCTTTAACTCTGAATTTAAATCCTGGACCTTTAATGCAGGGCGAAGCGTCCCTTGATTTTCTCTAGAGGGTTCTGTAGGTTCATATCTTGGTTTTCTTTAATGATAGTCATTCAACACAACTACCCTCGACTTCTTTCTTAAATTTCGCCAGCAAAATACGTCCTTTGATATGCTCTTGACCTCTGCAATGGAGGCGGTAAATTATGAGGCCTCTTTATCATCTTGAAACCTGCAAAACCCACAAAAACATTAGAGAAACCAGACTCAGGAGCAGGGTGATGGGAGGTGGAGAGGGTAATGACGTCACAGAGATGGCTATATGACACGAAAATGCAAGGTGGCGGAGGAAAAATGGTGGAAACTTTGGTAAACAGGCGGGGTGTAGTCGTCGCGTGGAACAGTTAGAACACGATGCATGACTGAAAACGGAGAATATGAATGAGAAACGAACGTATATACGATAGGGGAGAAATATCACGGATGGGCGGGATGATGACGTGTGGATGTACGAAGGACGGGTGGCGAACCGACGTGGCAGCGGAGTCAACAGACGGGGAGACTGATTTCTGGGCCGTCGGATCTTGGAAGACGGATCAACGGTTAGGAGGTGACGGGAACAGTGTGGTGGTGGGCCACGGAACACAGCGGACACATGTTAACGGGTGAGAAATTTTAGAGGATATCTGTCGTTGGATGGAGATCAGTAGATCCAACGGCGCGAGTGGATTCCGCTGCCCAGCCATGGTTCAATCTTTAACGCGCGGAAAAGTGGTTTTTAGGGCCCGTACCAAAGAAACACGACACGTTTTAAATGGAATCGCTGGCATTTGGTTTAAAACCGCCGGCTTGGTGAAAGTGGTGTGGGATTTACCACCGGTTTTGGCAATTTGTACAGGCGCGGGGACCACCACACAAAACGACTGTCGCTCCGTTGATTTAACTCGATCGGACGGTTGCTATTGCGCCCGATAACATATATTTTTAAGCTCTTTTTCCTTCTGGCCTGTGGTTTTCGGGCTCAGGTCATGTGATGATGACAGGAAAGGGGCTAAGGCCCTAGGGCTTCGGTTCAATATAATTTTAATGATGGGTTCTCAGCCTTTTAATAATGTATTTTGTGGCCCGAAAAGATGGCGGTAGATGTGATATGAGGATTTTAGGCCATGAAAGGGTTTCAAAAGGCCTCAGGATGGAATTCGGTGGCCAAAACTTGAATGGGGGGCCAATATGTACAACATCTCGGCTCCATCCGGGGATGGCATGTTCGTCCTCGGACATGTCGAGAACACGCAGACCACTGAATATTTCTGTATGAACATTATGTTTTTCAATTCCTCTGCGTTTCTTTCTCAGGTAATTGCCAACATCCTTTTCTTTATGAAAATAAAAACTAAAACAACTTATATACAATATAATACAGTCAGGCATTCCCAACCTGGGTCAGAATTGAAAGTATGGCTTGAGGAATTGGCCATTCATAGGGGCATCCAACAGATCACCCTGTAGGTTTTCTAACATGAAAGTATTATTTCTCCCTTGATTCACGATTTTGAATGGACCAAACCACAGCGGATCAAACTTGGCATGTTTGCCCTTCTCTGCTCTGCAGACATCCCATCTGAGAACCAGGTCACCAATTTGGAATTTCCTGTCTTTCGCATGCCGATAAAATACGTTCTTCATCTTCTCCTGATATTCTATCAATATCTGATTCACCTGGCTCCGTGTTTCTTATAATTCAACCAATTGATTAATCCTTCTGATCATGTCATCTGGTTCTTCCTGGATTTCCTGCATAAAACATGCTACTGGCAACGCCAATTGCACAGGAAACACAGTTGCTCGACCATACACCAGCTCATAGGGTGACTTCCCTGTTTCTCTCTTGCTGGTTATTCTATTCGCCCATAGAGAAAATTTTAATTGGGAATCCCAATTCTTCTGATTCTCACTGATTGTTTTCTTCAAGGCCCTCACCAGGGTTTTATTAGAAGACTCTGCTAAACCATTTCCCTGGGGATAGTAAGCTGTGGAATGAGTTAATATAATGTTATATCTTTGGCAGAAATTTACAAACCTGGCAGACTTGAAAGCCTGTGCATTGTCAGTTACAATTCTGGCAGGACAGCCAAACCTAGATATGATATTTTCCTCCATAAACTTGATTATCACAACATCTGTAGCATTTCTTGTAGGTATGGCTTCCACCCATTTTGTAAAATAATCTGTGGCTGTTAGTATCCATTTATATTGGCCACTTGATGGGGGATGTATTTCTCCTATAAAATCTAATCCCCTTTTCTGAAATGGTTCATTGACATGAACAGGAATCAAGGGCAAAGCTGCTAATTTATGCCTTTCTGCAAATCTTTGGCACTTGTCACACACTCTAACCCAAGCGAAAGCATCTGTATATAGTTTTGGCCAGTAAAACCCCGCCTTCAGGATCTTATGAGTTGTAGCCCTCCAGCTGTAATGTCCTCCACATATTCCCTCGTGGAATTCTGTCATTATACTTTCTACTTCATTCTCTGTGAGGCACAACAGTAATATACCTGAAGGGTCTCTCCAATATAGCTGTCCATTAGCAATTATATACTTCTGGGATTTCATTCTTATAGCTCTGTATTTTACCTTGTCACAACTTGGAGGACAACTAAGTGTTAAAAGATATTCAACTGTTTCTTTATACCAAGGACTAGTGAGGTATTTCATGTGTACCTTTTGAGTGGCCATCTCCAGTCCTTGCTGTTCTTCTCCTTTTTCGGATTCTTCATTTGCTATCTGGATAGATTAATGCCCAAAGCTTGGTGATTTGATTCAGATAACATCTTAGCAAGTCCCTGTCCTTTAATCAGCCTAGTAGGCCTTATGTCCAAATCATACTCCTGTATTTTTGCAATCCATCTTCCTCTTTTACCTTCGCTATCCCCCTGAACAAGAATGTCTTTGACAGCTGCTGTGGGAACATATGCAGTAATGTGAGATTGAAAAACATAGGTTCTAAAAGCTTTAAGGGACTTTACTAGGGCATATGCCTGATTCTCCAATATATTATATTTCAATTCAGCATCATGCAATACTTGGCTGAAGAAAGATATAGGCTGCTCATATCCTTCTTCGTTTTTCTGCAATAAGACTCCTGCAATTGTGTGTGGTGAAGAAAATGAAAATATCATAAATGGTTTATCGTAATCTGGTCCAGCTAGCACAGGAGCTTCAGCAAATGCTTGTTTTATCCTTGTGAATGCATCTCTAGAATCCTGGGACCATTTTACTTCATTCTCTTTTTTCAGCATATCAGTTATATGCCTAACTATCTCAGCATAGTTAGGAATAAACCTTCTTAGAAAATTGATTCTGCCTAAAAACACCTGTACTTCTTTCTTATTCCTTGGTAAGGGAATACTGTTTATTACTTCAACTCTCTTAAGGTCTATTTTCACACCATCTTTAGTTACAATGTGCCCTAAGAGTTTTCCCTCATCTAATGCAAATAAAGATTTTTGAGGATTGAGGGATAGGCCATACCTTCTGCATTTTTCAAAAGTTCTTCTTAAATGCTCAATATGCTCATCATCATTCTTTGAAAACACTGTGATATCATCAATATATACCACCAAAAAATTGTCCTGCTCTCCAACAAAGGCTATGTCCATTGCACTCTGAAAAGTAGCTCCTGCATTAATTAATCCAAATGGCATCCTGGCATACATAAATGTTCCCCATGGTGTATTAAATGCAGTTTTCTTCTGATCCTCTGGGAAAACAGCCAACTAATTATAACCAAAAAAACCATCCATCATTGACATTCTAGATGCTCCCACCACTTTCTGCAGGATGTAGTCCATTTTAGGCAGTGGATAATTATTCTTTTGGAGATGCTCTGTTTAAATTCCTGAAATCCACACACAGCCTTATTTCTCCATTTTTCTTTCGAACAGGAACAAGGTTTGCTATCCATTCTGAGTATCTCAGTGGCACAATTATTTTGGCTTTCAGCAGCTTCTTGATTTCTTTTTCAATGGAGGGAAGCAGCAGAGGATTTATCTATCTGAGCTTCTGCTTATAAGGCTTTGCATCTTCCCTCAAAGGAATTTTATGCTGCATTATATTAACATCAAAAGTTTTTAGGTCCTGATAGGACCAAGCAAATACATCTTTATAAGATTGAAACAACTTCAAATATTTTTCTTTATATTCTTCTAGGACTCTTTTAGATAATTTTACAATTTTGGGATCAGCATAAGTACCCAGATTCAAATCTCCCACTTGATCTTCTTCTGTCACCTTTTTTGGCTGCAATGGAACGTCATCTTTGTTAAATAATCTTTCTAGAGGCACCAGCCCTCTAGGTATAATATTACCTTTCAGCTGCAGCACTCTATTACCTGCTATTTTCTCTTCCCATCTGTTTTCTGCAATATTTTCAACTTCTTCCTCCTCATTATCATCAATCTCCATATTGGATAATTCTCCTGCTGTCTCCATGAATCTCTTCATCTGTTCATCATCTTCAAATACCTGCCAATGCTTTATATTATCTGGAATGGATGGTCTGTAACGTACCTCCACTTCATATCTTAAAAGTGGATTCTGAGGAGGACGGAATGTGCTGGCAGCTACAGCGAGAGAATCTGCTATTCTGTTTTGCTCCCGGGGCACGAACTGTATGTTAAATGCTGAGAAGAAATTTTATATCATGTCCCACACTTCATTTCTATAGGCTCTCAGCCGTGGATGCTTAGCTTGGCATTGATTTTTGATCTGTCTTACCACCAGCTCAGAGTCTCCCAAGACTTTTAAACTTTGGATGCCCATGTTTCTAGCTGTCTGTAGTCCCAATAATAGTGCCTCATACTCAGCTACATTGTTTGTAGCCTCATACTCCAATTTAAAGGACAGCGGCACCCATTTTCCTGTAGGAGAGATTAATAACACCCCAGCTCCATTGCCTTCTCTTGAATTGGCTCCATCAAAATGCAAAGTCCAAATTCTCGATTCCTGGTCTTCTTTAGGCTGCTCAGCTTGGATTTGACCAAAAAGGGGCTCATGAGCATAATTTTGATTCTCTTCTAACATTAAACATGAGAAGTCTCCCTCTTTGTTATAAACTGGAGAATTCTCTGGGCAGTCAACCTTAGTTACCATTTTTACAAATCTAGTCTCCCTATATAACCTCCTTTCCTGGCCTCCAAAGACTGGGACAGTAGCATATGTTAAATCCAATTTGATTGACCCACCAATTTTTGTACCCCAGGACCTTGACAGTAACATGCCAAAGCGGGCTGGGATATCAGCAACCACAATGTCCATGACCACACTCTTTGCTGGAATTTGGGCCAAATTGACCACTAAATCTTTAATCATTCCCAAACACTTAACTCTTTTAGAATCAAATGAATATAGGTCTTTGTATGGTCTTGTAATTTGCAGTCCTAGTTGTTCCATGACAGACAGAGGCATAAGATTATGGGAAGCCCCAGAATCTAACATACAATTGTGTAATCGCAGGTCATGGGTAACTAAAGAGACATAAAAAGGAGGCGTAGAAGGGTCTATCTCCTCGACGTGTGGGCCAAAGACTACCATGGGTCTTTCTTCTTGAAGGTTTAAACTATCAGGTACAATTGGTATTTCAGGAGGAAGCATAAAGGAAGTAACTTGAGACTGATATACAGGCTGTTTTAATAATTCAGTCAGGGGAACTGGAATCTTAATTTTCTCAAGTTCTTTTTGCAGATTAAAAGCAGGAAGGGGCTTTTCTATCACAACTTCTTTTGACTCTTTATTTTCAGCTAAGGATTTAATTTCTTTTGACATTGGCTCAGCATTAGGAGGACTGACTATTTTTGAAGGAGAAGGAATCTGATCATTAGGCTGCAAGGGAGCATTTAGAGGACTCTTACCTTTTTCTATGTTTCTCTTTGTTGCTGATCCCTTCTGAGCATATGCTTCTTTCTGAGGTGGCTTTCTTCTTGATCCTGATTTCTGGTCCTCTTTCTTGAAGATCTGAGATCATATTTGACATTGAATTGTGCTTGCATGAAATCGGCAAATTGCTTACAATAATGGTCAATCTCTGCTTCTTCTTCTTTGTCTTGCAATGGACATTCCATATCATCATTATTTGAAAAAGCCAGATTTGAATCTTCTAATCCATAAGCTGCATCTCCAGTGGAGTCATCTGCTGGTCCTTCCAGGTACAAGGGATGAGGTACCTGGTCTTGTGATTCCTTTGCTTCTCTCGGCAATATCTGCAACGGTGGTCTTCTATACTGGGGATTGTATCCTCTATTTGGAACATTATAGAAGTTCTTGGGAGCTGCATTCTTAGCTTCTAGTTCAAGCTTGACCATCTTCTTAATCATCTTGCTTATTTCATCCATTTTATCTGAATCTTTTTCTTGATTAGAGGTGGAAACCTCTTCTTTGCCTCTCCTCCTAGTATCTTGTTCAGCTTTTCCCTTTAATTTGCCAGTAGAGGCAAAGTTTGCTTCTAACTCCAGAGCATCTGACTGTGCATCATCTAACGTAGCAGGTTTTCTTTCCCTCAATGCAAAGCCAAAATCAAAATCAAAGGCTGCTATAAAAACTATCTTAGCAGCTGTTTCATGGGGCTTCATTTTAGGAGGCAGGCTCAAATATAACTTGTTAAATCTTTTAATAAACTCTGACACTCCTTCATTAGGTTTCTTCTTCAAAGTATTAAATTCAGTAAGACACTAACCATGATCTTTCTTCTCTCCCCACTTTCTGAGGAAAGTATTCTCCATCTGGTCCCAGGTGGTCACAGAATGATTTCCCAATGTTTTGAACCATTTTCTGGCTTCACCCTCCAAAGATTGTACAAACAATCTCAAGACCACATCCAAATGTTCGACATTTAAGTTTTCTGCAAAAGAGAAGAAGGTCTCGAGATGCTTCTGAGCATCAATTTCATTTTCTCCATTAAACCTTGGCATAATCTTCAAGTAATCCTGTGGCATATCATTTAGCACTTGGGGTAAGGCCAGAGGAGCATATTTGTTCAATAGAAAAGCAGGCACATTAGCCATTGGAGGGGGTGGGGGTTGAGCAACAGTCTGAGATACAAATGAAGGGAGAGGAGTAGGAGGAAATGGAGTATGAATAACAATGGGAATATATTGCACAGAAGCCTGAGGTGTGGATGGGAATAGTTCACGGTTAACAGCAACTACTTCTATGACTTCTTTGATTTCCTCAACCTCAGGAGTAGGATGAAAATCTTCTTCAATCCAGGTACTTCCTCTACGTGGAGTTTCTGAGCAAAACTCGGGATTTTCTGTTATGATCTCTTGAGAAGAAGAAGGCGGATAATCTTCAACGAAATATTCAGGGTTTTCAGCACGAACTGACTTCCTCTCCTTCCAAACTCTTTTGTGAATGATCTTCTCTGGGTCAGACACGTAAGGTGTTTTCGGCTGAGATGTATCTGACCTCAAATGTGGCTTACGAGGAGCCAGGACTACCAATAAATTTATCAAATAGAGAACAGTGGAGTCGCCAAGGTGAGAGATATGCAACTCTTCAACTCTCTGTGCTCACCTGATTAGAGAGCGAAAACAATTTGTCGGGGCCCAGGGAAACTGATATTCTTGAATTCGGTCCCCGGCAACGGCACCAGAAAGATGTTGTGGACAATTTTGTCACCCCTAGAGACAGTCTAGAGTTTCTATAGACCAGTGCCTAGGACATCTTAATATAGCAAGGAGCTCATTATATAGCTTGGGTTGTCAGTCCAAAAAGCTCGCTTACTATCTCTTGTTAAACAAGGAAGATAATTTAAATGGGACCAATCTCTCTCAGAAGCTGATACAAAGATAAGAATAATGTAGGAACATCATGTAAAACTCCAATACAAAGGCATCAGACAGTTAAGAGACAAATTACTGTAAAGAGGGCCAGTTCAAATAATATATCACAGAAATCAAATATCAGAGAGTGGGTGCAGTGAATGAAATTAGGAGAAAATACCAGCTGATATTAGACTGATACCCAGATATACAACAAAACCATGCATGGGCTTGTCAATTCAAGAATCCATACACAATCCTGGCATTTTAAAAGCACCCTTCTAAAACAACTGATATAGCAGAAAATATGGAAGAGATGAACATGGAACAGTATATCACGACTAGGCCTATTTAAAGCGCTTGACTAATTCCAGAAAGGGCATCAACAAGGATGAATCCTTACTGCAAACTAGTGAGCCACTCGCATTCTAGAACATGATACAAGAAGATAAATAGCATGAAATGAGATATTGTATTAACACATAAGAGAAAATTACATACTGTGGGATACCAAAGACCAGAATCCTCATTACAGTTATAACTCCTCCTCACTGAGACCCTACGGGCTCTAAGCTCTCACACAGAAGTATTACAAAATGTATACAAAAGCCTTTTCGCTGCACCGTTTGCTGATAGAAATCTGGAACCCTTCTAATGTCTTATTTCTAGGTTTTTATAGAAAAGATGGAGAATTCTAGAGAAGGGGGTAGATGGAGCACATTTAATGACTTGATTTGAACAAAATGGCGGAAAGAATTCGCGCCCACTCTATGAATGACTGAATATAAATGACTGTACTTTACAATCTGCCTCTAGAAATAAATTCTGAGGATGAAAATGTCTTCATGAACAAGACACAAATAATAATATATACAATGTTCTGCCTCTTACTGAAAGAGGGAAAATCTGCTGCCACAAAAACCCTGATATAGCCTGCGATTTTGTACTGTAGTCTTGGCCTTTAACTCTGAATTTAAATCCTGGACCTTTAATGCAGGGCGAAGCGTCCCTTGATTTTCTCTAGAGGGTTCTGTAGGTTCATATCTTGGTTTTCTTTAATGATAGTCATTCAACACAACTACCCTCGACTTCTTTCTTAAATTTTGCCAGCAAAATACGTCCTTTGATATGCTCTTGACCTCTGCAATGGAGGCGGTAAATTATGAGGCCCCTTTATCATCTTGAAACCTGCAAAACCCACAAAAACATTAGAGAAACCAGACTCAGGAGCAGGGTGCTGGGAGGTGGAGAGGGTAATGACGTCACAGAGATGGCTATATGACACGAAAAAGCAAGGTGGCGGAGGAAAAATGGTGGAAACTTTGGTAAACAGGTGGGGTGTAGTCATCGCGTGGAACAGTTAGAACACGATGCATGACTGAAAACAGAGAATATGAATGAGAAACGCACGTATATACGACAGGGGAGAAATATCACGGACGGGCGGGATGATGACGTGTGGATGTACGAAGGACGGGTGGCGAACCGACGTGGCAGCGGAGTCAACAGACGGAGACACTGATTTCTGGGTCGTCGGATCTTGGAAGACGGATCAACGGTTAGGAGGCGACGGGAACAGTGTGGTGGTGGGCCACGGAACACGGCGGACACATGTTAACGGGTGAGCAAGTTTAGAGGATATCCGCCGTTGGATGGAGATCAGCAGATCCAACGGCGCGGGTGGATTCCGCTGCCCGGCCATGGTTCAATCTTTAACGCGCGGGAAAGCGGTTTTTAGGGCCCATACCAAAGACACGCGGCACGTTTTAAATGGAATCGCTGGCATTTAGTTTAAAACCACCGGCTCGGTGAAAGGGGTGCGGGATTTACCACTGGTTTTGGCAATTTGTATAGGCACGGGGACCACCACACAAAACGACTGCCGCTCTGTTGATTTAACTCGATCGGACGGTTGCTATTGCACCCGATAACATATATTGTTAAGCTCTTTTTCCTTCTAGCCTGTGGTTTTCGGGCTCGGGTCATGTGATGACGACAGGAAAGGGGCTAAGGCCCTAGGGCTTCGGTTCAATATAATTTTAATGATGGGTTCTCAGCCTTTTAATAATGTATTTTGTGGCCCGAAAAGATGGCGGTAGATGTGATATGAGGATTTTAGGCCATGAAAGGGTTTCAAAAGGCCTCAGGATGGAATTCGGTGGCCAAAACTTGAATGGGGGGCCAGTATGTACAACACAGCTGAAGCACATAAGTCAATTAGATTAACTGACAGAGTTCAGAAATTAGGAAGAGAGTTGACATTGGCATAACCTTTGGCTCAAACAAAGCAACAATTATGGGCCAATGTCATTAACTCTGTTAATGATATTTGGACATCCATCCAAGTTATCTTTGAGAAAAAAGATTTGATAAAGGAAGCAAGTGAAGCCATTCAAAAATTCAAAGAAGAAATTGACAAGAAACCAAAAGAGGCCACAAAGATAATTAAGTTTCTAAACTCTAAGAGCAATCATGAGTTAGAAGAAATTGGAGTAAGTGACAGAACTGAAACAATTTTAGAGGTTAAAAAGGTAATTTACAAAAGAAACTTGATGGTACAGCTTAAAGATAAGTGCCAAGCCATGGATCTAGCAATAAACATATTTATGAATAAGTTTGATGTTCTATGGCAGAAAGGTCTGCCTAATCCACTGGTGATTAATGACAGACTGATGAGGCAGGAAGACTATGACAAGAAGATCAGAGAAGTGGTCAAAGAACAATCCAACAATTCATCTTTGAAAGGAATTCCAATAGGGAAGGTACTTTATCAGATATTTGAAAATCTCTTTTACCTCCAGCATGAGGTAAATCATCTCTTTATAAACAAACCTACATTCACCAAGTACATTGAAGCAGATGAAATTTACAGAAGAATGGTGAAGATCAAAATCATAGATGAAGAGAGTTGGGAGAAATTGTACGATTTACTGTGATAGTGAAAAGTAAAAGGAGGTAAAACAGAGATAGGATCAAAGGTGAAAGCAGAATAGGCATGCACAATAGTAAAGTGAAAAGAGCATTCAGATAAAGGTAAAGAACAAAGTTTACAGATCAGAAAACAGAGATAAAGAGTAAATTGTCAGCTAGCGTAAATATGCAGCCAGCGTAAAGCAACAGTCAGAGAGATTAAGCAACAAAATATCAAAGAGAAAACAACAAATCAAATAAGCAAGGAAAACTAGCACTTAGTCTCCTAGGTGTCTCTATCTTCTTGCATGAAGATATTTCATTTCCCTTGAATAAATCCTAGATCAGTTTTAGGATATTTTGTATTAGTTTTTGTATAAATACTTTAGTAATTTGAAGTATAGGGTGGATTCCTGAACATTTCTATAGTTGTAATTGATCGAAATGCCTGAGGGTTTATTGTACAATTTTCAAGTCAACGGACTAGACAAGTAATAAAGGCATTGCATTATAGGATTCATGTGTTGAGCTACTTCAGTGAAGTACAATTCAATTGTTCATTGTTATTTCTTAAGTATTCCATAAACTTGTATGTTTTTCCAAATTTAAGTGTTATAACATGAATATTATTGCAGAAATTGTTTAAGTACACTCTGTTCTGAACTGTTATTCATTTTAATGTTTTCTTTTGATATCTAGATCTGAGAATCTTTAATTTCTCTCCCATCTTGATTGACCTCTTTCAAACTTCCCTCACCATTCTGGTTTAATGAATCCTTAACTACTCCTTGATCCCGATTGAAAATCACTTCACCCTTCAGACTTTAAAGATTTGATCTTGCTCAACTACCACACCCTGTGAACAATTCTTTTAGAACTTATTCTTGTCTTTTTTTCTTAACATTTTGAATCCATAGCCCAATGGAAAAGTAGAAAAGACAACTATCAATCTAAATTAGTAATTCCACCAAACCAAACAAATCAAACCCAATCAATCTTTCATAACTAGCCTAAAATAAATTAAAAACAAAAAAGTTGAATCATAAAGAGAGAGCCCTCTCTGAGCATTAGGAAGGCTAGATCATGATCTAGAAAGTAGGTTTGTGGTTACCTCTAATATTTCTTGAACACTCATAACAACCCTAGGAAATTATTGGAGCGATAACATCGTGGTCGCTCAGCTCTTTTTAGTTTTCTGTTATTTTAGCTCATATCATATAACTTTTACTTTCACAAGTGCCACAACACATTTTGTAATTTTCTATCTAACGTTATTACAGAGCTGGTTTTCTTCAAGGAGGCAGCCCCATACCCGCGCTACTTTGAAAGCAATGAAGGCTAAGAATGGATAAGCGCAACTTACCAACTTAGCTTGTAGCACATGTAATGTTTTATTTCAAATCAATATAGTTTAGCCTAACTTACAAAAAAAAAATATATATTACTTAAGAATTATAAGTCAATATTTTGAGTTAATTAAACACTAATCAAAATTAGCATGATAGGATCAAGTTGGACATTACAAAATCTATGGAATATGTTTCCATTTTAACCATTACAACCAATGTGTCAAGTAAGGTAATAATAATAATAATAATTGATTGTTTACTTGCATAGTCAATGTCTCAAGATTAGACAAGACCCAACAATTTGAGTTTTAACAACAATTGAATTAGACAAAACCCAACCATTTGAGTTTTCAACAACAATTGAATTTTTCCAGATGGTTTCACATTGAGCTATCTTTCATTTCCATTGTATAGATATATGCCTTTGTTGGACCCTTTCCTATTTTTTTATTTGAGAAAAGATACCTCTTTTGTACTTATTTATCTTTCATTTCCATTGTATAGATATATGTTTTGTTGGACTCTTTCCTATTTTTTTATTTGAGAAAAGCTACCTCCTTTGTACTTATTTTTAGATGCTAGAAAATACTTATTTGGAGCTTAGAAATTGGATGCCAGGTAAAAGGCATATAATCATCTATTTTTGGTTATTGCTACATTTATGCAATGATAAGTGATGCAATTTTTGGGAAGTAATGCAATTTTAGAGTATGTGTTATTGTCCTCTCATCATAGTTTTTATTAAATTGTCAACTTCTATTTTATATTTAACATATAGAAAAAGAATGGTAACCACTTTGCATTGTTCAAACAAATGAGGAAGTTGATTGAAATGTAAAGAGCTGAAGCCAAGGAAACATAATTTTAATATTTAAATACAATTAATTTGGTATTAAAATTAATATTTACATTTTAAAAGTGAAAATGGATATTTATAACAAAAAACACACTTTAGTGTAATTCAAAAAATACCTTCCTACACTCATCTAATTGTTAAAAGAGTATAATGGTTTGAATATTACAGTATATTGGCTGGTTTGAATATATATATATATATATATATATATATATATATATATATATATATTTAATATTCAAACCATTATATATATATATATATATACATACTGTAATATTCAAACCATTGTTGAAAGAGTATAATGGTTTGAATATATATATATATATATATATATATTCAAACCATTATACTCTTTCAACAATTAGATGTGAGTGTATGGAAATATGTATAGATTCATTGGATAATACAGCTACTAGGGAGAAATATTTAATTGATGAATCACAATTAAATGCGTGGTATCTATACATGTAAACCATCAAATATACTTTAATATTCAAACCATTATACTCTTTCAACAATTAGATGTGAGTGCATGGAAGTATGTACGGATTCATTGGATAATACACATATGGATAATACAGTTACTAGGGAGAAATATTTATATACACAAGTGTACATAACTTTGGATGGACAAATTGATGAATCACAATCAAATACGTGGTGAATTCCAAATGGTTGTAGAAAGACTAAAACCTTTTAGAGAAAAGAATCAAAATGATCAAGTTTTTTATTACTTCGGAAAAATAGCTTAATAATTTTGTCTTATTTTTATCAGAAAAATAGTAGAAACTTTTACAAGATTTTGATCAAAATTTAGTAAAAAATTTGAGAAATCTAGATTATAATTATATAATTTCTTTTTCTTAAGTTTCATAAGACTTTTCATTTACGATAATATAAAGAGCAGAGAGTCATACAGTATAATTATATAATTTCAGTAGATAATTATATTAATTTATTTATACCATACAAAATCTGATTTAAACATTCTTATTAAATTAATATATATATATATATATATATATATATATATATTTAAAAATAAAAATAAAAATAAAAATAAAATAAATAAATAAATTCAAACCCAATAAAAATTTCCAGACAAAGTTGTGGGATCAGTGGACAGCGCCTTACTTGAGACATTGTTTATATTTTATATATTCGCCTCCAATTTTGAATTGAATGAGCCACTAAAAGTCTTCCGCCGTGTAAGGCTATGCGCCCCATGTCATCTGCCGGTCAATTGATCAACCAGTCCCATGTTATCTCCCAGGCAATTGGTCAACCATTCTCATCTCAGGGCTCTCATACCCCACCCCAATTCCTATTTCTGTTGTATTCCAAATATAGTTATGCACAGCACTCGTGGTGCCTAGCCTCAATTCAACCCTACACAACTCCAGAAAGAAAGAGGGAGGGAGGTTATCGACAATGGAAAATGTGCAGAGCACCCCTGCGCTCAGTGGTATTGAAAAGCTCATCTCCAATGGAGTAAGCCATCTTGAAGTGCAGGATAAATATATTTTGCCTCTCCATGAACGCCCCAATATGTCTCAGGTGTCTTGTTTTGAGAGAATTCCGGTGGTGGATCTCAAAGGCCTCGATGGCCCTCACAGAAGCACTGTAATCCAACAAATCCGATGTGCATGTGAGCAGTATGGTTTTTTCCAGGTGAAGCCTTCCATACCTTTTTCATATTAATATTCTTGTAATCTAATCAATAAATAATCTCAGGTGTTAATACATAATTTTTTTTAACTGATTGTTAATATAGATAGTGAACCATGGAGTACCAGAAACAGTGATGAAAAACATGATAGAGGTTGCCAAAGAATTCTTCGAAATGCCTGTGGAAGATCGAGCATGCTACTACTCAGAGGACCCCAAGCAACGGACTCGGGTTTCTACAAGCTTCAATGTCAGCAAAGATGAAGTCTTTAACTGGAGGGACTATCTGACGCACCCCTGTCAACCTGTGGAGGAAGTCATCAGCTCTTGGCCAGAAAAACCTGCAGCATATAGGTAAGGGAATTGACCTATTTTAATTATATGTTATTTTCGAGTTTATAGCTAAGTTAGATTGGTTGTATGAGATTTCTTATTTGTAAGACAAGGATCTTCTTACAGGGAGATTGCAGGCAAATACGCTGCGGAGTTGAATGCACTATGCCTCAAGCTGCTGGCAGCGATTTCTAAGCTCTAGGGCTCGATTCGGATTACTTGAACAAACTTTTTGGGAAAAACACCGAATTCATGCTTATAAATTACTATCCTCGATGCCCAAACCCAGATCTTACCCTTGGAGTTGCAGGCCATTCAGATCCAGGAGGCCTTACGGTTCTAATGCAGGGGGATGTCAGCGGTCTGCAAGTCCTAAAAGAAGATGGAAAGTGGGTCGCTGTAGAACCCATACCTAACGCCTTCGTCGTCAATTTGGGAGATCAGCTGCAGGTCAGTAAATGCTGCATCTGCAAGGCACAGACAGTCTATTATACTTAAATTTAATTTCCTTGAGCCTGTGATGGTATTCATAAATAAAGCTTCTAATTGTTTGTGTAAAATGAACAGGTTGTGAGCAATGGGAGATTCAGAAGTGTTTTGCATCGAGCAGTAACCAACTCTTCCACTGCGCGTATATCAATTCCTACATTCTATCCCCCTTCCAAGGATTCCTTCATTTCTCCTTCGGCATCCATAATTGATGATCAGCATCCTGTTCTGTACAGACGATATAAGTATGAAGAGTTCTTCAAAGGTTTTTGGAACCAGACACTGCAGATCAATAAGACTGTGTTGGATCATTTCAACATAGAATATCCAGAGAAAGATCATTGAATTGATTTATGGTGTTCACAGTGCTACAATCTTCATCATTTGCAAATAGTCTTCATTTGGGATTTACATGCACAAAGGCAGACTATTCTTCATCATTTTAAAATAGATGGCTTCAATTTGGGATCTACACAATCATGCTACCAATTACTGAACAAAGGTACACTAGCAAGGGTTTCATATGTTTGTGTGTGGGGTTTGTAAATGTGATCTGCTACTGCTCATTCTGTCCTCTCCATCCAGCTTGTTCATGTTTTATTTTTCTACCAAGTCAGAGAGAAAAAAAAACAAGGTCTACTTGATTGCAGTTATACATGATTTTATTTATTTGATAAGAGGGAATATTATACTATATGAATATGCTTGTATGAATGAGTCACTTGTTATCTAGAGTGACTTTTAAAAGAACTTCTATGCAATACAAGAACATCTTTGGATAGTTTGCAAACATCATTTAAAATGTTAGAATATAATGTTTTCATTTTTGTTTTTAGTATTTAATTGGACAAAGTCACAACACACAAACAAGCATAGATCTAGGAGAATGTTTGTTAGATTTCACATAGAGTTGATGATTTGTAAACCCAAGTGATGATGTTAACCATGTTGGCATGATGATTATGATCAACAAATTCCAAGAGGTTCAACACTATAATAGGAACATTCATTCATTTGAAGGTAGCTTTGAGTGGCCCAACAATGGACAACTTGAGGAGCTCAATAGATTGCAGCTTGAGAACTTAGACAAGAAAGTGGTTCAAGGCACATTGAGAGGATCTTTGGAAGGATCCAAGCAAGGGAGATTAAACATCTAAGATGAATCTAAGGAGTCATTATATTTGTTGGAAAACAAGGCTTTCAATTTGTGGGAAATGAGATATGACCAATTTGAATAGGTTGGGCATGTGTGCCAACCAAAGCTTGCATGGGATTTTTGAGAGCAAGAACATCAGGAGAACCATTTTCCAAAATCCATGGGATTTTTTTTGAGAAAGAACAAGCATCATTTTCCAAAAATCCTTGGGAGTGGATATATATATATATATATATATATATATATATGGAAACAAGCATATTTGTACATCAATGAAGATATAAATGGTATCCACTGTATTTGAGTATCAATCATCTAGAATCTAGATTCTCCCAATTATAGACACGCATACAATTTTTTAAGCCATATAATAGAAAGTGAACCATTAACTTATGGAATGAAAAAAATTATCTAGTAATTGTCAACAATAATATGACCAAATAATTATGTTTACAAAATAGGTCACTTACACACTGAAATACTAAGATGGAAAAGTCCAAATCGTTAACAAAGCTAGTTTCTAAACACCTCTCTGCAAAGTTTTGTTAATACTGTGGAAAATCTGAATTGCTATTCTTCAAAGAAGTGTTTGTCAATTATGAAAGCACCCATGTTTCCAAATGTTGTAGTTGTGGGGTAGCGTTGTTGTAGAAATTTGCTGAATAATGATTAATTATCCACCGAGACTATCCTGATCACATACAATTCGAATTTATATGCAACACATAATCTCTTCCACTCAGATCATCACACATGCGGAAATAAAATCAAACGATAACACATCAAATCATCATACACATTAACACAGTATGTATGGGGAAAGCTTATAGCTGAAAACCCCGCAGCTATTGTGTATATTATAATGGAGAAATCATGTAACAAACTTAGTACAATACTCCTCACAAGTACTCAGTACTTTCTCATAAAGTCACACACAATCTAGCTCAGTTTTGAACAGGTTACTGGTTCAAAACTCACCGCCAATTTCCTTGCCTCTATTGCGCAATCCAGGCCTGTCTATATAGAGATCCAAGGTTCGAATCTCCTTGGCTTGACAGCGCAATCATCATGGACAATTCCTCCAAGTGTGGTGCAAAACTCATGCACAACTGATGTCGCCACTGATAGCTAACTCCACCCTTTCATCTATCTCTTTCACTCGTCTCCACTGAACTGATCATGCACTATAGTGAACTGATGTGTTCTTGAGTTGAATAATGAGTTACTAATTAATGAATTAAATAATATTTAATTCACTCCACTCATAACTAATTGATTAGCTAGTTAAACTAATCTCAACTAGTTCAACTAAAATAAACAAAACACAACTCCACTAGCTATCTCATTAACTCCACCAAACTTCTGCCACTGAAGTCCTAACTGAAGTCAACCATGCATGATGCCATCAAACCCTAGGAATAGCGTAATTCCTCTGTCGGATGCATGAGCCACTTCCAAGGCTCGAACTGAAGTGCTCCAAGAGAGTAAACTGCGGTTTAGAGTCCAAATATTATTAAGGGTAAATAATATTTGACTTCCCTATTTTAAGGAGAGGCAGTCTAAAAATAGACTTCGACCTATAGGTCCAAAAAATAGAGTCCCATCTATTTTTACCAACATGATCAATACTCCAAGAATAACATACTGGAATCCCCGAACCATGCTCCATATGTCTAAAAATAGATTTTGCGCCAGAATTTGCCTGCGGGCCCACTTAGTGAAGGCGACTTCATTTCACTAAGCTCCATCATCTTGCTGCATTTTCAACAGTTGTGATGCATCAACATCAATTTAAATTGCAATGTATGTATAAATTGCATCTATATTTATTAAAAAATAATAATAATCTAGAATGCTAAATTAGTTGCAAAATATATGAAAACGAGTATATTTGTACATCAATGATGATATAAATGGCATCCATTGCACATTAATGATTAATCATTCGAGTATCAACCATCTAGAATCTATATTCTATCAATTACAAAAAAAATACAAATTTTTAATCCATATAATAGAAAGTAGACCATTAACTTATGGAATGAAATAGGTTATCTAGCAACTCTCAACAATAACATGACCAAATAGTTATGCTTACAAATAGTTCATTTACACATTGAAATATGAAGATGAAAAATTCCAAAACATAAACTAAGTTAGTTGCTAAACACTTATCTACACAAGAAGTGTTCATAACAATTATGAAAGTGTTGAAAAAAGCAGCAAGAAATTCTCAATTTGATTTTTCCTTGATTAAATTAAGAAAATCCGAATTTCCACATCAGCAAACAACTTGGATGATGTTAACTTGTGTGACATAGCTTGTGTCACCCAGTTTACTTTGTAAATTCGAGTTGGAGGAGTTAGAGTTCGGTTAAGTATATGTGATTTTTAATTTGTAGTAATCGGGGTCAGTTATCTAAGGTTGTTTTCAGTTAAACTAGTTCCAACTTTTGGAGGAACTAGTGGAGGATCAAGTTGTGCAGTGGGACTTCAGTCAAACTTAGTGATCATCCAGTTAACTGATCAATCAGCCCAAAATAGCTAGTGCATGCAGAGAATTCAAGTTCCCCAGGCTTGGTGGAGATTCCAAGGTAGTGTAACATGAGTTGTAGACTAGTCTTGAGTGTACGTGTGTTGCATGCAGTCAAAGGATCAACCAAAAAAAATTTCATAATCAATTTGAGGAATTTCCTAAATAATAGGGGCCTAATTCCTCAAGGAACAATGCAAAGAAATAGGAGCTCAAGCCAAGGTAGAAATTGAGTAAGTCTGGGTTAGAGGCTTTTAGTGAGCAGAGAGATAGGTTATGCATTTGTAGGTTGTGCTCAGTCGAGAAAAGCAATTGTAATACATCTCTATTATTCTAATTTAATGTAAGCATACATTGGTGTTTTTAGAAAATTTCTTTCACCAAAGGAAAGTACTTGTTGCATGTGTGTTATTTCTTATTGCATGTCTGATTTTTTTGTTCTAAATTGTGAATTAATGTCTGCAAAGGAGTAGAGTAGGTTTGTGTCTTGTGATTTTGATAAAAACTTCATGAGAAGTTGAAAATATACAACATAATTTCTACATGGTATCAAAGCAGAATTCACATTAGAGCAGGAAATTCAAAATTGTTTCTCAGGAGATTTGAATTTGAAGATCAGTGTTATAGGATTTCTTCAGAGCTAAAAAGATGGCCTTCAATGGACTGAGACTAGAGTATGCCTTGGATGACACCTCCAATTTTTTGCATGGAAGAATCACATGGAGGCGATAATGGATGACAATGGATTGCTAGAATACATCAAATCAGATGTTGCAAAACCACAAGCATCTGGTGCCCATAACCTTGTTCAATGGAAGAAAGATGTAGCCAAAGCGAGGAGAATAATCTTGGAGGGAGTACAGGATCACATTGTTTCAAATCTCCATGGAAAAGAAACTTTGTTCGCGATGTGGAAAGCACTGACAGAATTTTTCAAGAATAATAGTGACCACAGGAAGTTAGGCTCAAGGATAAACTTCAAAGTATCAAGATGCAGAAGAATGACACAATTCTGCAGTATTTGAGCAAGTTCACATAGTGTCGTGATGAACTTGGTAGGGTCAGTGTTAATGTCCCTAAAGAAGACTTGTTAAGCCTAGCCCTTTTGGGCCTTCCCAAGGGTTGGCATAGCTATCAAGATTCGGTGAATGGGAGGGATAAATTACTGAATTGGGAGTGTTTGTGGTTTGATTTGGTATAGAAGGAAAGGAGGCAGAATACCAAAGATGTGACTTCATCCAAGGGCGAGGATGAAGAAAAATTTGCATTGGTTGGAAAGGAAAAGAAGGGAAAAGGGTATAAATCTCAGTCCAAACTAGAATCCAGTCAAGGGGGCAAGAAGAAATATTTGTCAAAAATTAAATACTTCCATTGTCATGAATTCGGGTACTATGTCATGAAGTTTCCACACAAAAGGCCAAGCAAGAAGACCTCAGGAGGAGGAGCAAGTGAAGACTTGGCTTCACACTTCAAGCTTGACTTTACCCTCATTGCATGCATGGCCAACATAGTGATGGGAAGTGTGTGGTACTTGGACTCAGGTGCATCATTCCAGATATTTTCAGTGACCTGGAGGAAAAATATTTTCATATGAACATCAATATGGGGGACGATGGAAGGTATATCGTGACCGGGAATAGTATAGTCACCTTTCAGAGGGATTCGTGCACCCCCCTCATTCTCAAGGATGTCATGTTCGTTATGGGCCTAAAGAAAAATCTTGTCTCTATTGCAGTTTTGGAGGATCGTGGTTATGATGTGATCTTCAACGAAGGAAAGGCATTCCTAAGACACATAGCCATGGGACAGGTGAAGTAGATCAGGGTTCGTGTGAATAACCTGTACAAGCTAGACATGGAGGATTATGATGCATTAAGCACAAAGGAAAAGAAGGTGTAGAGTCGTGATGTCAATGAACTTTGGCATAGAATACTTAGCCATTTTCATCATGATGCCCTAAAGATCGTGCAACAGATCGCCACAGGCCTCCCCAAAGGAGCACTTGAGCTGCAGGATGTATGCAAAGGGTGTACCTTGGGTAAGTACACAAAATCCACATTCCATGAGCGGGATAAAAAATCACATGCAATCCTTGAAAGGATCCAGTCTGATGTTTGTGGACCCTTCTCGATAGCCTCCACTTCCAGGATCAAATATTTTGTCATTTTTATTGATGAATTCTCACGGAAGTGTTGGATCTCCTTCATGCAGAAGAAAGAGGAGACATTCTCCAAGTTTGTAGAATTCAAGGCACTGGTTGAGAAAGAAATCAGAAAGAAGTTGAAGGCTCTTAGGATCGATAATGGAGTTGAGTACGTGTCGAATGATTTTAAAAATTTACGTGTAAAAGAAGGCATTCGATAGGAGTTGACAACACCCAACAAACCACAGCAGAATGGGGTGGCTAAGAGAAATAATTTTAGCATTGTGGGAGCAATGATGGCGATGTTTCATGACCAATGCCTGCCATTGCACTTGTGGGTCGAGGCATGCAACACAACAATCTATTTGCAGAACCTGAGTCCTCATCGGATTTTGGGCATGATTACACGGAGGAGGCTTTCTCAAGGAGAAAGTTGGATGTGTCGCACTTCAAGATTTTTGGAGCCTCTATTTATACTGCTATGTCTCCAAAGAATAAAGGAAGAATCTAGACCTGAAAATAGAACTAGGCGTATTTTTGGGTTACAAAAAAACTCCCCACAACTACCATGTGTACTTTCCATCCCTTAGAATGATAGTTATGCGAAGGGATGTAAAATTTGATGAGGAGAAAGTGATGTGGTGCTCTCTTGAGAGGGAGCTTCAAATCCCACCAGAAGAGGAGTTTTTAGCTCCAAAGGAGGAACCTCAAGAATTTGTGGAGCAACCAAAAATTGAGGAGCATAGAGTGGAGACTACCACTTAATCAGAACCATCCATATAAGGCAAGAAAAGGACTAGGGAAGCTGAGAGACTTGTGCAAGATGTAAGGGAGAATGTGGGTACTCCTTCAAATTTGCGCAGGTAGAGATGGTCACCAGATCGGTACAATGGCTACATGGCTCTAATGACTAAGCTTATAGAGACTGATCCATCATCTTTCAAGGAAGCAATAGAGAAAGCTATATGGGTTGATGCAATGGTGGAGGAATATGAATCCATTGTAAAAAATAGTCTTTGGGAAGTGGTCACAAGACCAACAGATAAATCAATTGGGGTTAGAGATGGATCTTCAAGGTTAAGAAGGAAGTAGAAGGAAGCATAGAGAATTATAAGGCCATATTTATGTCCAAGGGGTACTCTTAAGTTGAAGGGATTGAATATGAGGGGTGCTATCACTAGAAACTTGGACAAGCAAAAATACATTATAAAATGTCAAGCAGAAGGATTTACAGGGTTGAGAAACATTAGAGAATCTAGAAATTTTAAAATTATCTAAGGTCAAGAGGAAAAATATCAAATTGCGCATAGAAGACACATGAAAAATGAACTCTGCGTGCATATTTATTCAATAGGTGCGCTGGTTTGCACGGCTTTCTCTCAAAAAGTCGCGCGGTCCTGAGAGTGGTGGAAGTCACCATCCGGGACCATTTGACACACTTGAGGAGAAGATTCTCCACTTGAGGCCGCCTAAGAACAACCGCCTAGAGCCACTGTGAGACCTCAAGTGAGCACACAAAGGAATCAACCCCCACTCTTGGGTCACTGTCCACAAGTGTATTTTTATCCTCCTGTATTCTATATAGTTCACTAGGTGACTATTGATTTTCTACAAGCAGCTAAAGATAGCATTCGTGGCCTATAAGCTATCTTTAGAAATCTCATTGCCTTCATTATCCTTAACAAGTCCTTTTTCACTATATTTCATCTCTGCCTTCTCAAAACACCTTACTACTCTTAAAAGACTCCTTTTGGGCTTGTTTCTTTCATTTTCACCCTCTCTCCCTACCTAAAAGTCTCAATCACTCATTCCCTCCTCTAAAAACCCACTTCCCCCACTAAAACCCTTCATAGAAACCCCTTTCCTTCATCCTTTTCCTTTATTTTATCAAAACAATGTAAAAGATCCTCTTTTACATTGTTTTAAATTAAAAATTAGCCCTTTGGGGCCCATCTTTATATTAAAAACTCTTTTTCTATTTTGATATAGAGCCTGAACTTTTGTTTTATATTAAACTCTGTTTTTAATATATAAACCCGACTCTTTTTGTTAAGCCGAGCCCCTTTTATTTTTAGCCCTACGATCATATTACCCTAACCCTGCCTAATTGCCTAAACCCCACTCTAAATATTTTCCACCGGACCTACTTTATAAACCCCGCCACCATATAAACCATAGAACCCGCATATGTTTTAAACCTCTTGCTACACGAAAAACAAGCCTGCCACGTCACTTGGCGCCCAGACCCCACCTCTGCACCTGCCCGCCGCTCCAGATCTCCCGACGACCATTGATTTGCTTTCCCTCGATCCGACAGCCCGCAACCCATATTGCAAATCTATTTGCACCAGAGGTAACACTTTTAAGATTTACGATATGGGTGGTTTCCTCTTGCCACGCGGTGTTCGTTGTATGGAATCACATCCTCTCTGCCAAAATCGTTACAACTGCCCCGATCATGCGAAAACCGCCTTTCCTGCTCCCGAAAACCACTTTCTCTCCTCCTTCCCAAATTCAAACTGCTTCCTCTATTCAAGCTTCCCACAGGTTTTTGCCTACGAAACCAAGCCCTGATTCACCATTTTCACCCCTGTAAAAGCTCCGAAGCCCGAAAACCCCAAAAAAATGCAGTAAAAACCCTCCCCGCATGATTTAAAGGTGATTTGTTTGTTTCATGTGCAGGTTTAATGGATAAATGCAAAGAAATGAATTCTGAAGGTCCAAAATTGATTGAATGAGTGCTCTGGGTGACAATCCAGAGGATTTGTTCCATTAAGAAGAACTAGAGGTGGAAGTTAAAAGTTTAAACCTGATGAATCATGATCATGGGTGTTATTTAAACCCTCCAGCAATGAAAGAATGCATCCCTGAACCAAAAGCATAGGCAAAGGCACAGTGAGAAGAAAAAACAGTCGAAGGACTGTGATAAAGCAAGTGAAAAAGTTAAAGGGCTAATCATAGATCGAAGGATAAATCAAAAGATTAGTCACCAAACAAAGGATCAAAGAAAAATCAAAATTATTAAAGTCATAAAGCAGGAATAAAGGCAGAATCAGAGACAAAGACAGTGAAACAGAAAGTTAAAAGACAGATCCAAGGTTTTAAGGCCTAAAAAAGAGTTTAATGATAAACAGAGGCAAATTAAACCCAGAAAACAAATTTGAATGAACAAATCATAACATTTACTTCTTTAGAAGGATATTTTTCCACCTACAACATGTTTTCTTTCGATAAAACATCAAACAGTTATTACAAACAATCAGAGATAATTTTCCATGTACCAGCAGTTATTGCAAAGTTATTGAAAAAAAACTTAAAGTCAAACATTTCATAGAAATTAACTCAGAAGTTAAGTTAGGAGTTATTAGTTCAGAGAAACACATTCAGATATTTTTTCCTTCAGCCTTGCATGGTCTCAAAGGCCAAAAACACATTAACTCTATAATAACTGACATCTAAACCCTATCTTAGCACCACCTCCTCATTTTGCAGACAAATACTGCATGTGAGCTTCATTTTTAGTGTTGGTTAGTTGGTGGTTATTTGACTGATTTCTGTTGTTGAGCTAGTTGAGGATTGCTAGGCTGGATTTGAGAAAGCTCTCAATTGCAGAGAGCTATTTTACATGGAGTAATGTAACTGTTTTGATCATCAGTAATATAAGCACGTTCACAGGATTCTTGAGCTATGTTAATGGTGAATTTTTCCTTCTTTGTTATTTTTTTTCTTCTGTTTTCCATTTTGTCCATATTTCTCTGATAAAAAAACATAAATTTTAGAGTAGGATATGCTGCCTTGGCACCTTATTTCCGTCTGCATTATTTATCTTAATTTTTTCCTCTGCAAGGTTTGATTAGAGAATTCTTAATTGCTCTCCAGTTACATCTAGCTTGTTGTCTCAGAAATGATTTAATAGAGTCAAGCCAAAGAAGTCTATGGTTAGCCCTGTCCTTTGGTGTAGCTTGAAATATTATTTTTAAGGCTTTTCTTTGAAGTATACTTAGTAGAGTCTAAACCAGGGAAGTCTATGGCATGCCCTATCCTTTGGTCTACCCCAAAATGTTGCTTTGAAGGTATTTTGAGTGTTGAGTTAAAGAAGATAGGTTTAGCTTGCTCGTTAGCTTCTCTCACTGTTATCTTAAATGTTTTCTTTTTCTGAAAGTAATTCTAGGATTGCTGGATTGTTGTCTTAAAGGTTTGCTTATTAAATTCTGACCAAAGAATTTTATGGTATGCCAAGTCCTTTGGTTTGCATAAAACAATTACCTAAAAGGATTTTCTTGTTAAAATAGAGCTAGAAGATTCTTAACTGACTATAGCTTTGCTGCATTCACAAATTATTATTGTTTCATATCACAACTAATCTAAGAGATCCACTTAATATAGTTAGCTTGCCCTATGAAAACACTTGCAGAGTTGATGAACAATTAAATCCTTTTATGACTCCATAGCCCCATGGATTAATTTTTTCTCATGGTCTATCTATTCAGCTAAAACATTCGCTCAATTAATCACATCACTGATTTGTCAACCTATCATTTAATCAACAAAAACAAACAAGTCCTTAGAACTTCATAACTAGCCTAATATCATAAAACAAGAGCACAAAGAGATGTCATTTGAAAACACATATATAGAGAGATCCCTCTCTGAATCTAGGAAGGCTATGTCCTAGGATTCCAAACTGGTTCTGATGTGGCCCCTGTAGTGTTTTTTCTTGCCAATCTTGCAAATCACAGGGAGCTAACATAGTGGCGACCGTACTGGGGAACTGAGTAATAAACAACAAAATATAAACTCAAAAGCTTAGAAAACCTCATTTTAAACTTAGATGAATCAAGTGTTAGTCAAGAATGGTTCTTGGTTGTTGATGGTGGACAACAGCCAGCCATAAAACAAGTAAAAATCCTACACCTGGTGACTCCATTGGTTTTTAGTAGTCCTGCTAACTCCACTGGTTTTTAGTAGTCTTACTGAGTCCACTGGTTTTCAATAGGCCTACTGACTCCACTGGTTTTCCATAGACTCCATTGGGAAACTTATTTTATCATCAAAACATCAACGAAACCGAGTCAAGAATACTTTGTGGATTAAGTATTTCTTTCATAGTTTGGTTTGTGTCTTAAGACTGTTATACTTTCCAAACCTTTCTAATTTGTTGGGTCCATAGTTATAGCTTCTAGAAGAATCCATACTAGATCCCATCCTGACCCAAATCCTCCTGTAATAGTTGGCAATCCTGAAAGCATCCTTAAGAAGTCTCCTAGATCTAAAAACTCAGTTGTTAGCAGACCAATCGACAAAGCAAGTTCCCTCTCTTGAAACCTCAAAGACTTGCAGAATATCCCCTCTGAACCAACCCTAGAACAAATATTGTCTAGGACTAGATCTCATATTTGTATAACCCAGATAGTTTTAGACCCATCCACCTTACAACAAAATTATATTGTACTAACTTCATCTCCCACTGTTCACCTTCCTCCATTTAACCCTGTACCCCCATTTGTATACACTCCACTTTTTAACCCTCCACTATTTCCTCAACCACATATCATGGCAACATGGTATGCTCCCTTAGTCCTTCATTTACCTTTAGTTGTTCTACCACTAGATTAGCAGTCCAAGATTCCTTTATATGATGCTAGTAGTTCTACTACTTCTCAGCAACATGTGGATAGAATGAATGACTACTTTGACAGACAAGAGATAGATGATGAAACCGTTAAACTTAGAATTTTTGTTCAAAGATTATGGGGAGAAGAAAGAAAATGGTTTAAAGGCTTAACCCCTAACAGTATTAATGACATCCTTGCTTTTCATCAATTATTTTTAAACAAATGGGAAGTCAAGAAGAATAATCTCCAAATACTATCTGAGTATGATAACCTTAAGAGAAATGTTGGAAAGAGTGTCCAAGACTACTGCACTAGGTTCAATAGTGTATACAACACATTCTCTCCCCACATGAAACCCCCACAGGGCCTAGCCCTAGTAAAATTTCCAAATGGATTTGATCCAAACATGTCTTATCAATTAAGAGAAAGAGATCCCCTTACCTTAGAAGACATGCAAAGGGGCGCAGTAAGTGTAGAGGCCAACCTAAATGCTAGAAGGGCTAGATTGAGAGTAGAGAATAAGGTTACATACAAAGAAGAAGCTGGACCCTCCACATCTGATGCTAAATTTGATAGCCTAGTTAGGACAATGGAGAGGATGATGGAAAGAATAAACATGAATGGGAGAGCTTATCGTAGAGAAAACCAAACAGCTCCTCAAAACAAAAATCAAAATCAGAGCCAAAATTAGAACTTTAGAAGAAATACCCCTCAAATTAGACAAATAGGTCATGATCAGCAAATCAAGCCTCCTTTCCAAGAAAACTATGCTGATGAGGATGAGGGGATAATTGAAGAAACAGAGGAAAATCACATAAATTTAATGGGAGTGAACAATGAGGATATTGTTTTCCTCACTGAGGAAGAACAAGGCATATTTGTACCATATGAAGAAGACACCCTAAAATATGAATTCTATAAACAAGGATTTGAAAATTCCATCATGGAAGTACACAGGCAATATGACCTCAGAAGCAAGAAAAACCAAGACACTCCCAAAAGAAAGACCTCTGAAATTTCTGCTAGAAAAAACACCCGAAAACATTCCTAAAAAGAAAATAGAAAACACCAATACAGTGGATGAATGTCCTAATAGAAATAAAAGCAAAAACATCCAACCTAATCCCAAACACAGTGGTGACCAAAGTAGCACTAGCAACACAGCTGGTGCTCCTAATAAAACAATTTTAACCGTTGATCATATTAAAAACCAGCAAGCTAAATTTGCTGTGAAAACAATGACTGAAAAGGTTGATTTAAACATTTCAAAAACTCAGACACCTTTCAGTATAGAGAGTGAAATTGCCAAGATTAAAATATCTATTCCTCTTACTGAATTAGTCACTCAAGATGTATATAAATATCAACTTTTGAAAGCTTTAAACATAAGAGAAAATGTTGATTCTGTTAATTTAAATGATGACAAACTTGAACTTTTGTTTGGACCAGAAGTAGAAGGGAAATTTCAAGAGGGAGGTGTTCCTCCATTTTATGTCAGTTTAAACATCCATGATAAAATTTTACACAATGCCATGTTATATTCTGGTGCTTCACACAACCTTATGCCAAAAGTAGTGATGGAAAGACTAGGCCTTGAAATAACTATACCTTACAAAGATTTATACTCTTTTGATTCCAGTAGAGTTAAATGTCTAGGCCTAATCAAAGATTTATGTGTCAAATTATCACAAATACCAGCCAAGAGCCTAGTAATGGATATTTTAGTGGCTGATATACCTCCAAAATATGGCATGCTCCTTTCAAGATCATGGGGTGCTAAACTCCAAGGTACCCTACAAATGGACATGACTTATGCTACCATCCCAATCTTTAGTCAACCAAGAAGACTATATAGGGAAACACACATGAAATCCATGGTCAGCAGTCAAGAAAAACCAGATAAATCCCCTCTTTATTCTATTCACACAGACCTTGATTCATTCATTCTTTACAATTATGAAAACCTTAATGAACAAGTAGCAGAAGATAAGAAAATAAGTGTAGGAGAAGATGAAAAAGAGGAGTTATAGTCAAAGCAATTTTCCCAAACAAAACATTACAGCAAACATAGTGAAGACCATGGGGAACAAAGAAACCATCAACATAGGGTTGACCACGAAGAACAAATAAAAAACATTCAACATAGTGGAAACCACTGGGAACCAAACAATGATAAACATAGTGCAGACCCTAAACAACGTCATGGTGAACAACATAGTGGAAGCCTCTATAAACAACACAATGAGAACCATGATCAACTAAAGGACAAATTTGAAATTGAACCTATTTAGAGTATGAGTTTTGATGGTTCTTGTAGAAAAACTGGTTCAGGAGTAGGTATATGGGTGCATAACACATAGAACAATCATGCAGAAGGTCACTCATATAAGCTAAACTTTCAATGCACAAACAACATAGCTGAATATGAGGCACTCCTCTTAGGACTACAATTATTGAAGAAATTATGAGCCAAGAGGATAACTGTCCATGCAGATTCAGAGTTAGTCATTAGGAAAATAAATGGAGAATACACAACCAAGCATCCCAGATTAAAATTTTATAGAGATGATATTATTGACCTCTTGAAAACATTCACAGAATATGAGCTTACCTTTGTCCCTAGAAATCAAATCATCCTTGCCAATGGATTAGCATTTGCTATCAGTACATGTCGAAAACCTTATGAAAGTAAACAATACACTATCCAAGTCAAATATAGACTAGCAGTCCCTGATAATATAAAATAATGGCAAGTTTTTGAAGAGATAAATAGATAGAAGATTTCTTGTAGTCGAGAAATGAGTTTGAAATGCTAAATTTAGACTCAGAGTATGAAGAAGAATGCTCTGCTGAGGAACAATCTTACAAAGAAGAACCTCCTGATACTGCTGATATAAATCTGTTAACAAAAGAACACATACATAAAACAGAGCTATACACTAATTTAGAAAAGAATACTTTGGGGTGATATAGTCCAATAATGATAACTTGCCAAAAGGACTAGCTCCTCTTGAATAATTATTTGACTTTAATGATGTTGCTAAGAAGCCAAAGATGGAACCCACTGAAACTAAAATAAAAGAGTGCAATATAGGCAGTGAACATAAACCCAAAATGATCAAACTATCTAAAACACTGCCAACTCATATAAAACAGAAATATCTTGAGATTTTTAGAGTATTCACTGATGTTTTTGGTTGGAGTTATGAAGATTTAAAGTCATATGATACAGAGATAATTCAGCATAAGATACCTCTCAAAGAAAACCAGAAGCCCTTTAAACAAAAATTGCGTAGAATAAACCCAGTGCAAATACCCTTGGTTGAGAAAGAAATTAAGAAAATGTATGATGCTGGAATAATAGCCCCTCTGAGATACTCAAAATGGGTTTCAAACCTTGTATCAGTGAGGAAGAAAAAATGATAAATTAGGCTATGCATAGACTTCATAAATTTAAACAAATCCTCCTTAAAGGACAACTACCCTTTACCAAAAATGGATCACATCTTACAAAGGGTAGTGGGTTCTAAAAGAATTTATTTGATAGATTCCTTTTCAGGATACAATCAGGTGCTGGTACACCCATATGATCAACACAAGACAAATTTCACTACCCCTGGGGCACTTTCATGTATGTGAAAATGCCTCTTGGGTTAATGAATGCTGGTGCCACCTTTCAAAGAGCCATGGAAATTGTTTTCTTAGAAGAAATATGTTACTTCATTGTGATTTACCTTGATGACATAACAGTCTACTAAAAAACAGATGAAGAACACCTAGCTCACTTAAGAAAAGTCTTTGAAAAATGTAGAAAGTATGGTTTGTCTCTGAATCCCAAGAAAAATCTGTTTGGCCTTCAAGAAGGAAAACTTTTAGGCCACATCATATTTGAAGAAGGGATCAAGATAGACCCAAAAAGGATTGAAGGAATATTGTAGATCAATCATCTTAGAAATATCAAAGAGCTACAGTCTTTCATTGGAAAGATAAATTTCATAAGAAGGTTTATACCAAACCTTGCAGAACTCTTAAGAAACATTACAAACATGCTAAAAAGAGAAATAGGAATCAAGTGGACCATAGAAGCAAAAAAATCATTTGAACTGGTAAAACCAGAAATTACCCAAACACCAGTTCTAATTAGCCCTGATTTTACCAAATACTTTTTCATCTTCTCATTTGCATCAGAACATACAGTTGTTGCTGTCCTACTACAGAAAAACATAAAAGGACAAGAGCAGACTATTTCATTTTTCAGCAAGGCATTAAGAGATGCACCTCTGAAATACAACATACTGGAAAAACAAACTTTTTCCTTGATCAAGGCATTGAAAGATTTCAGAGTTTTAATTTTGCACTCACACATCATTGCACTTGTGCCTAATTCAGTGGTAAAAGACATTTTAACACAAGATCCTGATGGAAAATGGGGTAAGTGGATTGATGCTATATTAGAATATGATCTAGAAATCAAGCCCACTAAACTAATCAATGGAAAAGGATTAGCTAAACACATGACTGAAACAAACTTCCAAGCACTAGACATGAACATGATTGATGCATTAGATGAACAGGAGGAGTTGGAAACTCCATTTATTGAAGAATAATTTTTGAATTCATCTTGGTACGCTGATATTTTATATGTGCTTCTTAACCTTAATGTTCCTCCTGGTTTGTCTAAAACCAAGGCTAGATTCTTAAAGTTGAAGGCTGTAAATTACTGCATTTTAGATAAAATTTTATATTGGAAAAATGCTAGTGGTATATTGCTTAAATGTTTGCCTGAGAATGATGCAGATAAGATCAAGCATGAGTTTCATGAAGGAGAATGTGGAGGCAACCTCTATTGGAAAAATACTGTCAACAAAATCCTTAGAGCTAGTTACTATTGGCCCACCCTCTTTCAAGACATCCATAAAATGGTAATTGCCAGCCATAAGTGCCAAATATTTGAAGGAAAAAAAAGACTTCTGCCCTTACCTTTGCATCCTATCTCTATTGAAGCTCCTTTTCGACAATGGGGCCATTGGAGAAATCCATCCTTCCTCCTCTACCCAACACAAATGGATCCTCACTGCAACTGACTACTTTACAAGATGGATAGAGGCCATCCCTTCTAGAACTGGCACAGAATTAGTAATCATCAAATTCCTTGAAAACCACATTTGGTCTAGATTTGGCTATCCTAGAAATATTATCACTGACAATGCTGCTACTTTTAGATCCAAGAAAATAGTGGAATTTTGCCACATATATCAAATTACATTGGGTCATTCTACAATTTATTACCCTCAAGGTAATGGGTTGGCGGAATCCTCAAACAAAAGTTTGGTGAAAATCATCAAGAAGTTGCTGGAAGAGAACAAGAAGTCATGGCACAACAAACTAGTACATGCACTATAGGCAGACAAGTTAAAAAATAAAAAATCAATTGGAATGTCTCCCTATCAGCTGGTGTATGGAACATATGCAATTTTTCCAAGAAGTTTAGGAGTTCCAGTCATGAAGCTAATCCAAGAAGTATAGTCTGAAGAAAATGACATGCTAAGAAGAATAAATCAGACTGTCCAACTGCAGCAAACCAGAGAAGAAGTATATAACAGAACACAACAAGTGCAGGAAAACATCAAGAAGATGTTGGATAAGAGAACCAAAGAAAATGATTTCAAAATTGGTGATAAAGTGATAAAGTGGGACTCAAGAAGAGAAGACAAGGGCAAGCATAGAGAATTTTAAAATTTGTGGAAAGGCCCATACATCATCCATTTTGCAAGAGGTAACAATGTGTTCTTTCTACAAGAAATGGATGGAATAGAATTATTTGGAGGTCCTATCAATGGTAGGATGCTCAAGCATTATTTTTGTTGAAAAACTTATTTTAAAGCTTTATTCATTGTATATAACACTGTTTGAAGAAAAAGATCAGAAAAATAAACATAAAAACAAAGAAAAAGAAGAAAAGAGGGTAGATAAAAAGAAAAAGGTAAATCCCCATACTAAAAAAGAATATTTCTGAAAGTGTGCAAGTCCAAATGCCACTATTTTGGAAGAGGAAGTTTTGTTCAGTCATACAGCCTAATCATATTTGAACAAGTTTTAGATTTTGCTGATAAGTTAGAAATAAGGATTTTCCAAATTGTTCAAACCTGGCTTATCAATAGTTTAGATTAGGAAAAGATATTGGTTCCAATATTCAAATATGAACCAAGGAAGAAAGAGAGGGATGAATGACAAATTCCAAATTATAGCCCTCAAGTTTTTAGTTTTACTTTCTGCAAAATAAATTATGTGTGTAGCTTGTACTAAATGCCACAACCCATGACAAATCAAATGACTTAATCCTGATTTGGTCATGTTTTCAATTTCTTGTTAATAGGTTTGATCTTGACAAAAAAGTAGATTAGGTAGAGAATAAAAAGCTCATCAATCTAATCTTAGCCTTTGGATGATATAAGTACAGTAGTAGATAGTTTCCTGTTTTCAAAATAAAAATGATGCCAAGGGTTCTCTAATATAAATGCACCCAATGAAGAAAAAATTCTAGGAAAGTATGATGGTTAGGTAGAAGTTGAGTTTAAGCAATCATGTTTTTCAGATTTTACAGATCACAGCTTCAAAAGAACAAATAGCAAACCAGCTGATTGAAGAAAAGAATTTGTTAAGTACAAATCAAGGCACTGGTCTACTTATTCCAGAGATTTGATCTCTGAGGTTCTTGACACCTCCTAAAGGAGCTGCCCTCCCCAGTTGGAGCCACTGTTATACTCCAGTATTCTACAGAGTTCACTAGGTGACTATTGATTTTCAACAAGCAGCTAAAGAGAGAATTTGTGGCCTATCAACTTTCTTTAGAAATCTCACTGCCTTCATTAACCTTAACAAGTCCATTTTCACTATGTTTCATCTCTGACTTCTTAAAACACCTTACTACTCTTAAAAGACTCCTTTTGGGCTTGTTTCTTTCATTTTCACCCTCTCTCCCTACCTAAAAGTCTCAATACACTAAAGCCCTTCATAAAAACCCCTTTCCTTTATCCTTTTCCTTTATTTATTAAAACAATGTAAAAGATCCTCTTTTAAATTGTTTTAAATTAACAATTAGCCTTTCGGGACCCATATTTATATTAAAAAATCTGTTTTATTTTGATATGGAGCCCGAAATTTTGTTTTATATTAAACTATTTTTAATATATAAACCCGACTCTTTTTGTTAACCCGAGCCCCTTTTATTTTTAGCCCTACGCTCATATGACCCTAACCTCGCCTAAATGCCTATACCCCACTCTAAATATTTTCCATCGAGCTCGCTTTATAAACCCTGCCACCATATAAACCATAGAACTTGCATATGTTTTAAACCCTCCACTACACGAAAAACAAGACCACCACGTCACCTGGCGCCCGAACCCCAACTTTGCACCTGCTCACTGCTCCAGATCTCCCAACGACCATTGATCTGCTTTCCCTCAATCCGACGGCTCGCAGCCCATATCACAAATCTATTTGTGCCATAGTTAACACTTTTAAGATTTGTGATATGGGCAGTTTCCTCTTGCCACGTGGAGTTGGTTGTATGGAATTGCATCCTCTCTGCCAAAACAGCTACCGCCTCCCTGATCATGTGAAAACCACCTTTCCTCCTCCCAAAAACCAATTTCTCTCCTCCCACCCAAATTCAAACTGCTTCCTCCGTTCGAGCTTCCCATAGGTTTTCGCCTACAGAACCAAGCCCCGATTCACCATTTTCGCCCCTATAAAAGCTCCGAAGCCCGAAAACCCTAGAAAAACATAGTAAAAACCCTCCCCGCAGGATTTAAAAGTGATTTATTTGTTTCATGTGCAGGTATAATGGCGAAATACGAAGAAATGCATTCCTAAGGTCCAAAATAGATTGAATGAGTGCTCTGGGAGACGATCCAGAGGATTTGTTCCATTAAGAAGAACTAGAGGTGGAAGGTCAAATTTTAAACCTGATGAATCATGATCATGGGTGTTATTTAAACCCTACAGCAATGAAAGAATGCATCCCTGAACCAAAAACACAGGAAAAGGCACAGTGAGAAGAAAAAATAGCCGAAGGACTGTGATAAAGCAAGTGAAAAAGTTAAAGGGCTAATCACAGATCGAAGGACAAATTGAAAGATTAGCCACCAGGCAAAGGATCAAAGAAAAATCAAAATTATTAAAGTCATAAAGTAGGAATAAAGGAAGTATCAGAGAAAAAGACAGTGAAACAGAAAGTTAAAAGATAGATCCAAGGTTTTAAGGCCTAAAAAAGAGTTTAATGATAAACAGAGGCAAATTAAACCTAGAAAACAAATTCGAATGACCAGATCATATCATTTACTTCTTTAGAAGGATATTTTCCCACCTACAACATGTTTTCTTTTGATAAAAAATCAAACAATTATTACAAACAGTCAGAGATAGTTTTCCATCTACCAGAAGTTATTGCAAAGTTATTGAAAAAAGCCTTAAAGTCAAACATTTCACATAAATTAACTCAGAAGTTAAGTTAGGAGTTATTATTTTAGAGAAACACATTCAGATATTTTTGCCTTGGGCCTTGCATGGTCTCAAAGGCCAAAAACACATTAAATCTATAATAAATGACATCTAAACCCTAGCTTAGCACCACCTCCTCATTTTGCAGATAAATTCTGCATGTGAGCTTCATTTTTAGTGTTGGTTAGTTGGTGGTTATTTGATTGATTTCTGTTGCTGAGCTATTTGAGGATTGCTAGGTTGGATTTGAGAAAATTCTGATTTACAGAGAGCTATTGTACATGGAGTAATGTAACTTTTTTGATCATCAGTAATACAAGCATGTTCACAGGATTCTTGAGCTATGTTAATGGTGGATTTTTCCTTCTTTGTTATTTTTTTTCTTTTGTTTTCCATTCTGTCCATATTTCTATGATAAATGAACATAAATTTTAGAGTAGGATATGCTGTCTTGGCACCCTATTTCCGTTTGCATTCTTTATCTTAATGTTTTCCTCTGCAAGGTATGATTGGAGAATTCTTAATTTCTCTCCAATTCCATCTAGCTTGTTGTCTTAGAAATTGTTTAACAGAGTCAAGCCAAAGAAGTCTATGGTAAGCCCTGTCCTTTGGTGTAGCTTGAAATATTGTTTTTATGGCTTTTCTTTGAAGTATACTTAGTAGATTCTAAAACAAGGAAATCTATGGTATGCCCTGTCCTTTGGTCTGCCTCAAAATGTTACTTTAAAGGTCTTTTTAGTGTTGCGTTAAAGTATATAGGGTTAGCTTGCTCTTTAACTGCTCTCACTATTATCTTAAATGTTTTATTTGTTTGAAAGTAATTCTAGGATTGCTGGATTGTTGTCTTAAAGGTTTGCTTATTAAAGTCTGGCCAAAGAAGTTTATGGTATGCCCTGTCCTTTGGTTTGCCTCAAACAGTTACCTAAAAGGCTTTTCTTGTTAAAGTAGAGCTAGAAGATTCTTAACTGACTATAGCTTTGCTGCCTTCATAACTTATTATTGTTTCATATCACAACTAATCTAAGAGATACACTTAATATAGTTAGCTTGCCCTATGAAAACCCTTGCAGAGTTTATGAACAATTAAATCCTTTTATGACTCCATATCCCAATGTATTAATGTTTTCTCATGGTCTATCTGTTCAGCTAAAACATTCCCTCAATTAATCAGATCACTGATCTGTCAACCTATCAATTAATCAACAAAAAAAAACAAGTCCTTAGAACTTTATAACTAGCCTAATATCATAAAACAAGAGCACAAAGAGATATAATTTGAAAATACATCTATAGAGAGATCCCTCTCTGAATCCAGGAAGGCTATGTCATAGGATTCCAAAGTGGTTCTGATGTGGCCCCTGCAGTGTTTGTTCTTGCAAATATTGCAAATCATAGGGCACCAACATGTACCAAGAGAGGGAAGAAGGATTTGACTTTGCCTATAAATTTCCACCATGAGAAGAACAAAATGAGAAAACATTGTTATGTTGGTCAAATTGCTCATGAGAAAACCAACAGTATATGATCTGGAGTAGAAATAGAGTTAGAGGATTCAGTTGTTGGCCACCCAACAACTGAAATCCCTTAGTAGAAGAAAGAGGCCTTGCAGAACCAACTCAAGGGTAAATCCCTACTTGCATTGGGTATTAGAGCTACATAGCTCTAAGGATCCTTTGCAATTATGTAACGTTCTACCTTTTGTTTACTGATAGTGGTCAATAAGAGGGGATTATTCCATTTTCCATATTTTTTTCTTGTTTGAATCATTTGATCTTGTGTTTGTGTTTTATAGTAGTTGTTTTTATTCTTCTTATTTGCAGCATGCTATGTTCCATAAATTAGTGTGTTTTATATGTTAGTATGTTTCCACTAACCAGCTAACAATTATTTCTTCCTGTTACCATTTCTTGTAGGTTTCAACCATTCCTACCAAGCACCGATGTTTTATTACACTCGTGCACTAAACACACCATAACAAAATTGGTGACTCCACTTATTTTACCCTTTAGCCAAGTGGTTGTGTTTTTGTAGAGCCTTCTCTTTGCTTAGGATTGCTGCTCGACCAACTCTTCTCTTCATATTCCCTCATTCACCTGCTATGAAGAGTTGTAGTTCATGAGTTCCGTAATTATTTTTGTAGGAAAACCGCATGTGTTCAGCACAGACAGACACGTCGGTCCACCCGCGTTCAACTCAGACTTGCATGCAAAGTTACGCGCCTGTGTAGGAAAATTTCGTGCGGAAACTAGTGAACCAATGTTTCATTAGTTTTCTTCAATTTTTTCAACTGTAAAGTGACTGGTAGCCCATAATAAATCTTCCAACACTGTGTTGGTGTCCCCTGACTGTTATAACATTATTTTAGCTTCACTTTAGTTTAGCTATTTGCATAGTTTTCATTTTTAGTTTATTGTCACATACTCATATAGTTTAATTAGGCGGAAAGTAAGTGGCTAAAATCCACCCATGCTATCTAAATGAACTTATTTTTTGAAAAAAGACACCAAAACACATAGGAAATTAGCAAGGAGTAAGTGGCCCATATCCACGAATGCTTAGCTAGTTTCCATTTATTTTTTCCTAGTTGTTGCATTAATTTTAGTTTTAAAATTTTGCATTAGGAACCGGGACCAAGACTAAATTATCTTAGAGAGAAAGTAATCGTTGTTTCCCTTGCACCTTTTGGTGACCCCGGGCATGCATATGAATGCTCTCTTTTGATAATTTACCATATCCCTTTAGTCAAACAGTTAGTTTAATAGGCAAAATTGTAAGCGGCCCATTATTCGCACATCATTTTCTTTTCTAAAGGAACAATCAAAACATATTTTAAATAGGAGGACGTGTAAAGGATCATTGCATATTTACATCTTACAAACATTGTGATTGTACACTTTCTCACACACATTGCCTCACCATAAGCAAAGTAAGCCACCTTAAAACTAACCATAAGTGAACTCATTAAATCTCCCCAAAGGGACCATAAGATAATTAATATTTCAGGTTAGGACCATTGGGGGTAGGAATCCAATAAGCCGCCATGGTCAGTTGACATTCTTGAAACATAGAAGTTGACTTTATAAGGAGCTTTAAACCCATCTATCTGCCCACAGAAAAGAAAACTCGAGTGCCACAATGACCCTATTCAGAGGGGGTTAAGCTTAGGCCTAGTGTGTGCGGTACTATTTGGGGCTACCTGACCCATCTAGTGCTCGATAATAGTATCTAATTACCAAGAATCTCAAGACTCAAACACTCACGTGGGATGATGGTACCTAGTGGCCAAATTTAGGGCATCCTTCCCTATAGGTAACGGTGTAGGAAACACTAGATCCTATTTCCATTACCTTGGTCGATTCTTCGTCTGCTGGAAGACATCACCAGTTATTTTGGGACATTAGCCCCAGTACCCACCAGAAGATATATTCTCAAGGCCCTGTTACAAATGAGAGTGTGAGGATGATTAGGTCTTTTAGGATTTTGAGTATCACACACAAAACAACAAAAACCAATTTTTGATTGACTGATCACATTGGATTAATCTAAAGGGAAATCAACCTTTTCTTTTCGCTTTGTTCTATGTATGCAATCACTTTTTTCTTTGATGTATAATCTCTCTCTTTTCATAATTATGAAAAACATTTCCAAAACCATACTTATTCGACACCATAACATAACCAACAGGACCTCATCGATTTAGACGCTTTTTGGACTCACCCCATTAGAGGGAGGAGTTCCACGTCTTTCAACATTTAGGCGTCAAAGATAGAACATTGCCACCCTTATCAGTTCATCCTTTATCAAGGCGTCTTTAGTTGGGAACCCCCAAGGGTCACCCAATGCCACACAAATGGGAACCCCCTCAAAGTCACCACATACCACTCTTCCCACAACCCCTATGGGGTAGAGGAGCGCTACCCATTCGGGGAGCCGACAGAACACACAGCTGGGTATGTCACAGAAAAAATCCATACCCAACTAGAACCCTATGTTTTCACAATCTCTAATGGCGCTCAACACTTAGTTATCTTTCTAAGCATATTTAAACTTACCTGATCTATCTAAGTTAACAAATGACCCCATTACACACAACCCCACTTGGCCCCCCATGCCCATGAAACTCCCTTCGGAAATTCCAAAGTTGAAAAGGGAAGGAAGCAGAAGACCCTGGAAACCATATAATGACTTTCCACCTGTGGTGTTCATCAAATAGTATTATTGATGATACTATTCAGTTAAGACTATTTCAACGCAACTTAACTGGACTAGCCATGAAATGGTATGTGGAGCAACCTTCTGCTTCACATGGAAACTTTAGCACCCTCGCTACTATGTTCCTCATATATTTCCAGTTACCCATCCACCATGATTCAGGAATGGATTTACTGATGCATTTTAGATAGACACTAGCCATCCATATCTTGGACCATCTCCATGAATGGTAGTGACATCAAATTTTTTGTAAACCCAAACTTGACAATCGAGTTTTATTGGACCTATTCCTGAAAAATCTCATAGCATAGGTTTCAAAGGATGTGGAAACTCAAGAACCTACTTCCAAAGAGGATGCCATTAGCAAATCCCAACAAATCGAGATGATATACACGCAGTCAAGATACATATATAACATCCTGCCTAACGCCCCATGCCTGCAAACTTATAAATAATTTTTAGGCGCATTGAACACTGTAGACGAATTGATAGGGTCACTGACCCAAAATCACCTAGGCAACTGTTACACAGTTTTTTTTCACCATCCCTACAATCCCCATCCCGAACATTAGAGGACCATTTCAGTGACTTCTGTGTATTTTCATACCTTGAAAAAGTGTCATTGTATCCCTTGCCATGAGAAGAACTGATGCAGTGGCACTATGCTAAAAGAAAATTCCATGTATTTTATTAAACTTAGGGGTTTTTGAGTTTTCAAAGGAGTTGGATTTTTATAAATATTTTGAGGAATTTTAATGATTTTTAATTAAATATTGAGAGGAATTGTAAATGTTCTCAAATTTTTGAGAACATGAGTGAATAGGGATTGAGAGGTTTTGTTAATTATAAATTAGAGTTTGTTTCATTAATTTTAGAGGAAAGAGGATCCTTAGGGATTAAATAGTGATTTCAAGAATTAGAGGATATTTGGGATTTGTAGAAATTTGAATAACTGATATGTTATCCACCGAGATTCTCCTGATCACACACTATTTTATCTTCATGCACAATAGATAATATCTTCTACCATTGATCTTTACATGTGGAAATAAAATCAATTGCATGCACACATTAAAACCATAAAAATTCACACATATGAACACAGTAATTTATGGGAAAGCTTAAAGTTGAAAACCCCAAAATATCTGTATATTATATATGTCATAGAGATCATGTAACAATCATTATACAAAGCTCCTCACAAGCTCTCAGTGTAATCTCCACTTGCTACACTCTAATCAGGCCCTGATCTTGCAAATTCATGCACCGATCTTTTCCAGCCTTTAGCCTGCCTCTACTGCGTAATCCCTGGTGAAGAATGCCTCTTGATGAGAATTGAATTACCCCAGCCTTGCTCACGCAGTCTTTATAGGCATCTCTACTAAGTGTTGGATGCAAACCATGCATCACTTATAGTCACAACTGATAGTCACACTTGCCCTTTCACCTATCTTTGCACTGGTCTCCACTGAAACTGTCCATGCACTGAAGTTAACTAATGTACTCTTTAGTTGATTAATGAGTTTATAATTAGTGAATTAATTAATAATTAATTCACACCACTCTCACTAATTGTATCAATCAGTTAAACTAGATACAAATAGCTCAACTATGTTTAGATTAGTTAAATTGAACACAACCCCATTAACTTCCTCAATCAACTCCACCAAACTCTCTCACATGAGTTCTAACTGAAGTATCCATGAAATAGCTCCACTTAACCATTAGGAATAGCTTAATTCCTTCTGTCAGCTCCTATGCCACATCTGTGCATTTAACTGAAGTGCTCCAAGAGAATAAGATAATGCTTAGAGTCCAAATATTATTAAGAGCTAATAATATCCGACATATCTATTTTTAGACTAGAAATCTAAAAATAGATTCCGCCCAATATGTCTAAAGATAGAAATCCATCTATTTTTCCAACTTGACCAACCATCCACAAATAGCATCCCGCAACTCATAGAATATGATCGACATGTCTAAGAATAGACATAGTCTAAAAATAGACTTTGTGCCAAAAATCACTTGTGTGTCCCCCACCTAGTTTAGGTGATCACTTTCCAACTAGGATCAGGAATGATGTTTCAGGATGCCTCCTTCACTGTTTCTTGTTGCAATATTTAACAGGATTTTTTTGAGAGAATGTAGGAACTAAAACCAAAAATAGTTCCAAGGCTTTTTATATAAAATGTAAGCCTTAAAGGCATAAAAAGACAGATCTAAAGAGACTGCAGGGTAGAATAGGAACAAGGTTTTGCTTGTAAGCCTTCGGGAAATTATAGAAGAAGGCCACTGATTGAATATCAGGCCAGGAAGGAGAAATCCTATGTAAATTTTGTGTGTTAATATAAAAAATCAATTTTCTGAGTTTGTACTCCATTTCTGAGTTTATGGTGTATTGGTGAAATTGATAAAATTAGAGGAAGTTTGTCAATTTTACATTGGATCATAGGATTGATTTATTACATATGAGTGCGTGTTTAATTGAATGGTGTGAATTGTGTGAATTGAGGTATAAGTTGATCTGGATATATTCGTCAGTTGAAATCAATTTTGTAAAATTAATTCAATGAGAAAATACACACTCTATTGTGTTACACAATGAAGTGAGATTCAGTGTTGAAGTCACATCCAGGGTTTGGAATCACATTTGATTTTTAATGTGTTTATAAAAAATTGTGAAACACAGAAATTAGGCATAGAAATTAAGCATGTGTGGATGAATGATAAAGGATTCTTAAGCTTTTAAAAATGTTTAATTAAACCACCGTGGAATGGAATCAATGGGTTGTGATTCACTAAGTATGCAGATTGGTCAAAGAATGGCGCAGCAGAGTCGATGGGTTGTCAAAACATGGAGATCCTGTGTTGAAGAACTAGAAACGGATCTGCAAATTCTTGTTACAGAGTATAGTAGAATCCTCGTGGAAGTTCACAATCGAACAACAGAAGCGAAGGGTAGAGTTTTCCTTAAAAAAAAACCCGTTCGAATTATTGACGGCATTGAAGTAGTGAAAGCAAAGTTTATAAGGTGATGGCACAGTTGAAAGAACCCAACAGATCGTAAATAACAATGAAATTGGAACGACGCAGATTTGAGTGAAGGTGCAGAGAAATCGTGACAAAATTGTGCGATGAATAGTGAAGGTGGTCTTTCAAGCCCGTAATTGGTATTTGCGTGGGAAAGGAATGGTAACCGGTATTAATGAAAATCACGTTGTAGATCCCAACGCTTGACACGTAGTGTTGAGGTGGTATTCTATTACCACTTATTTCGTGTGAATTTGGCGTGATAAGTCAGCAGGGTCGAATGATTGTGAACGTCGTTCGATTAAATGGTGTTGGAAAACCAACGGTGGATGTGTTAGAAGTTGTTTGGAGATTAATGGAAAGTTATGTTAGTATTTGCTATGGGCCCGAACAAATATGTTAATATTTGAGTTCTAAAATTTAAATGGGTTTTAACTTTAGTATGAAATGAGGGGTGCAGAGCTTTATATTTGATTTAATATATGTTGGTGGGACTATATCATAATTTGGATTTTATACAAAGTCATATATTTGCATTCCGATTTCCATAAGTGAAAGCCGAAGATTTTTTTTTGGAGTTTAATTGGAAAGTCGAATGTTATTCGATTTCCACGAAATGGGTTTTTATCATATGGTTTTAACCATTGATTGAAAAGGTAGCTTTGGCGTATGTTTTGTGGTATTGGTTTTTATAAACCATAAGGAGTTAATATAAGATCTCAAATCAGATATTTGAGATATAATTTTCTGCATAAGTTTAAATTGATATTCGTAAAATCTGGGTTGTATTGGTGGTTTTTATAATCACCAGACTTGTAGAAAGAAGCTTCCGCATATATTTGGATTTTTCCCAGATTGAAAGTTATATTGGGCACATAATTGGATGAATGCATTTTATATGAATTGAAAAGTGTGAATGTGGGTTTGCAGCCTCAGGCTTCTATCAAGAACATTTCCTCTATTGATCATTCTTGAAGCAGGCTATCAAAAACACATGATTTTGGGTCGGAACTGGTAGGCAGTTTGGCCTCACATCCATAGATAAATTAGCACTGGGCCTCGCACCCATTGGAACTCTGTCTCAGTGGACTTCCTACGCTGAGCTGTTTTTGGAAAGTTTTTAAAATAGAAGCGAAGTTTCCATTCCCAACCACTTTGTGAGCAGAGTCATCATGGTTTGTTCGACTGAATAACGTCGAAGTCCTTCCTTTGGCTTCTTGTTCCCTACATTTGAGCAGCTCCCTAAAGGATAAGGCCTCCCTTCAAACTTATGAGGGATCCCAAACCACCTCCTCCTCTCTTATAAATATATTCTTCTCACATTGTTGCAACTAGCTGAACAGTCTTTACGATAGATGTTGTGAGAATAAGCAGAGAGGGATCCATTGTAGAGAGAGATTTTAGGCCCATTGCTTTGCCAATTCCAATCCCTGATGAATTCTTGAGACGTGTTTGACTAGACCCTGTCAAAGGAGGCTGCAACATCAAGGCTCTTTTGGTTGTAAACTTATTCCCTCTACTTATTAATACATGACTGGTTTTTTGGTTCCCATTTTGCATTTGATATGTTTAATCCTATGCAATATGTTTGAGTCTCCTTGACCAATCAAATAGTTACGAATGCAAGTATGTTTTCATATATTGTCATCGTTCTTTGATCCTTGTGTAGGTACACAGATATTGTCACTGAAGAACCGCGACGTGTGAAGACGAAGATTAGTAGATTGCTGCCACAAGCTACGACAAGAGAGTTGGAACAAGCTAGGTCATCTATCCCAACTAATTTTCATTCATAAACTAGGAATCTAAATGATTAGCATGTTCACTTGTTGCTAGACCCACCCCAGGGCTAGAGGGATCACCTCTATCTGTAGTGGGGATTTACCTTCACAATAAGTTGGTGACCATACTGGGGATCAGTGTGTTTGTCATCTCTCATTGTTCGTCTAGTGTTTTGCTTGTCGAGTCGACTTTGGTCATTTCATAGTTTTTCTTCTTTGCTCTTCCTATTTGACTATTTTTCAGCCATCCTATTCAGTCTCAGAATGTAAATTTTGACCTCTGCTCAGTGGTTTTTTTATATTTTCCATAGTTTTCTAGCTCGATGCTGTTATTTCTTGAACAGATTCTCCGATTGGCGCATGTTTATTTTGTCACAGGTGTGCCAACCTCTGTTTAGCATGGATTACATCTAAATAGATGCGCCAAATCCTGTAGGTTAAAATTTAGCCTCTCTCCCGAGCTTTGTCAGTTTTCCTTGCCTCTGGGTTGGATTTTCATATTTCAATTGGTCCACTGGAATTGTTTTGACTCTCTTGTCTCGTTCTTCTCAGCTGTTTTTCCCTCATCCTATCAGTGGAGTTGGTCATACTAGGGTTTCTAGGTGTCTCCTTCCACTTGTTTGACTCTCTCCTCACTGGGCCTTCTGAGTTGAGTTTGAGCCAGTTTTGTCTCTATCACTTCAGTTTTTCGACTGAATGTTTTAGCTTTCCTTTCAGTTCTATGTGCCATTGGTTTGTTGAATGATCTAGGGCATCCTTCCCTATAGGTAACGGTGCAGGAAACACTAGATCCTATTTCCATTACCTTGGTCGATTCTTCAACTACTGGAAGGCATGACCAGTTATTTTGGGACGTTAGTCCCAGTACCCACCAGAAGATATCTTCGCAAGGCCCAGTTACAATTGAGAGTGTGAGGATGATTAGGCCTTTTAGGATTTTGAGTATCACACACAAAACAACAAAAAACCACTTTTTGATTGACTAATCACATAGGATTAATCTAAAGGGAAATTAACCTTTTCTTTTCGCTTTATTTTATGTATGCGATTACTTTTTTCTTTGATATATAATCTCTCTCCTCTCATAAAAATGAAAAAAAATTCCAAAACCATACCTATTCAACACCATAACAGACCCAATGGCACCTTGTCGATTTAGACACTTTTTGGACCTCCCCCCATTAGAGGGAGGATTTCTAGGTCTTTCACCATTTAGGTGTCAAAGATAGAACATTGCCACCCTTATCGGTTCATCCTTTATCAGGGCGTCTTTAGTTGGGAACCCCCAAGGGTCACCCAATGCCACACCAGTGGGAACCCCCTCAGGGTCACCACACACCACTCCTCCCACAACCCTAGGGGTAGAGGAGCACTACCCATTCAGGGAGCCAACAGAACACACAGCCGGGTATGTCACAGACAAACTCCATACCCAACTGGAACCCTGTGTTTTCACAGTCTAAAATGGCACTCAACACTTAGTTACCTTTCTTATAATATTTAAACTTACATGATCTATCAAATTTAACAAATGACCCCATTGCGCACAACCCTACTTGGACCCCCATGCCCACGAAGCTCCCTTCGAACATTCCAAAGTTCAAAGGGAAGGAAGCAGAAGACCCTGGAAACCATGCAATGAATTTCCGCCTGTGTTATTCATCAAACAATATTACTGATGATACTATTCGGTTAAGAATTTTTTAACACACCTTAATCGGACCAGCCGCAAAATGGTATGTGGAGCAACCTTCTGCTTCACATGGAAAATTTAGTGCCCTCAATATTGTGTTCCTCATATATTTCCAGTTACCCATCCACCATGATTCAGGAATGGAGTTACTAACACATTTTAGACAGATGCCAGCCATCCTTATCTTGGACCATCTCCATGAATGGCAGCGACATCTAAGTTTTTGTAAAGCCAAACTCGACGATCAAGTTTTATTAGACCTATTCCTGAAAAAAATATCACAGCATAGATTTCTAAGGATGTGGAAAATCAAGGACCTACTTCCAAATAGGATGGCATTAGCAAATCCCAACAACTTGAGCTGATGTACATGCAGTCAGGATACATCTATAAAATCTTTCCTAATGCCCCATGCCTGCAAACTTATAAAGAATTGTTAGGTGCATCAAACACTGCAGACGAATTGATAGGGTCACTGACCCAAAATCACCTAGGCAGCTATTACACAATATTTTTTCACCATCCCTGCAATCCCCATCCCGAAAATTGGAGGACCATTTCAGTGACTTCTATGTATTTTCATACCTTGAAAAAGTGTCGTTGTATCCCTTTCCACGAGAAGAACATTTCCTCTATTGATCATTCCTGAAGCAGGCTCTCAAAAACACATGATTTAGTGTTGGCGCTGGTAGGTAGTTTAGCCTCATGCCCATAGAGAAATTAGCATTGGGCCTCACACCCATTGGCGCTCTATCTCAGTGGACTTCTTACATTGAGCTATTTTTGGAAATTTTTTAAAATAGAAGTGAAGTTTCCATTCCCAACCACTTCATGAGCGGAGTCATCATGGTTTGTTTGACTAAATAACGTCGAATTCCTTCCTTTGGATTCTTGTTCCCTACATTTGAGCAACTCCCAAAAGGATAAGGCCTCCCTTCAACCTTATGAGGGATCCCAAACCACCTCCTTCTCTCCTATAAATATATTCTTCTCACATAGTTGCAACTAGCTTAACATTCTTTACTATAGATGGTGTGAGAATAAGCGGAGAGGGATCCTTTGTAGAGAGAGAGAGTTTAGGCCCATTGCTTCACCAAGTCCAATCCCCGACAAATGCTTAAGACACATTTAAATAGACTCGTCGAAGGAGGCTGCAACGTCAAGGCTCTTTTGGTTGTAAAATTCTTCCCTCTACTTATTAATACATGACTGGTTTTTTGGTTCCTGTTTTGCATTTGATATGTTTAATCCTATGCAATATGTTTGAGTCTCCTTGACCAATCAAATATTTATGGATGCAAGTATGTTTTCATATATTTTCATCATTCTCTAATCCTTGTGCAGGTACAGAGATATTGTCACTGAAGAACCGCGACGTATGAAGACAAAGATTAGTAGATCACTGCCACAAGCTACGATAAGAGCGTTGGAACAAGGTAGGTAATCTATCCCAACTCATTTTCATTCATAAACTAGGAATCCAAAGGATTAGCATGTTCACTTGTTGCTAGACCCACCCCAAGGCTAGAGGGATCGCCTCTATCTGCAGAGGGGATTTACCTGCACAATAAGTTGGCGACCATACTGGGGATCAGTGTGTTTGTCGTCTCTCATTGTTCGTCTAGTGTTTTTATTGTCGAGTCGACTTTGGTCATTTCATAGTTTTTCTTTGTTTTTCCTATTTGAATATTTTCAATCATTCTGTTCAGTCTAAGAATGTCAAGTCTGACCTCTGCTCAGTGGTTTTTTTTATTTTTTCCATAGTTTTCTAGCTCGGCGCTGTTATTTCTTGAACAGACACTCTGATTGGCGCATGTTTCTTTTGTCACAGGTGCGCCAACCTCTATTTAGCGTGGATTACAGGTAAATAGATGCACAAAATCCTGTAGGTTAAAATTTAGCCTCTCTCCTGAGCTTTGTCAGTTTTCCTTGCCTCTGGGTTGGATTTTCATCTTTCAATTGGTCCATTGGAGTTGTTTTGACTCTCTTGTCTCGTTCTTCTCAGCTGTTTTTCCCTCATCCTATCAGTGGATTTGGGCATCCTAGGGTTTCTAGGTGTCTCCTTCTGAGTTGAGTTTGAGCCTATTTTGTCTCTATCACTTCAGTTTTTCGACTGATCTTTTTATCTTTTATTTCAATTGTACGTGCCATTGGTTTGTTGAATGATCACCTTTGATTTAGTTTAGCTCTCCATTTGATCCAGGTGGATATTGGTGGTCACCCACCTATTCCACTTGGGGCTCCACCATTTTCTATTTCAGTTTTTCAGTTTCGGCATAGTTTACTATTTTTAGCAGTTTTTCGGGTCCTAAACTTCCGGAGCCGTTTTGAGGCCCTAAACGACGTTTTTTGGGAAAACGGAGGGCAACATGGGTCCATGGACCGATGTTGCCCATTCCAAAATTGTAGTCCTCGGATAGATCTTTCTAACGAGGTATGGTACGCGTCAAACGGAGATCGTATGCCAAAGTTACGCCCCTGGGAAGTTGAAACACCAATTTACCCAAACGGGGCCCATAGTTTTGGCGCTTCATCTCCTAGGGTTAGGGTTTTGGCTGTTTAGGATTTCCCATTGTTTCTAAATGATAAATAGGCTCTCGAGCCTCATTGTAACTTAGTTCAGAGGCTTGTAGCCGCCACATCTCTTCTCAGAGATAGCTACCAGCGCCCTAGCTAGTTTTATTTCCATTCTGTCTGTAAGCAAATTTCAGTCATTCGTTTATTAATGAAATGTAGTGTTATTTCCGCTGCATCTCTGTATTTATGTTTATATGTTTATTCTGTTGCGTTCTTGCATAAATCTGGATCAGTGGTATTAGAGGGGTCTGCTTTTTCTCGATCCTTCTTTGCATGTCCCCAACGAGGTCGGGGTATAAGGAGCTAGGGCTCGATCTGGTGGAACCTTTGCAAGATGAGCCTCGTAAACCTCGACGAATGCCCATGGGGGACGAAAAGAAAGATGAGGGAGCAGGAGATCCTATCAAAATATTGCTCGAGGAGGCCCTCGAAATACAAAGGAACATGATGATGGATAACTTTGCTCAGATCCTTCAACGACTACCCACCGGCGGCGCATCTGCATCCAGCAGCCACTCTAGAGGCGCGACTCCTTTTAAGGTACAAGTAAATTTTGACATTCCCATATTTGAGGGTCAAATAGACATAGATGTCGTAGATAGATGGTTGAATCTTTTAGAAGGATATTTCTCGGTTCATGACTTTTCGGGACCAGGAGAAGATTATTTTTGCACTCCTCAAATCTACCCCCCATGTTAAGGACTGGTGGGAAACCTACTGTGAGAACAAGGACTAGACAGAACCCTCTCTGTTCTCGGCCGTACCAACTTGGAATTCTTCCGGGAAGTGTCGTCGAGAAACAATACTATCTGTGGGGAGCTATGAGGACAAGTACACATCACAAATGGACACTATTGCGACAACAAAGGGATCAAGATGTGCATGGTGACGAATGCAATTCATACCACAACAAAGTTGGGTATCAAAGATTCGAAGAAACATACGGTGCTAAAGTATCATATTTATCTGCACAATGCATTCGGAGAAATGGAGTTCCTTGACATCTCCTCGCTTGGTACGGCATACCGGTATGCTGCCAAGATTGAGCAGAAATTCAAGCAGAAGAAGCGAGACTTTGGATCTGCGAATCAAAAGCAAGGGAAAGGTGCTTCGAAACTTGCGAACAAAGGACCGAGCCAAGGCATGGCGGCCAAAGACAACTCATCAAAGCCACAAGAAAAGAACAGCACCACAAAGCCAAAGAAGGACATGGGAAAGTGGTGTGAGTTCCACAAGAGCTCCACTCACAACACAAGTGAGTGTCAGGCCAAGCAGTCGCTAGTGGCCGAGATGAGGGCTTCTGAGTCAGATGCATGCTCATTCCCGAATCGAAGGCTGGCGAATGAAAAAGAAAACGATTATTGATGCGGAGCCCAACGCCCACTTGTTGCCCTTGCAAAGATCAAAAGGAGGAGACCCAGGAAGATCCGGAGGAGGAACGTCTCTTCCACTCGCACATGTGGGTAAAGGGCTCCCCTGTACAGTTCATTGTCGACAATGGGAGCCAAAGAACCTCATTTCAGCAGACGCCGTGAAGCGGTTGGGCTTGCCGACCACAGCTCACCCACATCCATACACCATCGGGTGGCTTCACCAAGGACGAGATCTCCGCGTCACCCGGCAGTGTCGCCTTCCCTATAGCATCAAGCCCTTCACGGATGAGGTATTATGTGACGTTGCTCCTATTGATGTTTCTGATGTATTATTAGGACAACCATACTTATGGAAGCGTCATGCTGTGTATGAGTCTCGACCTCGTGCTGTTATTGTTACTTTGGGAAATAAGTTGTACAGGATACCAGAGGTACCACCTCCTGTTGCTATCTCTTTGGTTACTGCAAAACAATGCAGTAAGCTCATTTCCCAAACCAGGAAATTCGTTTTCCTGATGATCCGCCCCCAGGGCAAGAAGAAGACTGTGGCCACGACCTCCAGACAGGGCTCCTCTGCACAACAACAGCAAATGGATAAGGTTGTGGAGGAGTACGGGGACATATTCACCTCACCCACAGGGGTTCCTCTGCACTGTCAGGTCAAGCACCCGATTGATCTGACCCCCGGTGCGCCGCTACCTAATGGACCGATCTATCGGCGCTCTATTCTAGAGAATGATGAAATCAAGAGGCAGATTCAGGAGCTGTTGCAGAAAGGTCACATCAGACCAAGTTCATCGCCCTGTGGGAGCCCGATCGTGTTGGTACAGAAGAAGAATGGGACGTGGAGACTATGTATTGACTATCGGGCGCTGAACAAGATCACTGTCCGGAATAGGTACCCAATCCCACGGATTTATGACCTTCTGGACCAACTCAAAGGTGCAAAATATTTCAGCAAGATCGACCTGAAGTCTGGGTATCACCAGGTACCAATTGAACCCTCCGATGTGTGGAAGACTGCCTTCAAAGCCAAGGAAGGCCTTTTCGAATGGCTGGTCATGCCTTTCGGGTTGACGAATGCTCCCGCCACCTTCATGAGGATGATGGATGACATCTTATGGCCATTCACCAACTCATTTGTAGTGGTGTACTTGGATGACATTCTGATCTTCAGCCAGACTTGGGAAGAGCACCTTCACCACATCCGACAAGTCCTCCAAACATTGCGGCAACACAAGTTGTGTGCCAATTTGGAGAAGTGCACTTTTGGCATGACCCAGGTTCAATATCTAGGATACATTATTGATGAAAGGGGGGTGCATGTGGATCCGGCCAAGATCCAAGTCATTTGGGATTGGCCAGCCCCAACCACTATAACAGAGCTTCGCAGCTTTCTGGGTCTTGCTAATTTCTATCGGAGGTTCGTGTTAGGATTCTCTCATATCACTTGGCCCTTGAGTCAAGTCACCAAGGGAGGAGCGAGAGCAAAATTTTTTTGGTCGGAACCTCAACAGAAGGCGTTCACAGAATTGAAAAATCGCCTCTGTTCTGCCCCAGTGCTCACTTTACCAGACTTGCAACAACCATTTGAGATCGAAACAGATGCCTCTGACTATGCTATTGGGGCAGTTCTTACTCAACAGGGACATCCAGTGGCATTTCACAGTGAGACATTGTCTGACACAGTTCGCAAGTACCCCACATATGACAAAAAAATGTACTCCATTGTGCAAGCTTGTCGACAATGGAAGCATTACATTTTTGGGAAGGAAACAATCATCCATACAGACCACAGGCCCCTGCAGTTCATACAGACACAAGGGAAGTTGCAGAATGATCGCCATCAGAAGTGGTCTACATATCTGCAACAGTTTCATTTGAACATTAAGTATAAGAAGGGTAGCACCAATCATGTTGCAGACTGCCTCAGCCGACCACCGATCGTGGCGCTCACCACTGTGCTCAACTCTTGTGGGCACGAGACTTCTGATTGGCCGCTTCTTTATGAGAGTGACCCAGAATTCGGCCAAACTTACAAGGCACTCTTGGGGGGTACGCAAGTTCCAAATTTTCACCTCCAAGATGCACTTTTATGTCACATGGGACACCTTTGTGTTCCTTCAAACGAGCATGCCAAGATGATATGGGAAGCACACTGTTGGGCAATTTATTTGAACAAATTGCTGCATTAAATTATCGACCAGGGAAACTCGTGAGCTTGTGATGGTGCCAGCAATATATATGCAAGAGTAGGCAACTAACTCTATGTCTAACTAAATTATTTATGATTCAATATAATATGCAAGGGAAGAGGCTCCTAACTTAGGAGGTCCTGGTTGTCCTTCCCTACAGTATGATAGAGAAATCATTCATAAAACCAGAAACTTGAAATAAAGACAAGAGAATGAACTTTAATTGTTGTTCAGATTCAAAGAGAGAGAAAGACTAACTTAGTCTTTTGATTGTCCTCTCATGTACTAATCCAAACTAAACTAAGATCCATTCATAAGCATAAGAAATGAAATGACTTGAAACATAAAAGCAAAAGAATGAATTTCAATTATCTTGTAAATCAAATAGAGAGAGAGCCTAACTTAGACCCTTGGATATCCTCTCACATGTTGATAAGATTCTAATTTAAAACTCATTCATCAATCACAAACAAATCCTTAAACATCTAAGAAATGAAATGAAACAAAATCTAATATGAAATAAAATGTTTCTCTCATCCTTTTAGAGTGAGCTCAATTCTCTTAAGAACAAGACAAATTATTCCATATACTACATTAAGGAAACTTATATCTAAAACTACATAAATTCATATTCTACATTAACACAATTTACATCTAAAACTACACAATGGAAATATATGAAAAATGAAGCTTTATTCTATTCCATCATCAATTGGATACAATGCTCTAAGAGTCCTCCTCTTGGAATGGAGGAGGTACTCCTATTTATACAATGAGATGAGATAACAAACTCATAATGATGATCCACTAATCTCTCTTTTAGTTCCATACATTTCTCAACCATCTTAGACACATAACCCTATCCTCCATGATCTCCTCCATGATATTTTCCATGAGGCTTATCTTATCAAATTCGAATTTGATCATTCAAGGCCACATAAAGATGCCCTGGAAGCTTCCTTTGAGCCTACACATGTCAACAAACTCATGCTAATTGTTAGGTATAAGTATAAGCATATTATTTTCTAAGTTTTAGCCATAAATTCACTTTAAAATGTTAAGAATTAATCAACTTTGGAAAAAACATAGTTATGACCCAATAATGAGGTGAATGTAATGATATGGAGGTGGAATGGAGGTGACATGAAGGTAAAATGTGAAGATATTGATGAATAATGGAGTGAAAATAGAGACTATTTTGAGGCCCAACACACACTACAGTCGAGTCGCTGGGCATTTCGGGGTCGAGAAAACAGTAGCAATCCTGCAGAAGTATTTCTATTGGCCGAACCTTCGAAAGGATGTCGAGAAGCACATCAGATCCTGCACTTCTTGTGCCATTGCCAAACCGACCATCGAAGCAAGGCTATATACTCCTCTACCTACCCCTAGTCGGCCTTGGGAATCCATCTCCATGGATTACATGTCGGGCCTGCCTTCTACTAAGCAGGGAAATGAATGTGTTTTTGTGGTCGTCGACAGATTCTCGAAGATGGCCATTATGGCGGCCTGCAAGAAGAATATCACAGCAGAAGCCACTGCTAAACTCTTCTTTGAGCGAGTGTGGGTGCACTTTGGGATCCCACAGTCTATCATATCAGATCGGGATAGCAGGTTCCTCAGCACATTTTGGTCCAGCCTCTGGTCGATGTTAGATACCAAGCTCACCAAGTCCACAGCTTTCCATCCCCAAACAGATGGCCAGACAGAGGTCGTCAACAGAATGATTGTACACATTCTGCGCATGTACAATTCAAAGCATCCACGCACATGGGACGAGAGCCTCCCCTATGTACAGCATAGTTATAATCGGGCTCTCCACAGTTCAATCGGCCATAGCCCCTTTTAGGTGGGCTTGGGATTCCAGCCACTATGTCCCATTGACGTAGCCATGCCATTTGCGGCTACTCAGGCCAATTCGGCTCATGTCCAGTCTGAAGTCGACAAATCAAATAGCTTCATCGAGCGCATTCAACACATTTTTTCGATCCCAGCCAACGAGGTTCATGATCAGTTGGACGAGCCAATGCCAAGTACAAGCAACGCCATGATCGGCAGGGTGCACCACTGACTCGGTGGGTGACAAGGGCGTATGGCTGTCTGCTGCGGAAGGAGCGCCTCGGTGGACCCCATGGCTTTGCCAGCTCAGATACGGGTCGTACACCATCACCAGGGGCCCCATGAGAACAATGCATTCGAGCTCGAGGATTCCACCATTCCTTGGTCTGCACCCAATCTTCAATGTGGATCGCCTTCATCCTTACTTCCCACCTCTACTAGACACCTCGGACATTGCAGAACAACTCACACCAACTGAGTTAAATCCAGACTGCATGGAACAGGCCACCACAGATTGCATCATGGACATGGAAATCAAGAACACTCGTCAGCAGCAGATCCAACTATATCGGGTTGTCAAAGCCGGCCAACTCCTGCACCAAGGAAAGTGGTTCACCAGGGACCAAGTTCAGCAGAAATTTCCTCATCTCATGGAGGAACTTAACGCAATGGGGACCATTGCTTCCTAAGAGGGGAGGAATGATCCAGGTGGATATTGGTGGTCACCCGCCTATTCCCTTGGGGCTCCACCATTGTCTATTTTAGTTTTTTAGTTTCGGCACAGTTTACTATTTTTAGCAGTTTTTCGGGTCCTAAACTTCCGGAGCCGTTTTGAGGCCCTAAACGACGTTTTTTGGGAAAACGGAGAGCAACATGGGTCCATGGACTAATAATCGTTCCAAATTTGTAGTCCTCGGATAGATCTTTCTAACGAGGTATGGTACACGTCAAACGGAGATCGTATGCCAAAGTTACGCCCCTGGGAAGTTGAAACACCAATTTACCCAAACGGGGCCCATAGTTTTGGCGCTTCATCTCCTAGGGTTAGGGTTTTGGCTGTTTATGATTTCCCATTGTTTCTAAATGATAAATAGGCCCTCGAGCCTCATTGTAACTCAGTTCAGAGGCCTGTAGCTGCCACATCTCTTCTCAGAGATAGCTACCAGCTCCCTAGCTAGTTTTATTTCCATTCTGTCTGTAAGAAAATTTCAGTCATTCATTTATTAATGAAATGAAGTGTTATTTATGCTGCATCTCTGTATTTATGTTTATATGTTTATTCTGTTGCGTTCCTGCATAAATCCGAATCACCATTCATCACCTTGAGCATAGTTTACACTGCTTACTGAATTGTTTCAAAATCCCTCTGTTTGTTTGAAGGAATGCAACTCTGTTTTGAGTGTGTTTGATGTTTGTATTGGATTGATCTCTTTCTTTTGATCGTTTCATTCAAATTTCTCAAAACTAGTGTCCATTTTTCTTCTTACTGTAATAGTACATTTTTCTTCTCATTCATCTAAAAAGACAATGTTAGGTCCCTATATTACTAGTATAGTCCCTTATTTTTGTTAGTGTAACCCCCTTATTGTTAGGTCGGCTAGGATTACATTGTGGCCCACTAGGATTACATTGTGGCCCCATGGAATCCTATATATAGAAAGGAGGTTTTGTAATTTGTATCATCCAAGAATTGTTCATTCATGTAATGTATTGGAGGTTTCCCCCTCGAAGTGGCTTATTTCTAAGGTGTTGATATCTCTTTTATTCTATTTTTGGAGCTGGTTTCACAAAATTTGGTATCAGAGCTTTGGGATTCTAGGGTTTCGCTACTCCAAATAGGTCATCGTGGAATTTTTGCTATAAGTTTTTTTCTATGAAGGTTCAAAAGCTGAAATGTTTAGGGTGGGAAGCCAAAATCTCGAGGAACATCGTCGCACAATTTTAGAGCTTGGTTTGCAATATTTTCAGAGATATGATCTGTGGAAGGTAGGTCATTTTGTAGGCTACTGAATTTAACCTAAACAGGGCATCATGGAATTTTCGCTATAAAATTGTTTCTATGAAGGTTCAGAAGCTAACATTTTTAGAGAGCGAAGCTGAAATCCTAAGGAACATCTTCGCAAAATTTCAAATCTTGGTTCGCAATATTGGCGGAGATATGATCTGTGGAAGTTAGGGCTTTTTCAGGCTTCTAAATTTCATCTCAAAGAGGTGATCATGGGAAAATATTCATAACTCTCTCTCTGAGCATCGGATTGGAATTCTGTAAAAAGTGACCACAAGTACACGAACTGTAGTTTTTTTCTATAAATTTCAGAGCCAAAGGAGGAAACAGTGACACGTGGCAAGTCATACAAGTTTTCTTTACTGAACCAGTCCATAATTGGGTCATTGTGGGAGATTGGACATAAATTTGCCTTGAAGAATCCAAATCAGATCAGACCTGTGGCATTTGAAAGAAGATTTAGAGGGCTACTATAGGGCTAAATTTCAGATATTGAGGATCCGCAATTGTAGAGATGATTAAATTTCAATATCGAGCTCCTCAAAGGCAAGTAAAAGGTGTGTATTTTTTTTCCAAATTGCATAAGTCTTGTTTTAAGAATCAAGTTGAATTGATTCCAAGGGCATATTGTAGAATATATATCAATATTGGATTATGGCCCCTAAAAATAATTCAACACCCATTAATCCTTTAGAAGGCTCTACTATGACTCATGAAGACGACGAATGGCAACATGACATATCAAAATTACAAGAGCAAGTGCAACAAATTTCGCTCTCGCAAAGAGAAAAAAAAAATGACATGGAAGTTTTGAAGAAAGGCGTGGAAACTAAGATGGATGGTTTGAAGAAAGGCATGGAATCTAAGATGGATGGTTTTAAGAATGACATGGATGGCATGGAAGCTAAGATGGATGGCATGGAAGCTGGCATGGAATCTAAGATTGATGACATGGAAGCTAATATCGATGAAAAAATGGAAAACATGAAGAAGGATCTAAAAGTAGACATGGAAGGTTTGACAAAGTTGATACAAAAAATGTTTCCTAATGGTGAAAATATAGTAGATGAAACTCATGATGAGAACAAAATAAATGTTAATCATGATTTCATAAACTCTAATGTTGGAAGGAAGAACCATCATATTCCAAAAATGGATATGAGGAAATTTGATGGAAAGGATCCTGTAACATGGATACTACAGATGGAGCAATATTTTGATCTCAATAATGTGAAAAACACACAAAAGGTACGCATCACAACTTTACATTTAGAAAAAAATACATTTTTATGGTATCGATGGCTTTGCTCTCATAAAAAAATTGTCACTTGGTCAACTTTTACAGAGGAAATGATAGCACATTATGAGGATACAAAGAGGAACACCTTCTTTAGCCAATTGATAAATCTCAAACAAAAGTGTCCAGTGTGGGAGCACATTGAGGACTTCCAAAAATTGAATATAAGGGTAACTTATATTCCAGAGGAACACAGGATTGATCTCTTCATAGGTACTTTAAAGGATAACATCCAACATGAAGTTCGTGTTTTGGAACCTGATTCATTGGAGAAGGCATTCAGGTTGGCAAGAAAAATATAATGTAAAATTATGGAGACAAGGAAGCCTACCACTCACTTCTATAGAGAGGGAAGTGTTTCTACTCCTAGATTTCCACAACCTACAAGGTTGAAACCACAACAATTGGAAGAAAAAATAGCAAAAGGGCTTTGCTACAATTGTGATATCAAATACACTAAATGATCTGAAAATGGAATGTACTTGTTTAATTGTGCAAGGTATCCATTTTCCAATATTTTCAAATGATCTGAAATTGTGAGAATAAACTATTTCCTTTTCATAGATGGACTGAAGGGGCATTCACTGGACATGTCACCTCTAAAGAGAGGATGAGTTCCAGAGGCTACCTGGCCCTCTTCAGACTCTGTCTAAGGAAATAATATATAAACACTAATAACAGAATCAATGAAAGTATTTAATTTGTAAATTCAAAGTGTTCATGGTTCTGTTTTGAATGTGAATAAACAAGAGTATATGATCTGCAATAGTTGTGTAGAGGTTTGAAGTTAAAACAACCAATTTTGATTACTGTATAACCTTGTTTATGGAAAACATGCTTATGAAATTTCACTGTTTAAGCAATCAAATTCTGGAAAATAACAGCCATAAAACACAGATGAACAGCATATGTTTGTTTAAGCGGTTCACCCCTCTTCTGGGCTACCTCCGCTGGTCCAAAAGCCTCTAATTAGGCTCAGTCCTTTTTTGATTAAATGCTTCAAATAAAATTACATCTGTATAAAGTTTTCCAATGAGAAAAAAGACTGCTAAAACAGACTCAGAACATCCAAATCAGTAGAAATATACTACAAATTCACCTCCATTGGAGGAAGGTAGCCCAATGCAGCAATCTTTCCCCTTGGCCCTGATGGCTTCTCTGTCAAAAGCGCTGTAAAATTCGCAGATACAATGCCCTGATGGCTCTGCAGACACCTCCAACAGCTCCAGAATGCTCTCTACACCCAAAATCAAAAAAAATTTCGTCTCAAAAGACCTTCCCAATCAAAAGTTATGGCACATTTACTGAACTGCCTCTTTCTCCTTAGGAAACTCCACTAAATGTGGAGGAACTGTGGATAACTCGACAAAATAGGTGGAAGCGCTCCAAAAAGGCGGAACCGCCAATCCAATCCGCCGTTTTAAACGTTGGCAATAAATGTTGTTGTGGCGTTCATATAGGCGGAACCGTGGGTTTTGAAATAAATGTTACGGTTTTGTATTAATATTACACAACGTTTGTTATATAATAACAAACCCAACGTAAATGCTTTAACCAAAGTTTATCCAAAGGTTTATATCCGCCACAAAACGCGCCGATGGTCTTAAGCACATGGTTCCGGCCGCCAGGTCGTATAGGAATGGGGGGCTGGCCCCCTTCGGGCCCCGCCAGAAACAAAAACTCCATTTAAATACAATTCATTCACCACCATATTCAACGAATAATATATAGCAGAGTTGGTAAAGCCGTTGCAATGTAATAGACCAGGTCGCGGGTTCGATTCCGTCGGGTGATAACAAAAATTTTTAAAATGCCATTTCATTCGGCCTTGGGGCCACGTGGCGGCCTCCGGGCTAGCCACGTGGCACCCGTTGATTGGCTGATCTCCGAATATTCCCCGGAATATTCTGCGGAATATTCCACGGAATATTCTGTGGAATATTTTTTTTTTAATAAAATTTTTTCCCAAAGTCTAATTTTGCCATTTTTTTAATGAAATTGACAAAACTTTGAAGCTGAATAACTTTAGCATACGGAGACCATTTTTCGAACCGTTCGCGGCGCCGGAATCAGGAAGACGAGCACTATCCAGTCGATCTGTTTCGGAGCTATTCTGAGCACTTTCATTTTTAAGCATTTTTCACCAAGAGACTTGATCTCCTGATCACTAAAGGTCATAAGTGTGCTAAGAAGAAATTATTTTACATAGATTGTGAAGAGGAAGAAGAAAATGAACAAACATTTTCAAAAGAAGAGGGTATACACCAGGAACCAACCCTAGAAGAGAAAGAAATGAGTCCGACCATATCATGTAATGCATTGGTAGGAATTACCACTCCTCAAACTCTTAAGATAGAAGGACATATCAAGAAGAAAAAGATAATAGTGTTGATTGATTCAGGTAGTAGCCATAATTTTATTCATTGTAAGGTAGCCAAGGAATTGAATTGTTTCCTATACCCAGCACCAGAATGTCAAGTGATGGTTGCAAATGGAGGAACTATAAATTTCTCTCGAAAATGCCATAATATCAAGCTAACCATGGGGGAATATGTATTGAATATTCCAATGCTTTCCATTCCTATGGGAGGTGTTGATGTTGTACTAGGAGTACAATGGTTACAATCTTTAGGGACGGTAGCTTTTAATTTTCAAGAACTTTTCTTGAAATTTTTTTCAGAAGGAAAGGAAGTCGAATTACGGGGTATTGCGGGGAAGCCAGGAAGGATAATAAGCTCTAATGTCATGACAAAGCTTCTAAAGAAAGAACAGCGAGGCGTAGTTGCACAATTATGCTCACTAGAAGTTCCAACATCAAAATCATCTATTTCTGCAGATCTCCAACAAGTCTTGGACAATCATTCCAAGGTGTTTGAAACTCCAAAAGGACTCCCACCTATTCGTGATCATGATCATGCTATTCATTTGATTCCAGGAAGTGTTCCTCCAAACATCAGGCCTTATAGATATCCTTATGTCCAAAAGAGCGAAATTGAATGTATGATTGCAGAAATGTTAGAGGCTGGTATAACTCAACCTAGTCAAAGTTATTTCTCTGCTCCTGTAGTATTGGTACACAAGAAGGATGGATCATGGCACATGTGTCCAGATTATAGGGAGCTCAATAAGCTCACCATTAAAGATAAATTTCCCATTCCTATGATTGATGAATTATTGGATGAATTACATGGAGAAATTTATTTTTCCAAGTTGGATCTTTGTTCAGGATATCATCAAATTAGAATGAAGATTGAAGATATTCTGAAAATAGCATTTCGAACTCATGAGGGTCATTATTAATTTTTGGTCATGCCTTTTGGCCTTACCAATGCACCTTCTACATTTCAAGGATTGATGAATTCCATTGTCAAACCCTTCCTTAGAAAATTTGTGCTAGTATTGTTTGATGATATACTAATCTACAGCAGGTCTTGGAAGGATCATGTTCAACATGTTGATAGGGTTCTCAAACAATTGCAGGAGAAACAATTGTATGTAAAAAAATCCAAATGTTTCTTTGGAGTACGAGAGGTGGAATATCTGGGTCATATTGTCTCTCACGAGGGTGTTAAGGTAGACCCTAACAAAATTAAAGCCATTAAGGAATGAAAATTCCCCACAACCATTAAGCAGTTGCGAGGATTTCTTGGGTTAACAGGGTATTATCAAAAGTTTGTTAAAAATTATGGTAGAATAGCAGCACCTCTAACAACATTATTGAAGAAAGATGTATTTTCATGGACTTCTAAAGAAACTAAGGCCTTTGAACATCTTAAAGAGGCAACGTGCCTAGCACCGGTCTTAGCTACGCCAGACTTCACAAAAACCTTTATTGTGGAATGTGATGGCTCAGGAAATGGAATTGGTGTTGTTTTAATGCAAGAAGGAAGACCCATTGCTTTTGAAAGTTGTCCAATCAAAGGAAAGTATTTACAGAAAGCTATTTATGAGAAGGAAATGTTAGCAATACTGCATGCACTAAAGAAATGGCGACCTTACCAAATGGGAAGACACTTCAAGGTAAAAACTGATCATGATAGTCTTAAACACTTTTTGGAACAAATACTATGTTCATAAGAGCAGCAAAAATGGGTCACAAAGATGTTGGGTTATGACTTTGAAATAATCTAAAAAAAATGGAAGCTAAATGTTGTTGCAGATGCACTCTCAAGAAAGAATGAAGAGGTGGAAGCATTGCTTTGTGCCATTTCTATTATCCAACCAGATTGGATAACCAAAGTAAGGGATGAATGGAAGAAGGATGAAGAAGTGTGGACACTCATTCAAAAGTTTCATCAAGATCCTATTACATCTGATACATTTAGTTTGAAAAATGATTCCTTATGGTAAAAAGATCGCCTATATATTTGTAATAATTCCCAAATAAAACAAAAGATTCTTTTGGAATTGCACACGTCTCCTTTAGGAGGACACTTGGGATTTTTAAAAACTTTCCACAGGGTGAAGAAAGAATTTTTTTGGGATGGCCTTAAATCTGATATTCAAAATTTTGTGGCGGAATGTTTGGTTTTCCAGCAGAATAAAGTTGAGACAATTAAGACCCCGGGTCTTCTACAACCTTTATCCATTCCAAGCCAACGTTGGGAGGATATTTTAATGGATTTTATCACAGGTTTACCTAAGTCCAAAGGAAATAGTGGCATCATGGTGGTAGTTGATAGACTTACCAAGTATGCACACTTTTTTGCATTATCTCATCCATTTAAAGCTAGTAAATTTGTTATGACATTTATGGAAACAATTCAAAAGCTACATGGAAACCCAAAGGTTATTGTGAGCGACAGAGATCCCATTTTTATTGGAAATTTTTGGACGGAGTTATTTTCTTGTTTGGGTACTCAGTTAGCTCATAGTTCATCTTATCATCCTTAATCCAATGGTCAAACTAAGATAGTAAATAAATGTTTGGAAGGATATCTTCATTGTTTTGTATCTGATAAACAAACCCAATGGGTCAAGTGGTTACCTCTCATTGAATGGTGGTATAACACTTCCTTCCATAGTGCAACAAAAATGACCCCATTTATGGCACTTTATGGATATCATCCACCGTCCATCACATCATTTTTAAGAGAAAATTTGAAGGTTCAAGTAGTGGAAGATCACATCGAGCATCAACAAGAAGTTCTCCAAATCTTGAAGGATAACCTAAATTTGGCACAAAATCGAATGAAACAACAAGCAGATGAACCGCAATGAGAGAAGTTTTGATGTAGGAGACTGGGTATTTTTACAACTACAACCATACAAACAAATGTCCCTCAAGCAAGCTAAGAAGGATAATAAATTATCTCCAAAGTACTATGGTCCTTACAAGGTGTTGCAAAAGATTGGTACTATGGCATACAAATTGGAGTTTCCTTCTTCTTCACGAGTGCATCCAATTTTCCATGTTTCATGCTTAAATAAGGTTATAGGTGAAAATATTCCAGTTCAAAAAATATTGCCCGAACTTGATGAGGAAGGAAAAATCATATTAGAACCTGAAGTGGTCATGGAAACAAGAAATCGATAGCTACGAAATCGATCAATTTTAGAGTATCTCATCAAGTGGAAGAACTTACCCACTGAAGATTCTACATAGGAGGATGAGAATTTTATACGGAAGCACCCAAAGCTACTCAAGCGTTGAGGACAACACTTTTTTGAAGGAGAGGGGCATGTTAGGTCCCTATATTACTAGTATAGTCCCTTATTGTTGTTAGTGTAACCCCCTTATTGTTAGGTTGGCTAGGATTACATTATGGCCCACTAGGATTACATTGTGGCCCCATGGAATCCTATATATAGAAAGGAGGTTTTGTAATTTGTATCATCCAAGAATTGTTCATTCATGTAATGTATTAGAGGTTTCCCCCTCGAAGTGGCTTATTTCTAAGGCGTTGATATCTCTTTTCTTCTATTTTTGGAGCTGGTTTCACAACAGACAAAATTTGCATTCTTTCTCTTAGTTTGAAAATGAAAAACATTCTTTTGCATTAGTAAATTTTAGGTAATGAGGAAAAAGCTTTTCGTTTTCTAATTTGGTTTTCTTATATGCATTAGCAAAATTTTTCCCGTGATTCAATTGATCGTTGCTTTGTTATGAACTACTATCCTTATATTAGCTAACATTCATTGAATGGGAATGATTTTCTTTTGCATGTAGTTGTGCATTAAGAATTTGGGATTACATTCGGTAAGGCCTTGAAATTACAACATTAATTCAAGATCAACGTTAAAATTAATTCAATCAACATAAGGAAGCATTGAAACCTAATGCACATACATTTAGAGGTCTAGGCTAGTGACGTGTTCCAACGTCGTTAAACCTAGTAGCTGTCGTTCGCCATCTGGAATTAGATAGTTCTAACATAGACTTGTGCTCCTCATACCATCGAGTATATAAAGGGAGACCCTCATAGTTTGCAATCCTTTATCCATAGGAAGCCGAGTCTGTCGCCCTGTAACCGTGATACACCAAACACAACATTCAGGGAGACTACCTGCACGTACGTCAAGTCCTTGGTCATTTCTCTTTCATTTTATCACCAATGTGTATATTGCAGTTCACATAAACCTGGTACACCTTCTTGCTTGGATTCCCTGAGTAGTCATTTTGGTCTTTTCATGACTCTCTAAAATTGAAAATATCATCGAGAACGTGTCCTTTCATGCTCGTTCAACTTGAAAGTGACTAGAGTCACCTTTTTCCTGTTTCTTGACTCTTAAAATATGAAATGGCAGAGTTTTTTTTAAATGTTATAAACTCAATTTCCTACGATCACATGCTCATTAAAGATATTTTATTGGATTTTTCTTAAGTAATTCATTAGTGTTTGATCTTGAAGCCTCGAATTGGCTATCTCGTTTCCCTCCTGTTTTGAGACAACATCACGGTGGCAGAACCACCAGTTTCTTTGTCCTCTTCATTGCCTCCTAGTGGTGATATTTCTCTTGAAGTTTCCTCGGGAGCATCTCAGCCTACTAGTTCTATCGATTTTTGGCAGTCTATCCTTCCGAGTATCTTACCTCTCGCTATCCGATCTGCTCTTGAAGATTTGATATCAACTGGAATCCTCGGGACGCTTGGCCTGGTTTTGGGAAAAAGGAAGAGTTCCCTCCTCTTACTTCAAAACCATCTTTACTTGCCACTTATCATCACATTTTCGATGATCAAATGGCTTCATCCAACATGGATTCTTTGAGTCCAGTCAGTAGTGAAGAGATTTACGTTTCTATAGGAGATCATCAGCTCCCTCCATAGAATTTTCCTTATGTCTCAAGTCAACCTTCCTCACAATTGGTATCTCTCTCGTGCAGTTATCATACTTTGGGTTAGATCATTTCTAGTGTTGCATCATTGTATCGCAACCCAATATTGTCGGATACATCGACTCCCTCAGGGAGCTCATCTATCTCGGTATCGAGTGCATCGCCCTCGACTACCATGATGTTGACGATTGTAAACTCTGTTCCTGTTTGGCCCACTATCTATGTGGCTTCATCTACACCGACTGTTAATATGACTCAGTCATCCTCAGCATCTTCTATTGTTCGTAGGTCCATTTTTATCAATCCCACGATACTTGTTAGGCCCACCGTGAGCAGATCACAACCTCACGTTTCAAGCACCCAACATGCCAGTAGTGTGCCTATGGCCTCTACTTCCATTCCTAAATGTTTTACATTCTATGAGAATATGATGGCCATTCAGCAGTAGAATTCTGCCCCTCAGGGTTCTCAGCAGCCGCAAACTTCTGGTAATCCTATGCATCATTATGACATGTATGGTAATCCCATCTATTTGCCTCCAATTGATCCTTATCAGACCATATACCAGCCGAGACAACCCTATGGTCCAAAAGGACAACCCTTACAGGGACAACCTTCGGTCCAACAGGGACAACCCTCTGGTCCACAGGGACAACCTTATGGTCTACAAGGACAACCATTACAGGGATAACCTTTGGTCCAACAAGGACAATCCTATGGTCTTGCTAGTCAACCTCATGTTAAAAAGGGTGCATCTTATGTTCTTGGGGGTAAAATATATCCACAACAGGGACAACCTTTTGTGCAACAGTACTATCCTTACATTCAGCAAGGAAAAAAAATTTTAAAACAAGGAAAATCCTATGGTCCTACATTGGGTCAACCTGTTCTTTAGGGGAAACATGGACCATCCCAACCATCGGGCCAGCCTTTTCCAAAAGGGAAACCCGGTGGCTCTCAACATCCAGGCCAACCTGCTTTGTAGGGGCAAGCCATTCAGCCTCAAGGTGCTACTTAAATTCCCCACGGTCAATCTTAGGTGGTATATTGTGCGCCCCAAGGTGTTACTTACATTCCTCAAGGTCAATCCTAGATGGTATATAGTGCACATTAAGCCACTACGTACATTCCTCAAGGTCAAACTCAAGTGTTTTATAATGCACCTCAAGGCACTGCTTACATTCTATAAAAAAATCCATGTTTCTAAGACAAGACCTCAGTGGTATGCTCAGAATCAATATCCTGGTCCTCGACCCATCTATGGGCAGAATTATCAGGCTTATAACCCCTATGGACATAATCCTCTAGGACAAAACATATGGGGGGGGAATTTCTCTCAACCTGGGTGGAATCCTAATACTGGTCTCTATCAACGGCCTGCAATCCCTTTCAATCCTCAATTAAATTTCCTTGCTACGTTGGAACTACTTGTTATGTCAAAATTGACGAAACATCCTATCCTTCATAATCCATATTGGCCTCCTTTCCGACCAAAATTCTTGGTGATTGTCCCAAATTTGAGGGAAAGTCTGGAGAAGAACCCCAAGCACATGTTATGACATACCACCTTTGGTGTTCCTCTAACTGTTGGGTTGATGATTCCATTCAGATTCGTCTTTTCCAATGGACTCTCACTAGTGCCGCTACCAAGTGGTACATTAAACTCTCCCATGGCGTCTTCCAAGATTTCAACTCTTTAGCCATGGAATTTCTCAGAACTTTCAATAACCAGTTTGGTATGGAATTGGGACGCACCTCCTCACATCCTTGAAGCAAGATTGAGATACTCATATCTCTAATCATATTCATGAATGGAGGCGGTGTCATCGTCTGATCAAGTTTGAGATTCCTGATCAACTTCTAACTGATTGGTTCACTACCTCCTTTGTTGCTATGATTCCTAAGGACATTGCTATGGGGGCATGTGTTACTGAGGAAAAAGCCATCACTCGTGCCCAGTACCTTGATCTTGTGTACTCCTAATTCGGCACGTTGCACGAACTATTGCGTGATGCCCCTCGACCTGGAACTTCCAAAACATCGGCGACACCCTCCGTCAAAAGCATCATTGGTTCTGTGTCTCAGACTTCGCGGAAGTCTTCTCAAAATCCTGAGAAGAAAAAATATACTCCTTCCAATGATACTACTTCTTAGCCACCTCCGAATTCTGGAAAAACCGCGAAAGTGAATGTCGTCCAGTCCAATCTTGCGGATAAAACTTCCAAGGGTAAAGGTAAGGCCAAAGTTTATACCCTGAAACAGGATTCTCAGAAATTTCATGCTAATGATGGTTCACAAATCAAACTGTAGTACCCTTGTTTGATTTCTGAAGAAGAGAATTACACTAAGGACTATCCCCGATGGTTTGAGGTGAATCGATTGCTCAAATCCACCCAAGGCACCGTGATTGTTTTAAAGAACCATTTCCATCATAACAGACTCAGTTGGTGGAGCAACCTTAGTCCTTCGTCCCATTTGGGTCTCAGGATTTCATGATGAACGGTCCTGCATCCGTCTCTATTACTACCCGATTGAAATATTACACCAAACCGCATCAGGCAGCAGGGAAGGAAATCGCTGATGGTCCTCCTCCCCTGCCTGCTTCTGGCCCTATTCAGATTGAAAGGCCCAGTACCGAGCCCGTTATACGGCCACCTTCCAAAGGTGTACTCCATAAGTCTTCTTACAATCCTAATGCCTGTGCTGCTCATCATTAGAGTATTGTCGAGGATTTGGCTCAGGTGCCCTCTGCTATGTTTGCATTGGAAGTACTTCAGAGTTGTCCATCTCAATGGAAGGCTTTGTTATCTGCTATTGGGGGGGTTGATCTCGCTGATTCAAGCCTTATCACTTTTGATTTGGAAAATTTCATCCCACGTCTCCCTCACTAGCTTGCACTAATTATCCAAGTTGGGATTAATGGAAATAATATCCATAGAGTGGTCGTGGACGAGGGTGAATCTACGTGCGTCATGTCATTTTCCTACTGGAAATCCATCGGTTCTCCAACCCTCAATTCATCTCCAAACGCTCTAGAAGCTTTTGATGGAAGGGAATTTCACCCTCTTGGTGTTCTCACTAGTTTACCCATCACGTTAGAAGGGAGAGCAGTTAACGTTGAGTTTGAAGTCATTGACACCAAGCTCAACTATAATCTTCTCCTTGGTCGCAATTGGACTCACACCATGTTGTGTGTTTCGTCCAGTCTTTTTCGTGTTCTTCGATTTCCGCAGGAAAGAAAGATCATCACTATCGATCATTTGACCTTTTCACTTCTTCGTCTTCCGAGAGAAATGTCCCATATGTATATTGTATTCCTATGCCTTATGAGAGCATAGGGTCAGGTCTTTTCAAATATCCTACCCTCATGGGTCCTTTTCCTCTTCCTCGACCCAAAACTGCTTAAGTTAACATGATCTCCAGGTCTTCTAATCCATGGGTCATCCCTTCACCCGAGCACATTGATTTGTTTGGTGACTCGATGCCGTTAAGCCCAATAAAGATTGATTATTATGAAATTATATCATCTTTAGCTCCTCCACCCTATGATCATGCTCCTTTGAGTAGGTATCTTGGCACTTATTCTCAATCCCTTTGGCTCGGCGATTCGAATTCGCCCAATCCATTAGACGAGATATTTCGCATTGATGAGGCTATCATGGAAACTATGTCTCTGAAGGATCCTCCTTGGGAAGATATTCATCATCGTTCCTCTTTCATGCTTGGCCTTGGGGCCATGTCTACTTGTCTTGAGAAGTTTGCTTCTCAAGTTCCTTCTCATCCACTTCAAACGCCTATCTTGACACACGAAGGTTTTAGGGAAGGTAACATGGGAAACATCACACAAAAAATGCCTATTAACATCTTCGTTAAAATGGGGGTTGTCGAGAGCATCCACATTGGGGTGACCTATTCTCCTAATGAGATTGATGTCTATACTATTATCTTCCACGAGTTTCCTAACGTTTTCGCTTGGTCTTACGAAGAAATTTCCAGCATCGATCCGAGTATAGTTGTGCATGAGATTCCTACTTATCCTAGTACAAAACTTGTTCACCAACGTATTCATCCTGTACACCCTAGAAATGAGGCCGTTATTAAAATAGAAGTTGAAAAACTTCTTAGAGTTTGTTTCATTTATCCGATTCCTTTGACAGAATGGGTTTCTAATATTATTCCTGTAGATAAGAAGCAGGGTACTATTCATGTTTGTGTCGATTACCATGATATCATTCATGCTTGCCCTAAGGATAATTATCCCACTCCTTTTATTGACCAGATCATTAATGAATGTGTTGGGAGTGAGATATTTTTACTTATGGATGAGTTTTCTGGGTAAAACTAGATTAATATTCTTCCGGCCAATCAACACAAGACTGCCTTTATCTGTCCTTGGGGTACGTTCGCCTATTAGAAGCTCCCTTTTGGTCTTAAAAATGCTGGGGCTACATTTCAAAGAGAAATGTCATATGTTTTCCATGATATCAAGTGCATTGTTCAACCTTACCTGGATGACCTTCTGGCTCATTCAGCTAAGCGTAAAGACCACCCAGATCATCTCCGTCAAATATTTCTTTGCTGTTAATGCTATAACATTCAACTCAATCTGCATAAGTACGTATTCTGAATTGATTTTGGTAGGCTATGAGGGTTTATCATCTCTAAATACAGAATTCATCTCGATCCCCTCAAAGTTGAAGCTATGGTTAATCTCCCCTCTCCTTCCTCCTTACATCAGTTGCAGAGTCTGCAAGGGAAAGCTAATTTCCTCCACCATTTTATACCGAACTATACTCAAGTGGCCAAAAGATTTACACAATTACTTAAGCAAGTCGTCTAGTTCCTTTAGGATGAGATCGCCCAAAAATTCTTCGATGTACTGAAGACATTGTTGATCAATGCTCCTCTGTTGCATCCTCCCAATTACCATCATGATTACTCCCTCTATTTGGCTGCCGCGTTTAGCACTATTGCCATGGTTTTGGTACAATAAAACGATGATGGTGACGAGCATGTCATTTACTATCTGAGTCGCAATCTTCTCGATACCAAAACACGTTGTGCACATGTCGAGAAGTTGGTTTCCGCTGTTGTTCAAGCTATTCAACGTTTTCGTCATTACATTCTCTTATGCACAGTGACCGTGATTTCTGATTGTAACTGCATGAACTATATATTGAATTGTCAATTTCTGGGGGGCAAATACTCGAAGTGGATTGTTATCCTCCAAGAGTTCGATTTGGAGTTCACTACTGCCAAATCGAAGAAATCATTGGTTTTCGATGATTTGATTATCTCTCCCTTCTGATTCTGCTCCATCTGGTTATGAGGAACGCATTCTGGACAACACACTTTTTCTTATTAGCACCCTCGATCCTTAGTATGGTGATATCATCGTATATCTTCAAACTACCACCTTCCGATCTGAGTTGACGAAGGATGCTTGTTGATGCATCCACCATCATTCACAACCTTATTGAATAGTTGGAGATACTCTATACCGCATCAGAGCTAATTCCGTTCTCCGTCAGTGTTTGACTCTCTAGGAGGCTGAAAATATCATCAATGATTGCCACTCTGGAGCCTGCCGCAGTCACATGTCTGTATATGCTACTGCACAGAAGATTCTTCACGATGGTTATTTCTGGCCCACCATCTTTAAAGACTTCCTTTTTGTTGTCCGTAAGTGTCACGATTGCTAGATTTATCAGTACAAGATGCACGCGCCACCCACCCATCTTCATCCTGTCATTACCATTGGTCCCTTTGTTAAGTGGGGCATCGATTTTATGATGTGTAACCCTCACTCGGATAGGGGGCATGCTTATATTATCATAGCCATTGACTACTTCATGAAATGGGCTGAAGAAATGCCTAAACTTACAGTTGACAGTAAGACAAGAAAATTTTCTGTTCAATCATGTCATTACTAGGTTTAGTGTCCCTCAAGCCATTGTTACCGATCATGGTTCTCATTTTCGTCATTACATGATGGCCGAGTTGACTTCTAAGTTGGGTTTGTGTCACGACATCTCAACACCGTAATATCCTCAGGCCAATGGCTAGGTTGAAGCCATGAACAGGGTTCTAGTCACTATGCTTCAACGTACGATTGAGATGCACAAGTCAAATTGGCATCTCATGTTATTTTCAACTCTCTGGGCTTATCAAACCTCAGTGAAGGATGCGACCAGATTCACTCCATTTCATCTTGTCTATGGTTTGGAAGCTACCCTCCTGATTGAATGTGAAATCCCTTCTCTCAAGATAGCTATTGAATTTATGCCTAATACTTCGCCAGAAGAAGAGCATATTCTATATTTATATAGGCTTGATGAAACTCGTCGCTTTGCTGCTCTTGTCATAGAAGCACAGAAAAAGCGGGTCAAAGCACATTTTGACCAGTTGGTTTCCCCTCATTCTTTTGTAGAAGGAAGCCTCGTCCTCCTGTATGACCAAGCTCACGATAAGATGGGGGTAGGAAAATTCCATCCCATGTGGCATGGACCCTATATTGTTAAGCGCGTTTTGCAGAATGGGGTTATGAGATAATTGATTATGAATTTTATCCTCCAAATCAAACTAGAAATGGGTTGTATCTCAAAAAATACTATGCATGAGTCTCTCGTGCATGTTTATTTTGTAAATAGATGTTTTTTTTTCATTTTTGTGCATTTTTGGCTTGGTGTGCTTTGCGAGAATTTTCCTGCTTCTTGTGTTGTTATTTATTGTGAAGATATCTGTCACTCATTATGCTAGTTTCGCGGATGGTGCCTCCCACAGTACCCAGAATCTATCTTCTGCAGCCTGGGTGATTTATAATACTAATGGTGAGTTGATAGACCTTCAAGTTATTTGGATAGGACAAACCACAAAAAATTTCTCTGAATATAGTGCTGTCATTGAACTCTTAACCGAGGCCATTGCTCTCGACATTCGTGCATTGATCATTAACCTAGATTCTTAGCTTGTTGTTCTTTAGCTTAATGGGAATTATTCTGTTATAAATTCTCAAATATTAAGGTTGTTTTTGTGTGTTCACTTATTAAAATGGAATTTTGATTACATCACATATCAACATATTCTCAGACGAATGAAAGCGTTAAATGATATAGTAGCCAATATTGTATTAGATAGACATTTACGTAATTTGTAAAAAATAATTATCACATGATAAGATTCATACAGGAAAATGGTTATATATATATATATATATATATATATATATATATATATATATATATATATATCGAGTGTTTTCATCCATGTGCATCATAAGGCAGAACGGGTTTGACAAACCTCCTAGCAGCTCTTTGTATGTGAAGTGAACATCATCACCACATAGCTGTGGATTCCACTTGAGAGTCCCTCCAAAGCTGTGTGCATGGATTTCCTTTCCCTCTGTGGAGGTTACATCAAAATCACGAGGAATCCTATGTGCTATTGGAGACATTCCTACAGGTCTTTCTAGGCCCACATCTACAAATACATGGATTAACATCAGAACGTATATAATAAAAAAAATCATAATAATCATCAAAATAAAAAAATGAGTCTTACCCAATGCCTCATCCCAATCCTCTCCTGCTAGGAGTGGGAGGTCTGCATCACCCGTAAATTCTGTGCCAGAATAGGGCTAGTCCTCCACAACAATTAGTTGTTGACAGAGCCACTCAATAACTCCGGTCTCTAGGAAATCTGTTGACCACCTCCTGATCTTGGCATTAAAGCCACCCAACAGAACATTCATGGCTCCTGGGCTGGTGGTGTAGGAACTATCACTTCCTGATGTTGGAAAATTGGTATTCATTCCAGGATGAATGGTACCAAGATGGACCCATATCCAAACTATTTCATCTTGTTGTTCTTTCATTTTGTCAGTTGGTGTTTCATATTGATCGTTACCGCCTCTACCCAGTTGTGGAGAGTTGGTGCCATACAACTATTACAAGAAGTAACTTTGTTTTTGTGGCCTCATGCAAAGCCTGAGATCCAACAACTCGTGTGATGGTGTGCAACACTAGTTTTAGTGCCAAATATAAAATGGTTTGGATATCCACATTCTCACTTTTGGATCCTTTCCTTGCCCCTCGGCAAACTCTGTCGATGACCGTGCTCATGTTTTCCATCATGGGCTGAGTACCTATCAGGATTGATACTGCCTCCCTCCGTGATAATCTAGTGATGAAGTAAACATCCAGACCTCGATATTTACTTCTTGATTGTGAATTATGAACCTTTCCCGATCAATGTCCCATACACTGATCAAGTATTGTAATAACTCTGGTTGAGCTCAGAGACATGGTGCCATGAAGAATTTTTTAAGCCCGCAGTCCCTGAGAACGTCCATACATCTTACATTTCCCAAGGCTTGCTCATATTCTTTACTATGTTCTCTTTCCTTCAATTCAATCACCATTTTGTTCTTTCACACCTGTAGAAACATCAATGTGGTGGTCATTAGTCAAAATATTTTCTATTGAAGTGCTTAAGACAGGATAATTAGTTGAATTCTAAGCGCAAAATTGGTGGTCGCAGTTTGCGCGAATTTTTAAAAAATAGTCGTGCCAAGTGGCACACCCCCGTTTGGATTCAAGGCAGGTTGGCGTGAGTCCATACCCGAAACCTGTGCTGATCGCCGCACCCTAATTTGAACAAAAACCCCTCCACAGATCTTAAAAATGGATTGCAGGCATTGAAAATTATATCAAAATGCAGGCAAGGATATGATCTCTTACCTAGAAAAGATGGATTTGCGACTAATCTCCTGGATTTCCGGCTATAAGTTCCGCAAAATCACAGTGAAAATAGGGTAAAAAGTGCTCACAAGAGGTAAAAGTCAAAAGTAATTTATTTTTACTATTTTTGGCATTTTGCAAACTTTTCAGAATCCTAATTAGGTTTTTTAACATATTTTTCGATTCTTTTTCTATTTTATCTCAGAAAATGGGTTTTACATTCATTTCTTGTGCAGCAACAGGTCCTTAACTTGAAAATGATGAAGTGACGAGTTGTATTTTATACTTTTTTCGAACTCGGTGAAATCACGAAAAAAAACACCCCATGGAGTCATATTTTAGCTCTTTTCTGACTCTCAAAAACTGAAAATATTGCTGAGACTATTGTCGTTTGGAATTCATTCAAGGCTGCAAAATGATATCTTCCCACTATAAGTTTAGCCCTTTTTCGGGCCGGGATAGATTATTTACGAAAAAGGTATACCTTAGCCTATCGCAACTAAGAGGTTCTCTCAGATTCGGTTTTCTAGCTTTTCGGATCTATGAGACTACCTACAAAAAGGGACCTGTTGGAGTTTTCTTTTCCGCATATTTTCAAACTCTCTAAACATGAAAATATGTCGAGTTCTTCCTTTTTCAGACTCGTTAAATCTACATGACATCGAAAATCTTCACCATGCCGTAATAGAGTTCCTCCTTCCTAGGGTTTGTAAAATGTACTAGGATGAATTTTTCCAAAGGAAAAAATTACGTGAAAAACATATGCTATCCCCTTCAAGCTCGTTTCCAAAAATAATTGGGGTACTTGCCAGCAATGGTGGGGGAAAATGGAAGCAATTTTTCAGTCGTGTCAACACTATGTCGCTCTTGAACATGACACTCATCCGCATTCGTGTCGGGTTAGGGACATCCCATTTTGTCATTTCTTGCCTCCATGGGTTTGGGTAATCTAGTTTTACCTCTCATCTTCTCTTTTCCACGTCATCATGACCTCAAATCCCTTGATGTCAAATACTGCCAAATTTCGGAGTCGTGTCGTCAATATGTTCAAGAGAAGTTTCCTTCTGTAGTTTTCAACCTCTGATCCTCTTTTTGGTCCTGATTCACTATCATCTTGTTCCTCTATCTCGTATCATTCGGTACCTTGGAGATTGCATGCCTTAATGGAAAGTTCTTCGCATTCGACAACAGGTCCTCATCATTGGCCTTCGATTGGGTGATTCTGCGGGTGTTCGACGCTAGCTCACTGTTCACATTTCGTGGATTGTACTAGTTGTACCTTGAGAGACATGGTCATTATTGGTGGTTTCTCTCGTGCTTGTTAACAACTTTCATCATTGGTTGGTAATCAGGTAACTTTCTTGCATGTTTTACTTCAACTCGCTCATTTGCATGCTTGAATTTGTACTTGTTCGGGTCGAGATGGAGCGCAAGACCCTGGTTTTTGTTTGATAAAATCCAGGCTGCGAGATGTTTTGTTTATCATGACTATATGCATGAATCTTTTGATTGGATGGCTGTGACCATACCTGAGTCTATTTCTTGATCCTTCTTGCTGGATGGTTGCGCCCATACCTCGGATCTCATTTTTATATGTACTCTTTTATGGATGGTTGTGCCCATGCCACATATTCATGTATCAGAGATATCAGTTGTAATTGTACTTGCAGGTCTTCCAACGGAAATGCTTGGTTTGAACACGTTCTTGTAAAGCATTTCACTCCTCCCTCCCTCTCGGACCTCATGCTTTAGGGGGAATCTGTTACACAGTTATTTTTCATCATCCCTAAAATCCCCATCCCGAACATTGGAGGACCATTTTAGTGACTTTTGTATATTTTCATACCTTGAAAAAGTGTCATTGCATCCCTTGCCATGAGAATAAAATTTCCTCTGTTGATCATTCCTAAAGCAGGCTCTCAAAAACCCATGATTTTGGGTCGGCGTTGGTAGGAAGTTATGGCCTCACGCCCATAGATAAATTAGCACTGGGCCTCATTCCCATTGGCGCTCTGTCTCAGTGGACTGCCCACACCGAGATGTTTTTGGAAATTTTTTAAAATAGAAGTGAAGTTTCCATTCGCAACCTCTTTGTGAGTGGAGTCAACATGGTTTGTTATATTGAATAACGTCGAAGTTATTCCTTTGGCTTCTTGTTCCTTACATTGGAGAAAATCCCCAAAGGATAAGGCCTCCCTTCCACCTTATGAGGGATCCCAAACCACCTCCTCCTCTCCTATAAATATATTCTTCTCACATAATTGCAGAAAGATAAACATTCTTTACTATAAGTGGTGTGAGAATAAGCAAAGAGGGATCGATTTTCGAGAGAGAGTTTAGGCCCATTTCTTTGCCAAGTCCAATCCCTGACGAATGCTTGAGACATGTTTGACTGGACCCGTCGAAGGAGGTTGCAATGTCAAGGCTCTTTTGTTTGTAAAATTCTTTCCTCTACTTATTAATACATGATTGGGTTTTTGGTTCCCATTTTGCGTTTGATATGTTTAATCCTATGCAATACGTTTGATTATCCTTGACCAATAAAATAGTTATGAATGTAAGTATTTTTTCGTATATTTTCATAGTTCTCTGATCCTTGTGTAGGTACATAGATATTTCCACTGAAGAACTATGATGTGTGAAGACGAAGAATAGTAGATCGCTGCCACAAGCTATGGCAAGGGTGTTGGAACAAGGTAGGTCATCTATCCCAACTCATTTTCATTCATAAACTAGGAATCTGAAGGATTAGCATTTTCCATTGTTGCTAGACCCACCCCAAGGCTAGAGGGATTGCCTCTATCTATAGAGGAGATTTACTTTCACAACAACAACAATAATCCATACCCCGGTTATGCATATGATCCTAACCAAAACATCCTGCAACTAGGCTACCATCAGAGTTATCATGCACCTATGTTGAACATGACCAATAAGGCGCCATCGTACCATCATCAGTAAGGAGGATCATACCCTCTTGCATAAGGGACCAAGTACATAGCTAGAAACGTTGACGTAAGATATCCCCCCTAGCAGTTATTCACAAACCAGGGATAGGGACCCCAATATTCCCAATCCCTGGCACAAAACCCACCAATGAAATATAATGCACAAATGAAATTTGTGCAACCTTCCCAAGCACAACTGCATTAGTCATATGACTAGGAGAATCCTAGTTATCCTCCTAATGCGGCAAGGAAAAAACCAAAAATTAAACAAATGGGAAATCATGGACAGGGGGAAATAACCAACAAGTCCCTCCATGATCTCAGGCCAGGGGAAACTCCAACTGAAATCAAAACGACGAGCCAAATAACTCCCAAGTGTAGAAAAAGAGGGCTAATCTTCGGACCAACCACTCTTGCAAAATTTGTGATGAGTATGGCCATTACACTCAGCACTATCCCGAATTACCTAAGCTGAAGAAACTTGAGGGTAATCGAGGACAAGGGGGACCCACAAAACAAATAGTTGTAATGCAGGAGCACTTCCCCCGCCAAGGGGTGGTTAGTACCCAACAACAATAAAAACCCCCCGACGATTCCGGAAACAACAACCATGAAATATATATGACTGGTGAGAAAATTTTCTTTCAAACACAGAATTGAAGTTATGATACCCCGCCAAACACCATGTCATCAGGGGCTAGCACGAGTGCACCTACAACACCATTGACTATATCAAAAATTCCTATTGAACCTTTGCAAAAGATGGCTAAGGAATCAATAAGGTGAGTAGGACACCACTCCAAAGTGGCCCATAATTATAGCATCATGAACTATTTAGCTCAATCTCCCACTGCCATGTTAGCTTTAGAAGTCCTGCAATCTTTCCTGAAGTGAAGGAAAGCCTTAATTTCCAAATTAGGCACAATCAAACCTGCCGATCCATGCCTAATGGCTTTTTATTTAGATAAAGCTACTCCTAGGCTCCTTCGTTGGTTTCCTTCGAGATACCATGTCTACCATAGCATCCTCCACATTCTAAACAATGATGTTCCCCCACAAGGACTGCATCATTACCTTTGACCAATTGACATACCACGAAAAGCAACCCCGAAAAAACGTCGATGTATTTCTACCCTATGTGGACACATCTACTGAAATTCTCACACGGTATCAAGAATATTTCCCTAGCCAATTCAAACCATCGTTTATCCTCGGATCATTCCTAGGATATCTCCTTGTCATACCAGAAACATTCACTAATATCATGGGGGCTCCGATGTGCATGATGTCTACATCAAGCACCTAAGCCAACTAGGAGATAGAGACTATTAGTAATGACATTGAGGCCTCTATCACGATGGCCTCACTATCCTACGTTGTCTCCCAAACTCCTTTTCTATACCCTCCACCTAGTTTTGTGTCACAACAAGTCTTGGAAACAATAGTGTTGCAAAACGTATCTTTCGCAATACCAGTTTGGTATTTGGTCCCACCTACCACATCAGGAATCACGGGCATTACCTCTACAATTTTAATCCCCATCACTCCTGAGGAGGCCCCACCCATTAAGGAAACCTTCACAACCATACCATCTAAGGAAACTCTCGTCGCAAAGCTAGTTATAGTGATGAAGAAAACCCATAAAAAATGGAAGAAGGTAGAAAATCCCATCATACAAAAGGAATTACAACCTTGTGTGGTATGCGACATAGTAGGCCATCCTACCCATATATGCCCAGAGCTGGACAAACTAAAACCACTCCTAAGCTCCGAAATAAATATCACAACAACAAGTTCCCGTAAAAAGGAACCAGCCACAAAAAACCAAGGCAAAGCATTGCATACCAACCATGCATGTGCTATCTGTAACAATTATGGACATTACACTCATCATTGTCTAGAAATACCATGATATATGGATTCCTTACATGCCCTAGAGCAATCATATCAAGAGGATCCCTCCATACATTCAAATGGAGAAGAATGTCGTGTCATATTATACATGTAGGAGGCACGAAAGTCACCAGAAAGACTCTTGTTCATCCCCCCTCCTCCTATCCAATGTTGTGCACTCTGTGATGAACGAAATCACTTCATCAATGAATGTGCAGCCCTAGAATTGTTTCAATGATGGTATCCATTTAATGTAGTACTATACCATGCTAACCTTCTAGACATCTAACAGTCGTGTCAGGTATGTGTTGGCGATCACCCATTATGCCATTGTCATTACATCCCTATATTTCGCGCAACGCTAACTAGTCTATGCACAACCATAGTTCGCCTCTCCCTCGAAGATGAATCAGACACATAATCCATGGATAGCTTGACAACGCAAGAGGATGTGACAAGTAGGTCCATTCTCTTCTTGTTAGCGAAAAAGCGGCCAGTTGGGGAACCCTTAGTCACCCCTACCCACCCTCCACGTAGAAGACAAACCTATGTGTTGTGTAACACACACAACCATGTGGTCACCAAATTACTAGACCTATAAGCACTATGTAGGCGGTTCTCGGTCACGTTATCAACTAAACATGATAGGAACATCTAAGAAAGACTTTATTGTCTAGTATGTCAGGGAAACCATCATGCTCAACACTATACTTATATCGCTAGAGTGTGCCCACTAATTGATATCATTCATTCATTAGAAACAAATCATCGAGATATCATCAGTCCAGAGCTTAGATAACCTAATGTAAGGCATATTTTCCCCAGGCAGCCTACCTGATTTCCATACCAAAACATTGGGCAAGTTAAAAATATGCATCGATCGAACAGGACCCATGTCTAGCCTAGGCCAGCATGTGGGCTATGCGACAGAATCAACCACCAAGTCAATCAGTGTAAATAACTGAAGCACCTCACGAAAAAATTTCGCATGGTCTCGACCCTCTCGCAGAAACATCTCTCTAACCAAGAGAAGATCACACATTGCTATTGCCGGATATGCTCACACTTCCACCATACAATGAAATGTGAGCACCTCCAAAAGCTTTGAGGTAAAAGAGCATCGTTAAGTCTACACTCCCCAAGAGAGATAGACCTACCAAAACCAAAAACTCGGAAATGGCAGCAGAGGTATCTCTCCCATACGCCTGATCCTTTCTGGGCATCCACTTCAGGGATGAAGAGTAGCATTGGTTATCACACCATATACTTGATAGACATAGTGGTGCTATGCACCATTTTCACCAACCATAACCACGAAATAGAGGCATGCCCATTAATGGAAACATTCAGGAACCTCTTCACCAAGAAAAACTTCCAAATCCAGGAAAGTTCCCAGCCTTATGAGGAACCTAAACTTGCTCCCACGCAAGTCACCATGATGGAAATTCCTCCCCCACCAAATGTCAATGACACGATACATCATATATGACTCATACCATTGTGGATTAGAACCATGAATCAGGTCATCTGCTTATCAGTCATAGGTGTCGAGTCAGCTACAACTATGAGAGTAGCTGTACCAATGACGGTGCAAACTCAGACTATATGGACCCTGTCAACCGCGTTTGGTTCAACCATATCCACTATAGACCTCAGATTCACACGTGAATTAACTTCACCATACTGCCTCCAATCCAACAAACAGGTAAAAGCTATAAAAAAAGTACTCAAAACAATGTTACTGATCCGGATTTATGCAGGAACGCAACAGAATAAACACATAACCATAAATACAGAGATGCAGCGGAAATAACACTTCATTTCATTAATATCAAAGAACTGAAATTTGCTTACAGACAGAATGGAAATAAAACTAGCTAGGGCACTGGTAGCTATCTCTGAGAAGAGATGTGGCGGCTACAGGCCTCTGAACTGTTACAATGAGGCTCGAGGGCCTATTTATTATTGAGAAAAAATGGAGAACCCTCAACATCCCAAAAACCTAACCCTAGGAGATGAAGCGCCAAAACTATGGGCCCCGTTTGGGTAAATTGGTGTTTCAACTTCCCAGGGACGTAACTTTGGCATACTATCTCTGTTTGACGTATATGATACATCATTAGACATCTAACATGGTTTTTAATTATATTTTTGTGTCTGCTATTTGATTTAGATTTTGCTCATCTAGCTGCGGAATCTTGCCACTTTCCGCAGCTGCTGCAACTTTCCGCAGCCATTTTGTGAAACTCTATGTTACAGGTGTCTACAGGAAAAACGAGCCACATGGGCAAGTCAGAGATGATGTGGACATGGATCGTGTCCTATTGGCTCGAGCAAATCCATCTAAAGAGGCTACGGTCAAAGGTGTCCAAATGGAAGTCAACCGTAGAGTCCCACGGTGACAGGACTCTGTTTCGTGTCACGTGAAGGTTCATATGGCCGTTTCTGAATTGCAGGAGACAAATCAACATCTGTACACGGCTCCATAACCGAATTCAAACATCCACTCCTCATAGATTTACTCTTCAATACGGCCATGATCCTAGATCTGTGGACGTAATGGTCTACGTGTTCTCCATCAGCATAAACTTTAGGAGTCAGTTATATTTCTTTTGTTATAAATAACGTGTTTGTATACGCATATTAGATTAGTCTCGATTAGTCTGGAGATAGCTCTGTAATGTAATTACGTTGCCACAGTGCTGTAATATCACCTTTCTGTTATGACTGCATTTTAATATAAGAAGAGTGTTTCCAAACGTAATTCGTACTTGAAGATTGTTGCCAAGGCTGGTGTAGAGGGCCCCTGCACTTGCCAAGGTTCTGTGCATTATTGTATAGTTCTTGTTTTATTTCTTTAAAGCTCATTGTGCCATAATCCATTAACATGTTTATACATTGCATCTTTCATGGTATATATGCTTCATTTCTGTTTATAATCTTTCATGCTTTCCATTTACTTCTGTCTTTCATGTTTTATGCTATTAATCACTGATCAGTGTTCTTGTTTCAGGTTATAAATAGGCAGCCCGGGCATTTGCATAACTTTTTGACTAATGACATGGAATTAACATTGTTCTGCTACTAATTTGTTTTTCTTATTTTCTGTTTAATTTCAGTACTGCTTTGTTTAATTCAGTGTTTCTCATTTGCTTCAGTAGTTAAATTTAGATATATTAAACTGCTCATAACATCTTCGGTTGCCTCCGAAAGCCACAATTAATTTGATGGTGAGAGTTGTATTGAAATGTGTAGTTTGATATTAGGTTTCCTTTACGCAAATTTAGATATATTAAGCTGCTCATAACATCTTCAGTTGCCTGCGAAAGCCACAAGTTTGAATTTGATGGTGAGGGATTGTATTTATGAAATGTGTGGTTGGTATTAGTTTCCTTTACACGAGTTAGAAATATTAAATTGTGCATGACATCTTCGGTTACCTCTGAAAGCCACAGCTGGACTGATGGTGAGGGATTGAATTATGAATGTATGGTTTGATATTAGTTTACTTTCTGCAAGTTAGATATCAGTTACTCAAGTTGTTTATGGTTACTTCCGAAAATCATAGCTGGACTAATGTTGAGGGATCAGAGACAAGTTGATGTAATCTGATTTAGATTTAATTTGTTGCAATTTTGGATTTCTTTAAGCATATTTTCTTTTGTGTTTAGACAACAGCAAGAATAGTTTGGTTTTCATGCTCAATAGTTCACTGTTTTGATTTATTAGACTAGCAGCACCTTTTCATTTCAGCAGCACATTTTCATTTCATTTCAATTTTTGTCATTATAAGTTTCAAATTCCTTTTTAAGTTTCAAGTTGGTAAATCATTATAGAGGATATCATTTCCTTGAACAAACATAACCATACTTGCTTTTATTTTAGAATTTCCATCTCACCTTAGAAAACCAAAAAACGACAAAAAGTTAAGAAATAGGTTATCTTGCACATATAGTGCGCCACACTTCATCAGGTTACGAATCCTGGATTGATAAATTAATGTAGAAATTTAGGACACACTAAATTGACCAAACATTTTGGCGCCGTTGCCGGGGAAGTGTAACTAGGTAGCCAATTTCTTAAAAAAAAAAAATCATAAAAGAAGGGAAAACTTGATAACTTCTTGAAGTATTCTCTCCTCTTGCACCTAGTGTGATCTAGAGGATCAAAAAAGAGAGTTATTGGTTCAGTAATTTCTTAAGTATGCTCTCTTCTTGCACCTAGTGTGACCTGGAAGATCAGAAAGAGAATTATTAACCCAAATTTAAAAATTAAAAAAAAAAAAAAAAAAAAAATGACATGCATAGAGCAAGAGATTCTAGGGGAAGGTTTATAGCTAAAGCCAAGAATTCGATTTTCACAACTCCATCTTCTTCAAGGCATAGACCAGATTCACCACCATCTACCCCTAGCCTTAAGATTTTTGGAATTCAAGGAGCAGCTGAATTAGAGGATTCTCCTATACCACCTACTAAATCCCATTTAGAAAACAAAGAGACTCTCTCTCATCCTCCCTTGGTAGAAGAACTAGAGGACTTTAAGGACTCTAAAGAAACTATCATGGCAGAGGAGGTAATAGATGGAGGTAGAGGTAGAGGTAGAAGAGGAGGAAACAATGGAGACAACAATGGTGAAGGAAATAATGGTAGAAATAGGGAAGGAGACAACTTGTTTGGATTCCCTATAGTTGATGAGGAAACTCATGCAACAATGAAAAATATCTCACCATATGTTCTCCCTAACTTTTATGGATTGCGAAGTGAGGATCCTGAAACATTTCTGTTTGAGTTTGAAGTCGTGTGCCGAACCTATGACTATATGGAAGACTCTCAAAAACTCAAACTGTTTCCTTCAACATTGAAGCGAGCTGCTTTGAAATGGTTCATGGGATTAGCCACTCAATCTATTAGGACTTGGAATGATATGAAACAAACATTTTTGGATAGATACTTGGACTATTGTATGCCCACCAATCACAAGGATGAGGTATTCAAAATGATGCAAAAAGAAGATGAGAATTTGGAAGACTTACTTGAAAGATTTCAATACAACTTGAAAAGAGAAAAGATGAGCAACTTAGATGATGAAACCTTGAAAGCCCTCATATTAAAATCCATTAGAGATGAATGGATAGATATTTTAAACATGATGGGGAAAGGATACATTTCTCAACTCCCACTTCGTGACATAACAGAACTATGTGTCCATCTCTCAAGAGGAAAATCTAAAACAGGAAAAGGGCCTAGGGATCCTTCTCTTATTAGGGCTAACAAATTTGCAACTGGATCAGTAAGTAGGGCAAAGATTGGTAACATTCTTGATGAATTCAAAACTGATATCTTAGGGAGCCTTAGTGAACAACTAGACACCCTTAAAATCCAAAACAAGCAGAAAGCAGAAACAGACGCTTTAGCCATCTTTTGTCTGAAATGTAGGAAGAAACATGCTTTAAGGGAATGTCCCTTGGATGCAAAAGTTGTAGAAACATGTATGATTTGCTCAGAGAATCATGAGATCAAGGATTGTCCTTCAATTCCTGGACTCAAAGTTGTCTTTCAAGAAGACCCAAATTCAGTAGAATCTCTCTGTTTTGTTGCAAGAAGACCTTGGCGGGGACAACAAACTCAAGGGTTTAACAACCCTATGAATCTTCAAACCCCACCAAATTGGAATCCTTGGCAACAACCTTGGCCCCAACATCAAAATCCATATCAGCCATGGGTACATGGGATGCAAAATCCTTATGGGATATTTGCTCAATTTTATCAATATCCTCCATCTTTTCAAAATCAACAAGCTCCACAACTTCCAAACCCAAATCCACAACTTTCATTGCCATTTCCACAACAACAACCTTCTCAGCAAAATCCAAATCCTCAACTCATGCTCCCATACCAACAAAAGACAAATCAACTTCCAGCTCAGCCATTGCCAAATCCTAACAATAAGAATCCTCAGAATACTTACATGGTAGAAGGGCAACAATTTCCTACCTATATGATTGTTCCTCTCAACGATGTACAACTCAGATCTAGTAGAGTTTTAGAAAAACCTTCTATAGATATTCAAGAGCAAGATACCTCTGAGGAGGATTCTCTTCAAGTCAATAAGGGTTCTGAGGAAGCATCTCTTCAAAATTCAAGCATTCAAAAAGAAAAAGAAAAGTTAACCCCCACAACTCCTATAGTTGAGCAACCTGCATCTTTATCTACACCTCCTTTTCCTGAAAGACTACAAATTGACAAGTGGGTGGAAAAACAAATCTTGTTGCCTAACTATGACTTTCTAGATGAATTGAAGAATGTTTGTATCAAGATTCCCTTGCTACAAGCCATTCGAGAGATTCCTATTCTAGCAAAAACCATAAAGGAGTTGAGTTTCGAAAGACCAGGAAGGAAACTAAAAGACACAAGAAGAATCCACCTGGTAGGAAAGATTGCAGATATTATGATGGGAAAAATTACCATGCAGAAGTATGTAGATCCGGGAAGTCCAATTGTCAAGACACATATAAATGGGATAGAAATTCCAAACACATTGATTGACTTAGGGGCTGCTATCAACATTATGAGTAGACAGACTATGGACCAACTAAAACTTCCTAACCTTCTTTTTACACCTACTTTACTGCAACTTGCAGATCGATCCATTATTAAACCAGATGGTGTATTAGAAGATATTTCAGTCTCCTTAGATTCTTGGGAATATCCAGTAGATTTTATGATTTTGACTCCCAAAATTAATCTAGGAGGGCACCCACTTATCTTAGGAAGACCTTGGCTAGCCACAGCTAATGCTTTTATTAGTTGTAGATCTAGGGACATGTACATTTCTAATGGTAATTCGACAAAGAAATTCAATTTGTATCCTCCAGCAAAAGCAATCACAGAAGTAGGAGACAATGAATGGGTTGATGATGAGGAGACTATACAACCTGTCTTTACCATTTCTGAAATCAGTGAGGATAGTCAAATTCTGAACACATTAGAAAATTTTGAGATATCTTCAGAATATGACCCCACACAATTTCAGTTGGAATCTGACATAGAATATTTATCATCAAGAAAAATGTCTCTTTACTCTATGGAAGAGTTTGGTAGTTCTACTATTGAGATTTTTCCAGGAAAAACATTGAATATCAACAAGCATTTGGAAAAGTCACAACAAGAAGAACTAACCAAAATCTTGCAAAAACATTCTATTGCATTTGCATGGGAGTATACTGACATGAAAGGTATTGATCCTAAGACTTGCATCCATCATATCTATATTGAGGAAAACAGTAGACCAATCAGACAACCTCAAAGAAGGATGAATCTAAATCTTAGGGAGATAGTGAAAGAAGAGCTCCAAAAATTACTCAATGTAAAATTGATTTATCCAATTTCAGATAGCCGATGGGTTTCTCCTTTGGTTATAGTACCTAAGAAGAATGGTAAATGGAGGGTATGCATTGATTACAGGGAATTGAACAAAGCAACTTTGAAGGATCACTTTCCTTTGCCTTTTATCGATCAGGTATTAGACACATTAGCAGGTAAAAAATACTTTTCATTTTTGGATGGTTTTAGTGGCTATAATCAAATTCAGGTAGCACCTGAAGATCAAGATAAGACCACATTTACTTGTCCATGGGGAACTTTTTCCTACCGGGTGCTTCCTTTTGGGTTATGTAATGCACCAGCAACATTCCAAAGAGCAGTACTAGGAATTTTTTCTGATCTAATCCATGATTGTGTAGAGGTTTATATGGATGATTTTATAGTTTATGGTAATTCATTTGAAGAGGCATTAGAAAATTTGGAAAAAGTTCTTATAAGATGTAAAGAAACAAACCTTTTATTAAGCCATGAAAAATGCTTTATGATGTTTACTGAAGGGATTGTTTTAGGACATCATATTTCGGGAGATGGGATTAAGGTTGATAGATCGAAAGTTGAAGTCATCTCCAAGTTGCCTATTCCAAATTGTCAAAGAGATGTTAGAAGTTTTCTAGGATTTACTGGTTATTATAGAAGATTTATAGAAAACTTCACTAAAATTGCATCTCCACTCTTCAAATTGCTTACAAAAGACTGTGAATTTAAATGGGATCCTGATTGTCAATCAGCTTTTGAAACTTTGAAAACAAGAATATCTGAAGCACCTATCTTGAGAGGACAAAATTGGAAACTCCCTTTCCATATTTCTACAGATGCTTCAGATACAGCTCTAGGAGCTGTGTTGGGTCAAAAAGATCTAGTTCCTTATGCCATTTATTATACCAGTAAAAATTTGACTCCCACAGAGTTGAATTATACTGTGACTGAAAAAGAGTTTATAGCTGTTGTTCATGCAATTAATAAGTTTAGACATTACATAACAGGCTATGAAACTTTTATTCATACTGACCATTCTGCAATTAGATATTTAATGAACAAACCTGTTACTAATGGCAGAGTGACAAGATGACTCTTACTTTTGCAAGAATTCAATATTACTGTGTTGGATAGACCAGGAAAACAAAATACAGTAGCTGATTTCTTGTCTAGGATTCAGAATACTAAAGAAGATTCTCCTGTAGAGGATAAGTTTCCTGATGAATACTTGTTTGTAGTAACTATTAAGACTCCTTGGTATGCAAATATTGCTAACTATTTGGTTACAGGGAAACTGCCTTCACATTTATTTCCAAGTGAAAAACGAAAAATTATTCAGGAGAGTTCAAAATATTCATGGATTTCTAACGAATTGTTTAAAACAGGGCCAGATCTTGTGATCAGAAGATGTGTCAGGGAAGATGAAATGCCTGATATTCTTAAGGCATGTCATCATGAACCATGCGGCGGACACTTTGCAGACAAAAGGACGGCCTATAAAATCCTCTCTTTAGGATATTATTGGCCTTCCCTCTTCAAAGATGCAAAACAATATGTCAAAAGGTGTGACAGCTGCCAAAGAGTAGAGAAACCTACCCTTTCAAATGAAATGCCATTGCAAACACAGGTACTCATTGAACCCTTTGAAAAATGGGCTTTAGATTTCATTGGACCTATTAATCCACCATCTAAGCAAAAGAAGAATATATTGGTTTGTACTGATTATGTTACTAAATGGGTAGAAGCCAAAGCATTAGTATCTGCTACTGAAAATTCAGTTGTTCATTTTCTTTATGAGGATATTTTTACTCACTTTGGTGTTCCAAGAGAAATTGTGACAGATCAAGGAAGCCAATTCACATCCAACTTGGTGGAGAAGTTGATGGAAGAATACAAAATCAAGCACGGAAGATCTACTCCTTACCATCCGCAAGCAAATGGTCAAGTGGAGTCTACAAACAAAGTTCTTGAAAGTATCATCACCAAAACTGTTCATCTACATAGAAGAGATTGGGCAGAAAGGCTTCCTGAAGCCTTGTGGGCCTACAGAACTACATGGAGAAATACAACGGGACATTCTCCCTATGAACTTGTTTATGGGAAAGAAGTCTTGCTCCCCATTGAGTTCCAAGTCAAGACCTTCAAGATAGCAGTTCAGTTGGGGATGGACTTATCAAAAGCCCAAAAGCATAGAATGGAGCAGTTGAATGAGCTAGATGAGATCAGACAAGAAGCAATTTTAAGAACTGATCTAGTTCAATATCAAAGAGCTAAATGGCATGACAAGTACATCAAAGAGAAGAAGTTTCAAGAAGGAGATTGGGCATTGTTATTTGATTCCAATTTTAAAGATTTTCAAGGAAAATTTCAGACTCATTGGCTTGGGCCATATGAGATTGACAAGATCTTTAACAATGGAGCGGTAAGAATCAAGACCATTGATGAGTTTCAAACTCCTCTTATTGTGAATGGCCATAGATTGAAAGTTTATCATAAGCCACTCTCGAAAGAGGATTTTGTCAAAATGTTTCAAGAAAGTTCTGCAATCAGGCTGGTACAGAAGAATTCTTCTTCTCCACCAGCCTAGCTTTTGTTCTTTTCAGTTAAAAAAAATAATAAATAAATAAAATAATAAATAATAAATAAATAAATAAAATTGTATAAGCCTGAAAACCAATCACTGATTGGTAGTCTTATACAGAAAATATATGGTGAAAATCAGGAACACCTGACACTCTATATTTTCCAAAAAAAAAAAAAAAAAATTTCATTTCACAAGTTTTGTGACCACCCACTCCATTCCATTCCACTTCATTCCATTTCATTTCACTTCATTTCACTCCATTCCACTTCATTTTATCTATTTCATTCCATTTCATCAATAAAATTCTTTTTCATGACCGTTTCCATCTGGTCATTTGTCATCTGTTCATCTCGATTCATCTAAATAATAGCTGTGTTAGTTTCCGCAGCTGACATCTGTTTCCGCAGCTGACTCCAGTTTCCGCAGCCAGAAGCAGATTCCGCAGCTACTACTCTATTTTCAAAAGAATGTACAGTCAGATGTTATTTCCATAATCATGAAATAAAATGCAGGTGAGAGGATCAAAAATGAAGACATGGAGCATTCAAGACACCAATAAAGAGCAACTAGTTGAAGACCAAGGGAAAAGGCAAAAGATTCCAAGGTATGAGTAAAATTCATTTCAAATAGCATTGAAAAACACATTTTTATATAGTTCTAAACCATAAGCTCCATCCATTATGTGCAATGATTATATTGACAACTTCCGTAACCCTTTCACGATCTCCATATGATCCTCCCACATTCATTCTCAAGCGATTCCATAATTAAACCCCCGATATTCACTCATATTCCAATATTCCACCGGTGACAATGAGACGTAATTGGTTTGACCACGGACTCTTACAACCGCATAAATCCATAGCCGTTGTTTAAACGTGCTGACATTTATTTTGCAGCCACCAAATTTCAAAACACTGCCGGATGTGTTATACTCTGTTAATCTCACAGCCGTATCTCTGTCGTGCTCACGAAAACCCCTCTCTGTTCTGTTCACTCCATTTCATTCTCTATTACGCTATATTCTGTATACCCACTCTCTGATATCTACCCACAGTCATTGTGCTCATCTCTGTGCATTCAGCCGTTCTATTTCCATTGAACCCTCACGCAGGAAAATTTGTGAAGAGCAGAAAGAAGAATGGGTAAATTGCTAAGAGCAGAACCGGAAGGACCTAAGTTCATGGAGGGATATCCACAAGTAAGGGATATATTGAAGAAAGAAAAGTGGCTGCGGTTTATCCAAAAATTCAGAGGCTATCATAAAGAAATGACAAAATTATTCGCAAGGTCGTTTAATGGCTTGGAAGTAGAGATTGGAGACCTTAAGTTTGCGGTCAATGAAGCATCTATAGCATCTGCCACGGAACTTCTTCAAGAGGGTGAGCGTTGGTTTAAGAATAAAAGCATCAGTGATGAAGCCTGGAGAACAATCTTACGAAACCAAGGTATGGACATAACTATTTTTAAAAGAGGAATTCTTGTTCATGCATTGAAAGAGGAATGGGCTACTTTGCTGCTAGTTGTTCAAAAATTCATTACCTGTGAAGGCCGTTTTGGGTCCATGTATATGTACCATACCAGATTGCTGATGATTTTTCTAGATAATCAAACTCTCAATCTCCCATATTTTCTATTAAATAGTTTGAAGAAAATGTCTGTGACTGTTCAGAAGCATTTAGGAGATGTAGAACCACATCTATATCACCACGGTCTTGTAAAAATTTTGATTGAAAAAGATTTAAAGGAGAAGAAAGACACATGGGAACAATTTTTGATTAGAAATTTCTTTGAGGAACCTCAGGAAATTCCTGAAGGTAGTACAACAAGAAGGAGTAGAAGAAAAAGAATAAATGATGAAACTCAAATTACTCCTACTCAAAAAATTCCTGAAGGTAGCACATCAAGAAGAAGTAGGAGAAAAAGAACAATTGATGAAATTCAAAATACTCCTACTACTACAATTGAAAGAACTAATAGGGAAGAGAGACTGTCAAAGAGGAAGAAAAAAGAAACTAAGGGTAAAAAGCCAATAACACCAAAAGAGAGAAAAAATATTGAAGCTATACATCAAACCCCTTCTTCTTCTAAAGAAGATCATCAAGTGTTATCTGAAAGATTAGTTTATCTTCAAAAACAGTCATCTATGGCTAAGAAGAAAGAGAAAGGAAAACAAAAGCAAAAAGATAGTGGACCACAGCGTGTGGGAAGAAGCAGCAGACTTAAGGGGAAATTGAGGAAAACGCAAATGAAGGGACCCCATTTCATTGATTTGGGAGAAGAAACATCTGAACAGTCCCCAGCTGACCATAGTCCATCTCACTCTCGGTCAATTAGTGAACCTGGTTCATTTCATTCTCAGTCAGACATTGAACATAGTCCATCCCATTCTCAGCAAGATGTTGATGTGAGCCCTTCTCAGCCAGATTTTGAAGATAACTCTCCTTCACGGCATTTTGGGGACAACCTAATAAAAATGACACCTGAAATAGACCCCAAGCAGCAAGAAGTATATGATTACATAGAATCTTTGGAAAAAGCAGCTACAGGTCCTAGTACTTTGTCCATCCAGCCTCACACAGTACAAGATGATTTAGTCCAATCACTGAATCAGGAAGTCTTTGAGCTAGAGCTTTTAAATAGACATTAAAAATGAAAATGAGACATTGAAGGAACAAGGAAAATTAGACAAAATCATTCATGATAATACCATGCTACATCTGGGAATATGGCAGAAGAAGAACAAGAAATTGAAAAGGAAATGCCAGAAGTTAAGCAGAGCATTGGTTAATATCAAATTTAGATGCCTAATGAAGAAGCCTAGGATGTTGGCAGCACCAAGGAAGAAGAGGAGAGGTTTGGATGTACTGGCTGAAGTGTCAAGGCATATGAACTAAGGAAGGATTATCAAAATTTTGGTTGCATGAGGACATGCAACACCTTCACAGTGGGGGTATGTTGAGTCTCAAATCTGCATCTTTTCCATGCACTTTTCTATACCTTTTTCATCCACCTGAACCTTCCAAGTTGTCAATATCATTGTATATTAATTGCAAAAGAGCATATAACATGGTTTTTAATTATATTTTTGTGTCTGCTGTTTGATTTAGATTTTGCTCATTTAGCTGCGGAATCTTGCCACTTTCCGCAGCTGCTGCAACTTTCCGCAGCCATTTTGTGAAACTCTATGTTACAGGTGTCTACAGGAAAAACGAGCCACATGGGCAAGTCTGAAATGATGTGGACATGGATCATGTCCTATTGGCTCGAGCAAATCCATCTAAAGAGGCTGCGGTCAAAGGTGTCCAAATGGAAGTCAACCGTAGAGTCCCACGGTGACAGGACTCTGTTTCGTGTCACATGAAGGTTCATATGGCCGTTTCTGAATTGCGGGAGACAAATCAACATCTGTACACGGCTCCATAGCCGAATTCAAACATCCACTCCTCATAGATTTACTCTTCAATACAGCCATGATCCTAGATCTGTGGACGTAATGGTCTACGTGTTCTCCATCAGCATAAACTTTAGGAATCAGTTATGTTTCTTTTGTTATAAATAATGCGTTTGCATACGCATACGAGTTAGTCTGTGTTAGTCTTTATTAGTCTGCTCTATAATGTAATTACGCTGCCACTGTGCCGTAATATCACCTTTCTATTATGACTGCATTTTAATATAAGAAGACTCTGTTTCCAAACGTAATTCGTACTTGAAGATTGTTGCCAAGGCTGGTGTAGAGGGCCCCTGCACTTGCCAAGGTTCTGTGCATTATTGTATAGTTCTTGTTTTATTTCTTTAAAGCTCATTGTGTCATAATCCATTCACATGTTTATACATTGCATCTTTCATGGTATATATGCTTCATTTCTGTTTATAATCTTTCATGCTTTCCATTTTACTTCTGTCTTTCATGTTTTACATTATTGATAACTGATCAGTGTTCTTGTTTCAGGTTATAAATAGGCAGCCCGGGCATTTGCATAACTTTTTGACTAATGACATGAAATTAACATTGTTCTGCTGCTAATTTTTTTTTCTTAGTTTCTGTTTAATTTCAGTACTGCTTTGTTCATTTCAGTTTTTCTCATTTTCTTCGGTAGTTAAATTTAGATATATTAAACTGCTCATAACATCTTCGGTTTCCTCCGAAAGCCCACGTTTCCCTGATGGTGAGGGATTGTATTATGAAATGTGTAGTTTGATATTAGTTTCCTTTCTGCAAATTTAGATATATTAAACTGCTCATAACATCTTCAGTTGCCTCCGAAAGCCACAGCTGGACTGATGGCGAGGGATTGTAGTATGAAATGTGTAGTTTGGTATTAGTTTCCTTTATTCAAGTTAGAAATATTAAATTGTGCATGACATCTTTAGTTACCTCCGAAAGCCACAGCTGGACTGATGGTGAGGGATTGAATTATGAATGTATGGTTTGATATTAGTTTACTTTCTGCAAGTTAGATATCAGTTACTCAAGTTGTTTATGGTTACTTCCGAAAATCATAGCTGGACTAATGATGAGGGATCAGAGACAAGTTGATGTAATTTGATTTAGATTTACTTTATTGCAACTTTTGGATTTCTTTCAGCATAGTTTCTTTTGTGTTTAGACAGCAGCAAGAATAGTTTTTTTTTCATGCTCAATAGTTCACTGTTTTGATTTATTAGACTAGCAGCACCTTTTCATTTCAGCAGCACATTTTCATTTCCTTTCAAGTTTTGTCATTATAAGTTTCAAATTCCTTTTTAAGTTTCAAGTTGGTAAATCATTATAGAGGATATCATTTCCTTGAACAAACATAACCATACTTTCTTTTATTTTATAATTTCCATCTCACCTTAGAAAACCAAAAAACGACAAAAAGTTAAGAAATAGGTTATCTTGCACATATAGTGCGCCACACTTCATCAGCTTACGAATCCCAGATTGATAAATTAATGTAGCAATTTAGGACACACTAAATTGACCAAACAGTTACAACAAAACACAACCCATGCATACAGCTTAATGGGGTCCATACACAATATTTCTAAGGATCTCCATGCACATAGCCAGCAGGAGTCCTTACCCATATAACCCAAAACAGATCTAACAACTTGCACTTAGCATCAAAATTTATTTTTTTCCTACTCTTAGACTCAAAATGTTCATCTATTTATAACGAATTAGCCTACGCTATCCTGTGGTCCTCAAATTGTGCTTTGCGGATTCTAGGTCTACCCTTGACCCATTACAATGAATTATGGGCTTTGACCCATCCCAAAACCCCTACGTTTGACTAATTAATACCAAAAATATACAAAATTGTACAAAATTCACAGCTTTAAGGGCCCTTGTTCCAACAGTCCCCCAACACAATCTTCTGACTCGTCCCGAGTCACTGTGGTCGTGGGTTCTCCATATTTTCTTGCAGATTCTTGATTGCATCCACCAATGTGGGAAATGCTCCTTCACTTTGCACAACAACATTCTGGACTATCTCCACCAACTTCTGTGAAGTTGGGCCTTTTGTAGAAGCAGTGACATTCTCCATAGTTTGGTTTAGTTGCTTTACTACGATATCAACATCCTGGGAAAACTTGAAGCCCTCATGCACCCATGGCTTGAGGTGATACCTCAGCATCTTCTTCCTCTGTCGTAGAGCCTCGATGTCATCTTTGATCGCATGGCTAGTGCGTAGTCAGGCCAATCGCTGAGGAGGGACTAGAGTGGTCAGTGTAGCCTCCATTTGGTCGAACTCTTCTTCTTTCTGGCATAGTGCCTAGTTGATTTCACACAGGAGAGTGTCACGCTGCACCTTTGTCCACAGCTGCATAGTTGTTTCCAACAATTCTGCCCCTCGAGTGATCTATCTATAATAACATTTGTAGCCTAAGTAACCAACACGACTCACTAGGCCCTTACATCGTGGGGTGTTTCTGGCTGCAACTTAGCCTGTAAATCTATAATCTGTTGTTCCATTTTCATTTTAACCACCTAGATCTCGGTCCTTGAGGCCTTTAATTCTATGAACAACCCCTCAATATTGGCTTGGGGGATGGAAATAGTCGGGATATCTTTAGTAACGTCCACGCAGAGACTATTGATTAAGTGCTCCAGCGCTATCTGTTGCACGGTGATGAGGGTACAGGCAACCTGCACCTGGAATGCCTCATCGATTTTTTATTCAATTATCTGCTCATCTCTACTGAGTTTATTGTGCACCTGACAATCCCTGTGATGAATTTATTCAAACAGGGACACGTGAAGAAGCTGCAAAAGTTCATGTGGCAGCAGGCGAGATCCAATTGTACCTCTGCGTAGGCTTGGACTTGCACTCCTAGGTCATGTGGGATCATTACGAGGGTTGTGCTAGATAGAGGGTGGAGGTGGCTTTTTGGTGTACTGATCACTGTGCTGATTGTGGCTAGGGCTATTCTGACCTGGATCATACTCGTCTACAAAGTGTCAATATTTAACTGCAACACGCGGAGCTAAGCCTGGATGGTATCAACCACAACTTTTTGTTGCTCTTCCAGAGCTAGCCATTTTTCTTCTACAACCAAAGTGACCACGTCCGTGATCTGCTTGAGTTCCCTTTCTGTCAGCGTCACGTCATCGTTGTGTTTTGGTCATTAAGAGCACTGCTTCTTTCATGGCCCTTTAGACAAGTCACTAGTTTGTTTTTTTCCTCGAGGGGAATCAGCACCTCCTGCCTCCTGACCTTCTGCGCCCAAATCCTGTTGTGCATCCTTTTGTGATGCTGCTTCTACACCCTTCCCCATACTTTTTCCTGACTGCGAACCCTTCTGCGATGTTTCTTCTACGCCCTTCCCCATGCTTTTTCCCTATCCTCCTGTTTCTTTGGTGATGACAAGTAGGGTGACCTTCGTGGTGCTCATTCCTTCAGTACCCTTCGCACCTTTTTTGAAGCCAAGCTTCCAATGTGGAGGCCATAGCACAACTAATTGGTTAATCTCTTCATCGGAAACCATATAGGGGAGCGAAACCCATGCTCAATCCTTGTAGCCTCTAACTTGTACATTATCCATAGTTACCTGGAATGAAACTATGCTTTTATAATTATCATAGATGATGGGCGAAAAACGCGGCTGGGAGTTTATGGTTGCTCTGAGCCCACTCTAAAACAGGACCTAGAAGACTTGATTTTCCTCAATGCGCTATGCGTCCTTGGAGTCCCACAAATTTTCATAGTGCGCCCCTTCACACATATCAGGCATGAGCTCAGGGAGGACTGAATCATCCGGAGCTTCCCATGTGACCAACGCAATGAGAAGCAACAACCAAGAGTAGCAAAATATGTGCCCCTGATCTTAGGCCTCATGAACATTTGCCAGGAATTTTTTGCATAGGTATTGGGCCCAATTGAAGCACAACCCCTTTTCACATCGGCCCACTAGCTGAATGACATGCATAGGAATGGTGGCAGCTTGACATTTTCACATCATTTTGCATGCTAATAACAAGGTATCCATCTGCATAGCAGGGTCACTGATGGTGTTGATCATGAACCCCTAATTGTTTCGTAGCACATGGTAATCCTCGCGCAACTTTTCAGTGATATTCTATTCATACTTCTTGACCACGCACAGCATAGGGCCTGTTCCCTCTATGGGGAGGTTAGTAATCTGGTGAATAAGAGCAACATCAATAGGTATACGATCCTAGATCTGCAGGTTGCCATCATGGACTAAGGTAAGTAGTTGGTGCACAATTTGGTCTGTAATATTGTAATGGCCAAAATGCGACATCCTCAGTAGGTTCAAGATATCAGAACCAGCCAAACCATGCACCCAGTGCATGGGGATGATATTTATCCCATCATATTCTAGTATCATTTCGAGTTATATCTCAGGTGTGAGCTTGTGGAAGGCCTCCAAACTGGCCAGGTCATGGTCGTCGAATTTGACCTCATGGATCTTTCCAAAGGGTTCTCCAATGATGGGGACCTCACCCGAAGTCAGCGACATCTGTAAATAGGTGTGCAGGCCATAAAGATTCTTTGTTTTGCGTGTCAAAGGCCTGCGAGGCCAAACAAAGGGAGATAGCCAATTGATTGGTTCAGCCATCTGGGCCTTTTCCTGAGCAGACAGGGGTCTCTTTACTGGCCCAAGGGAGCTTGCCTAGCCCGCCGATCGAGGGGACTTCACATTTTGGGGTGAGGTGCGGGGCTTCATCCCAACCCATTTCATGGGTTTCCCTGATCCTTGCGCTTTTTCTTTCCCCTTCTGCTTTTCCTTGCTGGGCATGGACACAACCTCTTCCACTTCGGGGTGGACTTCCAGTAATTCCTCGGATTCTTGTTCTATCGATGTTACAGGTTCTGAGGCTTCAGCGGGATTGGTGGCCATCATTTTGGTGCAGAAAATGAAATTAGGGTTGCTACTTTCAGAGGGTGTAGGATGCTCAGACATGAACGGGACGTAGTAGGCACAAAAACTTTCACAACACAAACTTGCCAAGGACAAACTTGCCATGTACAAAATATTCAAGAGATACTGAACCCTTGCGTGATCTATCCTTCTAATTTTATAGCAGTGGGGATCGATCAATAGTTGGTTGAAACTCATGTGGGACTTACCATCGAGTAAATGGTAAAAAATTGTCGGAAATCGCCTCATTAAATGCCATCCTCCTACTCCTTTCAACTGGAAAATTTTCTTTTGACCCCATTTTACTATTCCAAAGGCTAGTTTTCGTACCTCCTATGTGCCTAGCACACTCCTGTGCTCCCAGCGTATCTCTTGTGCTCCTAGCGCACCTCTGTGCTTCCAGCACACCTGCTGCGTTCTGAAAGCACTCCTGCGCACCCCTTCGAGCTTCCAAATCTGCAACCGCTCCCTGTGCATCCCATGGTCCTTTCTGTACTTACATTCCTTGTTGGGCATACAACTACTCCAGCCATATAGTCATTTCATCTGATATGGTTTAATCTAGCTACCATTTACATAGCCTGGTAACATATCACTGCGTAGGGTAGCCAACCGAACTGCTCTGCTATCCGTGATTTATTTTACAATATAGGGACCTAGCCAGTGCTGACAGAACTTCCCTAGGTGTTTCACAAACTGGCTATCATATAACAGGACCAATTCAGCCTCCGCAAATTTCTTTTGTCGAATATGTCGGTCATGCCATGCATTATCCCGATCCTTCTGAACCTACTGATGGAAATTAGCAATGAAATGATCTTCCTCCAAAGCCACAAGTTATGCTAAATGCTCCTCCATAATATTAGGCTCTGCCATGTTCATAAAGGATGTGATGTGCAAGCTAGGAACAATATATTCCATGGGAATAATGGCCTCCTTTCCATAGATCATCCTAAATAGTGTCTTCCCAGTTAACTTCTTGCAGGTGGTTCTATAGGCCCAAATAACAGACGGGATGAGCAAGTCCTAGTTGATGCGATCAGAATTACAGACCTTAGTCAGTGCTTGCTCCAAGATTTTATTAAAATCTTCTACTTCTTTGTTTTCCTGTCGGTGATACGGAGTGATTTTCGCATGGTGGATCCAAAATTCTTCCGTCAAGGTCTGTATTGTTTCATTAACAAAGTGCATATCTCTGTCACTCATTAATATATTTAAACATCCAAACCTAGTCAAATCTGCTCAAAAATGAAGTGTGCAGTGGTATCACTAGTACAATCCTTCACGGCTTGTGCTTCGGCCCATATGGTTATATAATCCGTGGTAGTTATGATGTAGCGCGCACCTGTCTTCTTTCCTGGTGAGTTGATAAGCCCCATGAAGTCAATGGCTCACTTTTCAAATGTTTGCAGGGCCATTTGTAGTTTCAGGGGAATTTCATCCCTACATGATGGCCTTCTTGTTCATTGGCATGTATCATAGGCTCTGCAATAGTTGTGAGAGTCACTATGCAAGGTAGGCCACCATAGGCCAGCTCTCAAGATATTTTTCACCGTGGAATTCCCTGCGTAGTGACCTCCTGCTACACCTTCATGAGATTTTTCTAGGACAGTGTGCCTTTCATGCTCCAAAATGTATCTTCGCAGCACTTCATCAGCTCCCTTATTATAGAGATGACCTGTGATGATGGTAAAATCTGATGCACGGGTTACCAACTACTTCTTCTATTGTACCAAATATTTTGCAGGTGCCATTCCTGTAGTCAGGAACTGAATGATGTTGGTGAAGTGTGCATCAACTAATTTAATGGCGAAAAGTTTTGCATCATGTAATCCCTGCTCCAAGCTAGTCAGTTCTTCACTGCTTTCGATTCAAGACAGGTGGTCCAGCCTGGCATTCAACTTCCCCCGCTTGACGATGATCTCAAAATCATATTCCTGAAATAGTATTAGCCATCGGCGGATTCTCCCCCCCCCCCAAACACAGGTTTATTCACCAGTTACTTCAAAGACGAATGATCTGTAAACATTTTTAAGTGACCTTCTAACAGATAATGTCGATACTTCTATAATGCATAGACCATGGCCAATCCCTCCCGCTCCATATTGGAGTAGTTGCACTCTGCACCAGAGAGTTTCCTAATAGCTAATGTAACAGGATGATCAATGTCTCTGTCCCAAGGCTGTGTAAGGACCGCTCCTAGGGCGATCCTTATGCATCTACATGAACATGGAAGACCTTTTCCCAATCAGGAAATATGAGAATAGGCACAAAGACCATCTTCTCCTTGAGTAGCTCGAAGATCTTCTGACACTCATCATCCCAAAAAAACGAAATATCCTTCTTAATAATTTTTTCCAAAACCGCTGTGATTAGCACATACCCTTGAATGAAATTCATGTATTAGGCTGTATGGTCGAGGATCGAACACAGCTATTTCTCAGTTGTAGGAACTTCCAGCTTTATGATAACTGAAACTTTGGTAGGGTCAACCATCAATCCTTGCTAACAAACTATGTGCCCGAGCAAGATTCCAAAGGGTACAAAGAATATGCACTTCTTGATATTCAGGGAAATATGGTGCTTCCTATAGCCATCCAACATCAGGTGTAGGTTCAAGACGTGCTTCTTCACCAAGCCAAAGATAGTCTAGTCATCAAAATATACCTCCAACAACTTGTGGATGAAATCTTTGAACACTGCGACCACCACCCATGAAAATATGGTAGGGGTATTTTTGAGCCCAAATGGCATGACCATATATTGAAAGGATCCCCATTCAGTAAATAACATAGTTTTGTTACGATCTTCAGGTGTGATCCTGATCTGATGGTAGCCCGAGAACCTATCTGTAAATGAATAAGCTTCCTACCTTCCCACGCTGTCAATGATTTCATCTAAGAACGGTGTGGGAAAGGGATCATGCATGCAGGAATCATTCAATTTGTTCAAGTCAACAAATATTTGTATCTCCCCTTCGTCTTTTTCTCCTGAACCACCATCGAACTTACCCAGTTCGAATGTTTAATCGTTTCGATGATACCTGCAGTGAGCATTTTATCGATTTATTCCTTAACCTTTTTCTTATACATAGGGTTCAACCAATAAGGAAGCTGCTTTATAGGGCGTGCAAATGGTTTTGAAGTGGTGCGCATGACCCCTCGGTCCCTTGTAATCCCCTTAAGTTATGAGAACTTTGTTGGGAACAAAACCTGGTATTCTGTGAGTAGTTCTACCACTTTTCCAAATGTATCATCATCCCAGTAGTCCCTAATTTTAGCCAACATGGGTTTCTCTTTCATGCCAATGTTGACTTCTCCCAGCTTCAGAGGCTTAGTAACATTGACAATTTGTAGTGGGGGTCCAACAACTGTGCGCTCTCCCTCTGACTCCGTGATAGAGAAATTTCGTGGATTTTCATCGCACTATTCTATTGCTAAATTGTGGCAGTTGACAATATCCTGCATCTGCGTTTCCCATGTTGGTGCCCCAAGTGATGCGTAAGGGCGTGATTCATCAAATACTAAGGCATATATATCCTTCAGAGCTTCATCAAGCACCTCTGTTCCACCTACTAACCCAAATGTCCCTACAAAATCATCCTTCAATGTTTCCCAGTGGCGGGTGTGTTGATGTAGCTCCTCATCTAAATACCATGCGGTGGTAATTGGCCCCAAGTCATGAATAAATAGTTGAACCCATTCTTTTGTAGTCTAGTCGCACCATCTCTCCATCCAAGCGAACAAATGATTACGTGGGTCCCCTGAGCCAAGGAATGTCTTTACGCGCAAGTGAACTACATGTTCAAATCACAGGATCATCATATCCCGACACTCTTCCCAATCCTGAAACACCCCCTTATGCGTGTCCCACCACCTTGCAGGTGTGATGCGCATGGCTAGATTAAGGGCCCATAGCCTCCACTCTCATGGGACTTCAGCTTCAAATGCTCGCAAAAAATCCTTAATACTACCAAAACCATAAAACTAGGGTAGTTCTCTTACCTCTGAGGAGATGCATCGGAAGTTATTTATGATTCTAAGACATTGCAGTGCAGATACATCATGTAACAATTCTGCCAATTTTCCATCTCCTCGTCAGAGTCAGAGAAACATTCACTATCCTTTTCCCAACAAACACACCATCAGCCATAGGATTGATCCAATATTCATCCCACGCAGTTAACTTATATATGTGATCCACATCCTCTTCTTTTCACACCAACTCTGTATACCATTCTCCTTCCGTAGGGTTTAATGGTATTATCACTCGCATTCCTTCATATTCAAATACCATGCTTCTTTTCTTTAGATTGATGATACCTCCCATATCTATGGCCCAATCCAATCCTAGGAGCACAGGATAGGGGTCCGCATCTTCTACAATCTGAATTACCTCAAATTCAGCCCGGACCTTAACTCCTGCAATATCTACCACAATTTTTGACAGTCTCCCCAATGGTATGATCTTCTGTTGGTTAGCCATGCGTAGCTGGATAGTGGACCATTCCAACTTAGGTTCTCCCATTCATTGCCAAGTTTGCTGAGGAAATATGTTCGCATCTGATTCTAGGTCCAAAATAACCTGATCCATTTCTTGATAAAAAATCTGCACTGTTAGCTGCATTTCCCCACCAATGCATTTCTTATGCCGGTACAACTGGTTCAGGTCTTTAACTTTCGTGAAGGGGTTACCTTTCTCTGCGCAACTATCTATTAGTGCTTGAATATTTTTTATTTCTTTCTAATTGCACAGCAGCTTCATACATGCTTGCAAAAATGGTTTAACTTCATCATCCATTTTTATGTACGTTAGAGTCTTGGAAGTAGGCGCCTCATCCTTTGTAAAGTCATTGCGGGCTGTGATGAAGGTTTCCTTCTCCTTCTGTAGGTCCAAGCTTTCCTGCTTTACCGTTGATTTTTGGATAAGAGATTCGGCCACAGCTTTCTCCTCATCTCCTCCAGTGGCCATGCCACTACGTGTTATGACATTAATGCTCTGTACTTTTTCATGCAATTCAGCCTTAACCCTCTTCATGTTTTGCATAGGCGTCTGCTATTTTTCCTGCATTTTTTCTATCATAATTGGAAATTTTTGATCACATGGTTCAGCTATCTACAGTACCAGTAATATTTTTGTGCAGGGTTTTGACAGTCCCTTGCAAATTTTCGTGCTTCTCCACAGCTATAGAAAATTAGTTGTCCTCTTCCCCTACTTGTGCTTCCACCCCTGCCCCAAGTTTGGGAGCCACCTATGCTCAAGGGGGATCTTGGTGAAGAAGGGTCCACTTGTACCCTATATAGGTTTCCCTAGTCTATCATTAAATCATAATTTCAACAGTTATGTTCATCATTTTCTACTGATTGGAAAAACTAGTACCATTGTTGCTTCAGTTCTGGGACATACGGACCCACACGGGGGAATTGTTTAGTATCATGCAAGCTAGCTATGCGACAATCATCACACCACAATGTTGGTCCACTTGGTCTTGCAGTCTCCCTAGGGCACAACGGACTAGGTCCCCTAGCTTATAGGTAGTCTGTAAGTGGTGGGCACTGATCATTGGTATGGCCAGATACCCTGCATCGTATGCACCATAGGTCTAGGCTAGCTTCTTTCCCTTGGTCCTTTCACAGGTTCTAGATTTCCATGTGCATCACCTACAGATGCCCTTGGATTTTTTGTACTCCCAACTGGGTATCATATCTTGGCACAACTTCTAACTTCATAGAAATCTCCAAAGCTTTTTCCTATGATTCAATGGCTTTCTGACCCATAGGTACACCTAGGTGAGGCAGTAACATAGCGATGAACCATTCCTTGTGTTTTCTATCATCATACATAAATTCCCCTTCTCTGATCACCTTCTACAGCCGTTGGTCATCCTCCCATACAGACTCAGAGGGCCCTTGCTTGAAATCTTTTAGGTTATTCACTATCTGAGCATAGGACTTAGGCTTCTGAAACTACTATTTTATGGAATCTTTGACCTCTGGAATGGTCACATTCACATGCTGAGTTGTGTACCCCATATACCAATCTAGGGCTCTTCCTTCAAAGGAAAGGGATAGTTTCTCCCTATTTACAGCATCACTAGCCACATTCTGTGTAGTCCATACTGACTTTGCGACAAACCAGAATCGCTCCATATATTCGTCTCCTACACCTTTGAGGGTGGGTAGCTTCATGTGCGTGGCCATATCTACTTATGGGGGTGGCAGCGGAGGAGGAGGTGTGGGTGAGTTGTTACCCTTATGTGGATTCAAAGGTGGTGTCGTAGGAGGGATATTTCCTTTGTGCGCAGCCAGTTCTCTTAATGGGATGTAAATGGATCTATCCCCTTCTTGATTGAATCTATAGTACTTACTGCTTCGGGTCATACCCTCGCTCTGATTAGAGCTCATTCATTCTGTATGGTTGCAAAGAATTCCCTTTTCGCATAATAATATTTTAATCAGTAATGGAAACGTTTTCAAGAACATACCCTGGAAACACTTGAAGAACCTCCACTCTACTTCAGAATAGGATAGGAACTGATTGACTGTGAATTCCGTCATAATTCCTTCCAACACACTATCCACCCAGTGATCTACCATACGAGTGATGGTATTATCAGTTCTTTCTAACTGCTAGATCAAATCTGGAGTCCATTGCATGACCCACTCGTCCTTCCAACACGTCTGGAAATCTACGAGCCTTGCCATCCATTCCCGAAGCTCTTTCGAAAATGTTACAAAAAAAATTTTGTAGACTTCAGTGAAAATGTACTTATTCTTCAACTTATCCACTGTCAAATTCACGTTGCGATTCTCTTTTAGCACAAATTCCTGAACATGTTTTTCAAACCACTCTTCAATTTCTATCCTCTCGGGTCTCCAATGTTCCCTTGGCATTACTCGATCTCTCTCTCAAAATGCTCTTGGTCCTGGCAACAGAACCATTTGTTGCCTTGAGGGGTCCTCACCAAGGTTTAGAGGTTAAGGTTTGCCAACAAACCCCTATACTACTAGCCCTTTCGGCAGTGACCTAATTGCGTAGGCCAAAGTCTCACCCGATGTAGTATGGGAGGGTGTTGGAACTAGGTTTCCGCACCTTGAGAGAGAGTAGGTTAGTCAAGTAGATCCAAGTTTGCAACCTACCAAGTTCACATAGGTCTATTCACAGGCCTTCACAGTACATTCAATTATTAACCACAACATATATATTCATATCTATTTGATATCTTCGCATCCACGTGCCTAACAAAAATTATCAGTACATGATATCATAAATGTATCTTATAGCATAAACAGATGCATTCATAGATAAACAGGAACCATCACAGAACCCTTATACTCACAGTCGATACAGATCACATATATACATATGCATAACACAGATACATTCGCAGCTAATTAACCATCACAGATGCATTCAGTAACTATTACCAATCTAGATACACACAGATATTTTGGTAATACTTCACTTTCATTAATATCATATCGACTTACAACAAAACACAACCCACGCACACAGCTTAGCGGGGTCTACACACAACATGATTGACAATCTCTGCGCACACAGCTAGCAGGAGTCCTTACTCAAATAGCCCAAAATAGATCTAACAACTCACACTTAGCATCAGACTTTATTTTTTTCCTACTCTTAGACTCAAAATGTTCATCTATTTATAATGACTTAGCCTACGCTTTCCTGTGGTCCACAAATCATGGTTTTTGGACTCTAGGTCTACCCTTGACCCATTAAAATGCATTCGGGGATTTGACCCACCCAAAAACCCCTACATTAGATTAATTAATACCAAAAAAATACAACATTGTACAAAAATTGCAGCTTTAGGGGACCTTGTTCAACCACGTTGTTTCCTCATCAATCATAGGTGTCGATTCAGCCGCAACTATGAGAGTAGTTGTGCCAACAATACTACAAACCCAATCTATCTGCACCCTGTCAACCACGTCTGGTTCAACCACATTGACAATGGAATCTTATTCATGTCTATCGACCAACTCCATTATGACTGAACCACTTCCTCATGACCTTGGGCAGACCCAGTCCCCCGTAGGATCCTTATTCCACTCACATGAGGATATTCTTGAGCCTATTATAGAGCTAGATTATACATGGGATGTGATGCATCACCGCTCATTTTTTCTTCCTCAAAAAACATGCAACCCTAAAAAACCAGGAAACCAATAGATTTATGCAATAGAATCAAAATATTTCCTTCCATCAGGGAAAGTTGATTGGTTCAAAAATCCCATTCCAACACCCAATTCGTTCGAAGAAGGGAACATGTCAAATATTACTCCTACCCTCAAGGTGAATATCTCTTGAAATCCCGAGAAAGTTGAAGAAATTTCACTAGGGATGGTATGTTCCCCAGAAGAGGTAACCTCCTACACCCATTTATTGCAAGAGTATCGAGACATATTTGAATGGGACTACTTAGAAATGCCAGGGCTTAGTCCCACTATAATAGAGAACCACATTGACACTTTTCCTGACGTATCACCAATACGCCATAAAAAATGTCAACCGCAGCCATCAAAGGGAGAAGCAATTAAATGAGAAATCGATAAGCTTCACAAAGGCAGGTTCATCTACCCCATCTGTTAGACATCATGGGTTTCAAATATTGTTCTCATCATGAAAAAACATGGCACCTGTAATATTCAAAAATTAGCATGCAGCTAATTGGAATATTATTTTTTTCTCATGTCGCCTAGGAGATAAATAAATGGGTAAGAAGGCCCATACATTATAGAAAAATGAATAAAATCCATGATAGTGTGAAAAGGGATATTCATAAGAGCTGGATTTTACACCCTCAAGTGTGAAAGAGGACATTTGCACAAGGACAAGGTCAAGTTTTACCAAGTCAACAATGTTGGGATAGGAGGTGGAGAACACTTGGAGAGACATTGCAATATGAATGGGAGGGAGATTCCCTTGTGGAGAAAACCCTAATGAGTGGGACCCATGGTGAGAGGGCTTCCATTTTTTTAAAAGGAGGGCAAGGAAGCCATTGTCATTCATGATTTGGATTATTCATTTCATGGTCTGATTAGACTTTGTGCATTCTCTTACTGTTTAGCAGAGTTGCAGTGATGCTTAGCACAAGGATTTCGTATTTAGGAATTCATTTTCCTTTCAAGAGACACCTCTTGATGAGCTTGCACTTTGTTTCTCCACATCCAGGCTTGAGACCATGCTACCTCCTTCAGCTACAACACAGTTTCTGTTGAGAGCTGGATTATGTTGCATGGTGTTGCAGTGGAGGGTTGACAACACCACTTCCGGGCTTGTTTTCAAAAGGAGGAAGATTTATTTCCTTTTGGACACTAGTGAGGAAGATTTTGGAGTTTATTGTAGATCTTGGCACTTGGCTAACATATTTCCTTTCTCCTACAGTGCAGTCCCTTATCTAGACTGCGTTATTTTCAGTGTTCACTTGCAGTGAGGGTCTATAGGATTATTGGAGGGTGAGATATTCAGTGATAGGATCAGCCTTTCACTTGGAATATCCATTGGAGGAAGTCTATTTATCTGATGTATAATATTCATCCATCTCCATCCATTTCTAGTTCTTGAGTTGCAGCTGCTACTGCAACTTCGAAATTTCTGCAGTTTTGCATATTTCAGTCAATCCTTCCAGGATTGACTAGAAATTGTGTTTGGGAGCTTATATCTTCACTCCCAATGTTTTATGAGCCATAAATTTGTATATTCATGTATTGATATATGCTAGCAGTATTTTCTCCTTATAAAACTACAGAGTCATAGCCTTGGGCATTCTTGTGTAGCAGTGTTTTGTCATATTTTATGTACATGTTTCTTGAGGCTGACTTTGCCTATCTTGAGTAGCTCTTTCCTGAAGATCTTTTATACATTTTTCTACTATAACTTAATATCATGGCTATGTGCTCTTATTACATTCTATGAGTTTATTTGTCAGTGCTACTCCAGTTTGTGTAATGTCCCAAAATTTTGTGGGACATTAAAAACTTTTGTTTTTGCTTTAGGAGAAGAATAAATGGGTAGGAAAACCCATTGATAATAAAAATCTGAATAAGGAACCCTTGTAATGTGAAAAGGGGTCAATAAAGAGGTATATTTCACACCCCATGTGTGAAAAGAGACAATTTGCAGGTTGATAATTCTAGAAGAAGCCAAGTGACTGTGCAGAAAGAGAAGATAAGATTCCCTTGGTGGGCCAGCGCAGTTTGCATGAGGAGGAGATCATTCTAGAGAGGAAACCATAAGGTTTGGGGCCCATGGAAAAGCACCTTTCACTTGTTTAAAATAATAATGAAGCAACCATTCTGATTCATGCTTTTGATTATCATTTTACTGAGAGCATTCTCTAGCTGTTTAGCTGAGATGCAGTGCTGCTAGCACTGGGTGTTCCCTGGCGAGAATCCCATCTCTTCCATTGAGTAGTTCCTGGAAGAGATTTTTCTTCATTTTCCCCATATTCTGGCTTGAGGCCAAAGCATTCCATTCAGCTCCAGTGCAGTCTCCATTGGTGGTTGAGTTGTGTTGCTAGGTGTTGTAGGGGAGGGTTTCTCAACACCACTTCCGGCATTGTATTTCAGAGGAGGGAGTCTCCATTACTTTGGGAGATCAGTGGAGGGAGTTCTGATCTTCATTCCATAATATTTGGCATCAGGCCAATCATTCTCCACCAATAGAAGAGCATCCCTCTTACTTGACTGTGCAATTCATAGAGAGCATTTGCAGTGACGGTTGCAGCATTTCAGTGGGTGATGAGATATTCTATGAAGGGATCATCCTTTCATCTAGAAGATTGAATAAAGGAGTTATTTCAGAAAATGCATCACATTCAGCAAGCTCCTTTCATTTCCATTTTCTAGTGAGTTGCAGCAACTGCCCAGCAACTCTGGCATTTTGGTAAAAATGCCATTTTGTCTAGTTTTCATCCAATCCCCTTAAGGGATTCTTGTATTGTATTTTTATGGGTAGAAGCCTTGCTCCCACTTCTTTATTTGAGCTAAATTGCTATATCATTCATGTTCATGTATTTACTACTGAAATACCTCCATATACTGTGCAGTACTATTTGAGAATAAGATTATGCAGGCAGTGTTTTCTCCATTTCTCTGCACATGTCTCATTGAGGTTCTTTACTTGTTTTGAGTAAGAGATTCCTTAAGGGTTTTTCTACATTTTATACTACATATGTATTTGAAGTTTGACTTCATCTTCTTATGACATGGCTCATTAGAAATAACACAGTCATTTCCTTTTTTGAGAAAAGTGTTGTTGCAGCCCTCTTCATTGGGCCTTTTTCTGAAGATACAGGTGAAGGAGGCTTGTCTCAAGCTCCTAGAAGGAATTGCTTTGAGTCCACTTCAGGATTTCAGCTCCAGAAAGATATATTTAAAGGATCCTAGACCAAGGATCAGATCCTGCTGCCTCCACTTTTGGAAAATGCGTTTTCCAGGTTTGGATTTATAGCCATTCCTACTAGGGAATTTCACATATCTGTAGACAGAGTTTGAAAAGGGCCAGGAAGCCTCCGGATATCACCCTTATTTAGAATGTGACATATCTGGTAAATTCCCCCGTAGTCCATCTCTGGCATAGACTTGTGATATTTCTGAAAAAGGGACATCACAATGGTATCAGAGCATCTTTCTTGGCTCAGCCTGTGGCCTACAAGCCCAAGAAAGAGAACAGAAGATGAAGAGGATCTCATCCATTTTTGAGAAGAAGAAGAACCTCCCCAAGGAGGAAGAGAAAATAGAAAAGGAAGACCCCTACACTTCCTATTCTCATCTAGAAGGAAACAAGGAGTTGAGTAGGAGAGAGACTCCATCTCTTGGAAGAAAGGAGAAGAAAATACTCACCACTCTCCTTCCCAAATCTATGCAAGGAACACATGAAGATTTCAGAAAGGACAGGAGGGAGACTGATGGAGAATCTCAAAGAGGGTTAGAAACTGAAGGAATCCCTATATTTGCACATGGTGAGGGTAAGCATGCAGCAACACACCATGGTGAATAGTGCAGTCAAAGGCCCAACATTTCTGTAACGGAAATGAAATAAGGAGGAAATGTGACTAAGGAGGAAACCCTTAGTGATTTCTTGAAGGAGTATGAGTCTCACACTCATGGATTCAGAAATCAGCCCACTTTTTCTAAGTTTTGCAAGAGCAAGGTGAAAGGGAAGGAGCAGCAATATGGATTTCATCTATCCACTTTTGGAGGTTCACCTTCATATTCAGCCACAAATTGGGTGGAAGATCCAAACACCTTCCAACAACAGCACCACATTTCAGAAGAAGAAATCATCAAAGTTGCAACACTGCATTTGAGAGCTAAGGCTCATGCATGGTGGAAACTTGAGTCCATTTCTTTTGAGAATGTTAAAGCCTCATCTTATGTGAATTTCACTAAGTCATTGGTGAAAGGATATGATCAGAACATTCTTGGAACTCATGAGATGGAGTTGACCCAAGGGACTCAAACAAAACCCTTGCATAGAAATGAAGTACCACCTCAAGAAACCATTGGAGGAGCTGAAAACTTGCATTCAGCCAATTTTTTGGAGGCCAAAATTTCATCCCAAACCTTTTAGAAACAAACCAGAGAGCTCTCTTTTTCAAATGTGGATCATATTATTGGGATGTTTCCCAAATTTATTGCAGAGACAGAGGGCAACAGCACTGTCAGATCTAGAGATCATCTAGTGCCTTATGCACAGGAAGAAGGAGCTTTTGCTCCCAATAGAGGGATTCTTGTGTCTTTAAAAGAAGGTCCCCATGATCTCATGCATGGAGATCAAGGCACACTTCATGATTCACATGTGCCATGGAAGGTGAGGTGTAAAACCATGAAGATTCAGGAAGAAGATAGAGGAGAGACCCAACACCATATGGTGAGGAGGGCCCATCTCTATCCATTTTTGGAGGTCATTACACCTAGGAAGGTGATTGAGCTGCGCAAGAGAAGCATGGATAGGATTTTTCATCCATGTATACAGTCATCTTCAAATGATAATGTATCATGGAGTGGAGACATGACACCAAGGAGGCCACTGGTTCATATGAGGAGGAGAGATGCTTCAAACAGTAAGGCATCAACCAGTAGTGTGGAGGCCTTGGGATAGCTTGTTGCAGCGCTGGGGATTTTGGGTAAAACCAAAGCAGAGAGTGGCATCCCCTCACTATCACTCTTACCCACTCTCCTTTCAATACCTGCATTGTGGTAGGAGAAGTAAGGGAGGGGCAACAACCTTCCCACGTGTACAGTTGGTATGGGAGCAGTATATGCACACCACTCTTTGTAAGAGTGGGCACAGTCACTTCTTTTCCTTGGAAGTAAGAGGAGAGATTCATCTATGAGTTGCTCCCTTTCCTTGAGAAGAAAACATGGTAAGGAAATTGTTCATTTATATGATTTACATGTTGATTCCTTAACCATGTATATGCAGGATGATGCTCCAAGGAGGAGCATTCTTTGTCAAAGGCTCTTTGGTCTACTTGGGGCCAAGAGCATAGTTGATGGTCATCCCCTTGATGGACTTGGGAGAGATTTGTATTTTGGAGTACATTCTCACCATGCATCATACATCACTCATTTTCTCCAAATACATGAGGAGAATGTAGCAGCAAACCAGTGGTTGTGGAACCACATCTTTTATCATTCTCTATTGCAGTTTATGCTCAAACTGCGCTGGTTACATGAGAAGGATCAATGTCTCACTCACTTGATATATATGGCAGCCAGCATGACTTCTACTTTGGCTCTCTATCTTGATATAAATCACACTATTGCTAGGAGCATGATTGGAAGAAGGGCATGTAGGATGAATGTGTCCTTTGGGGGAGAATATCCCTATTCTTTTTGCAAGACATGCTCTAAGGGGAGCATGAGAGATGATGTGGCCACCATATCCTAGAACTTATTTCTTCTTGAGGTGAGCCATGAGAGTGATGGGGATTCATATGATGGTGTTGATCTATTTCCCATCACAAAGGAGAGACATTGGGCCAGATTGATTCATAATGGAGGAGGGAAGATCTTTGGAGATCCAAACTTCATCTTGCCATTTGAGGGAAACATTTCTACAGCCCAAGAGAAGCCTTCACTCTACACTTTTCATAACTGGAGAGGTGAACAGCATGGGGTAGGCTATGATGCCTACCACTTTTAGATTTTTAGCCCACCTTCTTTGTTAGAGCTCAAGGTGGAAGAACATGTTCAGCAGTTGCCTTATCTGGAGGTGACTAGATTCTTGGGGATGATTGCTTGGGGATGGAGGATTCACATGAAGGGAATGTTTTTCCCAATTCATTTTGACACCATGCCTCAAGGAGACCTCTAGAAAACACCTTATTTCCTTCTTGAGTACATTTCATGATCATTATGATAACCACATCGGCTAGTTTACAATACTTGAGAGGAGCAGTATGGAGACTCTATGTTGATACAACATCTCATCCTTCATGGGGAGTTTATCATAAGAAGATGTTACAGTTGGAGGAGGAGGACATCCTATAGTTCTATCCTTACAAGTTGCTTGAGGGAAAGCAAAACTTGGGATGGCAGGACTGTAATGTCCCAAAATTTTGTGGGACGTTAAATTTTTTTTTTTGCCTTAGGAGAAGAACAAATGGGTAGGAAAACCCATTGATAATAAAAATATGAATAAGGAGCCCTTTTAATGTGAAAAGGGGTCAATAAAGAACTGGATTTCACACCCCATGTGTGAAAAGAGACAATTTGCAGGTGGATAAATCTAGAATAAGCCAAGTGACTGTGCAGATAGAGAAGATAAGATTCCCTTGGTGGGCCAACGTAGTTTGCATGAGGAGGAGATCATTCTAGAGAGGAAACCCTAAGGTGTGGGGCCCATTGAAAAGAAACTTTCACTTTTTTAAAATGAGAACGAAGAAACCATTCTGACTCATGATTTTGATTATCATTTTACTTTTCTTCTCAGACAAGAGAATTCTCTAGCTGTTTAGCTGAGATGTAGTGCTGCTAGAACTGGGTGTTCCCGGGCGGGAATCCCATCTCTTCCATTGAGTAACTCTTGGAAGATATTGTTCTTAATTTTCCCCATATTCTGGATTGAGGCCAAAGAATTCCATTCAGCTCCAGTGTAGTCACCATTGGTGGTTGAGTTGTGTTGCTGGGTGTTGCAGGGGAGGGTTTCTCAACACCACTTCCAGCATTGTATTTCAGAGGAGGGAGTCTCCATTCCTTTGGGAGATCATTGGAGGGATTTCTGATCTTCATTCCATCATATTTGGCATCAGGCCAATCATTCTCCATCAGTAGAAGAGCATCCATCTTACTTGATTTTACAGTTCATAGAGAGCATTTGCAGTGAGGGTTGCAGCATTTCAGTGCGTGATGAGATCTTCTATGAAGGGATCAGCCTTTCATCTAGAAGATTAAATAAGGAAGTTATTTCAGAAAAGGCATCACATTCAGAAAGCTCCTTTCATTTCCAGTTTCTAGTGAGTTGCAGTAGCTTCCCAACAACTTTGGCATTTTGGTAAAAATGCCATTTTGTCTAGTTTTCATCCAATCCCCTTAAGGGATTGTTGTATTGTATTTTCAGGGGTAGAAGCCTTGCTCCCCCTTATTTATTTGAGCTACATTGATGTATCATTCATGTTCATGTATTTACTACTACATTACCTCCATAGACTGCGCAGTCTTATTTGAGAATAAGATTATGCAGGCAGTGTTTTCTCCATTTCTCTACACATGTCTCATTGAGGCTCTTTACTGGTTTTGAGTAAGAGATTCATTAAGGGTTTGTCTACATTTTCTGCTGCATATTTATTTGAAGGGTGATTTCATACTCTTATGACATGGCTCATTAGAAATAACGCAGTAATTTCCTTTGTTAAGCAAAGTGTTCTTGCAGCCCTCTTCATAGGGCCTTTTTCTGAAGATACGAGTGAAGGAGGCTTGTCTCAAGCTCCTAGAAGGAATTTTTTTGATTCCACTTCAGGATTTCAGATCCAGAAAGATATATTTAAAGGATCCCAGACCAAGGATCAAATATTGCTGCCTTCACTTCTAGAAAATGCATTTTCCAGGCTTGGATTGATAGCCATTCCTACTAGGGAATTTCACATATCTGTAGACAGAGTTTGCAAAGGGCCAGGAAGCCTCTGTATCTCACCCTTCTTTAGAAGGTGACATATCCGGTAAATTCCCCCGCAGTCCATATTTAGCACAAACTTGTGATATTTTTTAAAAAGGGACATCCCAGTTTGTGTTCATGTATTGCTCGATCTCCACTTTTGGAATATCTTAAGATATTCCCATTGTTGTATATTTTCCCTATTTGGGGATACAACAGTGGTATTAGAGCATAATATTAGCTCAGCCTGTGGAATCTCAGCCATTATGCAATCAGAAGAAAAGAATAAGATCATAATGTTGGAGAGAATGAGACTTCTCTCATCTCTTTTCAGAAGCAAGAAGGACCTCAATAAGGAGGTCAAACAAAGAAGAAGCAGTGGGACTATACCCTTTCATTTTGAAAGAGAGGACAAATTGCAGAAATATGAAGGACACTTGGATCACAAGATCCTAAGTGAATACCTTTTTTAGTACAAGACTCAACCTAGAGCCTTCAAGGAGACTCTAGCCTTCCCATAGTTCATTCAATTGGAGGAAGAAATGAGACCTTGTAGCACAAGAAGAATGAAGGGAAATAGGTTTCTGTTATCTAATTTTTATGCATCATCTTCAACAAGGGCTTGGGCAAGAAAACTTGATTCATTCTTCCTACTACATCCAGTGGTAGAGAAAAAAGCTATAGAAATTGTAGTGCTGCACCTTGAGGGTGAGGCCAATATTTGGTGGTTCAACCATTTGGTTCATGCAAGAGTGCATACTTTTGTTGAGTTTAATCGAAGGTTGATTAGAAAGTTTTGAAAAGCGGGATTAGAGGAGGAGAAGCCCTCACCACCATTAGAGGATACTTGTACCAGTGCTATCACAACCTTGGGAGAGCAGCCTTCCACATCAGTAGTTGGGGGAGCCAACACATTAGAGGAAGAAACTCTTGCAGCCATACAAGATTATTCCAAACTTAAGCAAGGTATGCCTAATTTTTTATCTCCTATTGTTTTAGCAAAATTCTATGGAGGGTTGTATACCATTGCATGCTTCTTATTTAGAGCAAAGGACTTTCACTGCACTATGCCACCTTGACTTGTTCAAGGAAGGGAGGAACCATCATCCTCATATACCATTGATGAGTTGTATACCACACTTCAGGTTGGGTTTTGAAAACTTGGAGGAGAGGATGAATATTGTTCCAAACAAACTTACACAAAACCATATGTTCATCCTTGAGTTGGAGCATGAGACAAGAAGTACATCATTGGAAAGATTAATAATGTTGTCATTTAGCAGCAATGATGAGTTGGGGACCCAACCATTGTTGAAATATTCCAATGACCTTCCCATATACATAACCAAAGAGGAACAGATAGATGATGGAGGACATCTTAGGATGGATAACATCTCTCATGTTTGTGTTGGATACTTCTTGATGAGCCCTACACATCATGATGGGAGGTTTTTGCCTACCACCTATTTGGATCCTTATGGGATTAACTTGTTCATTGAGGAGATTGCATTTCAATATCCCATGAAATTCAAAGACATAAATCTGATTTGGGAGGATGGTAGTCTTCATGGGAAGGGTACCAAGATTGAGCATGATGAGAGGCACCCACATTTGGATGAATGGGTATGGATGGAGGGTAAGAAGCTGGTAAGCTACTTGAAAATTTATGACACTGGGCAAGAGGAGGCATGGCTGCGTTGGCTACTCTTAAAAGAGTTTGGCCATCTTGCGACATATCCTCTTTCAAAGGGTATGAGGGAGGAAGGAGTTTGGTAGGATACTTGCACCATTGGGTAGCAAAGAGTGTGGATGCACTATGATGATATGATAATTATGTCTTCACCTCATTATTTGTATAATGAAGGTATGAGGAGGCAGAAAAATTTTTTGTTGCTTTGGAGGACCTTGGGAGAGCAAGGGAAGAATTTCTCTCACACTTTGCATAATGTTGCAGGAGTAGGAGATGGCACTATCATGGTGCAAGGGGGCTACTCCTTAGCCTTAGATTATTAGGAGGTGCTTCCACTTTGGAAGGATCTTTCTATGTATGGAAACATTTTGGGAGATGCCTTTGACAATAGGCATGTCAAAGAATGGGGTTATGAGATGGTTGGAGCTCATATTCATAGGCCAACAGTGTTGTCACCTTGGAGCTAGGATTTATTGATGGAGTGTTCCTAGGATCACTTAACATATGATGCACTTGGTGGACAAGGAGGAGATGAGAGTGATGGAGTAGTGGATGGGGACATCTATTACCAAGGTGTGATCTTCTTAACTTGGGTTTCCAAGCATAAGAAGGAGGACCTTCATGTAGCCCATGGTACATTCCTCTTCATAGGAGTATGTCCTACCACTATGGATGACGTATTCATAGACCCATATATCATCTTATTTTCATCTCATGGTAAGAATATTACATACATGGATTATCTAACACAACATTTGTGTGTTCTTACCATTCCTATTCAGTGCATTGCTCCACAAGAGGAAAAGCTTGTCTTTGGACTCAATGATCATCTTTGGACCAACTATTGTGATGGATACAACCATATTTTATGTATTCTTGGGAAAATGTTTCATTATTATTTTATGTATGCTCAGTTGATTCACCAAACCATTTACTATTCACTAGTTGAGGTGTTGAAATGTACAACTAGCTATTTCTCAAGAAACATCTTGCCATGCCATTTTCTGAAGTAGCAGTTAGAAAAAATGCATTGTAACCTCTTGGGAGGCTATTGGTATCCTCTAGAAAAATATGGAACCTTTAGTGATATTCTCATTTCGATTCCATATGATGATCATGTCCTATTCATCATATATGAGATGATTTGGCTAGCTTGATTCACAATGCTAGAGGAGAGATATTTGAAGATCTAGTCTTCATCTTGCCTCTCAAGGACAACATTATTGCAGCCCAGGATCAGAAAACACTCTACACTTATCATAAGTGGAGAGGATGACATCGTGGGGTAGGCTATCTTTTCTACCATGATCAGATTTTCAGCCCACCTACATTGCAAGAGCTCAAGGTGGAGGATGATTTGCATGAGTTACCATTTTGGAGGGTGGCTCATTTTGTATGGTTGATAGCTTGGGGATGGCAGATTCATATGGGGATGGTAGATCCCAATGTATGTCAGACCTCATGCCTCAATAAGGCCTTTAGACATCCCGTTGTTTCCTCCATGGATGTTTTACATAATGATAGCTATTTGGGATACACACCAAAAGCTAGCCTACATACTTGGGAGGGACAAATTGGAGATATCTTGATGAGACAACATCTTGATCCTTGGAGGATTTTATCATATGAGGATGCTACAGGGGAAGAAGAGGAGGCTTGTTAGTTCTATCTTTGTAGTTTCTTGAGAACAAGCAACATTTGGGAGGGGAGGATTGTAATATTCCAAAATTAGCATGCAGCTAATTGGAATATTAATTTTTGCTCATGACACCTATGAAATAAATAAATGGGTCAGGAGGCCCATACATTGCAGAAAAATGAATAAAATCCCTCATAGTGTGAAAAGGGATATTCATAAGAGCTGCATTTTACACCCTCAAGTATGAAGGAGGACATTTGCACAAGGACAAGGTCAAGTTTGACCAAGTCAACAACGCTGGGATAGGAGGTGGAGAACACTTGGAGAGACAGTGCAATATGAATGGGAGGGAAATTCATTGGTGGAGGAAACCCTAATGAGTGGTGTTAGGAATCTGTAATTTATTAGCAAGATTGGCAGAGTCTAATTACAAAAGCAACATCGTTGGATTCTAGGATCTAGCCCTCCTGAATCCAGAGAGGGATCTCTCTATGAATGAGTTTAAAGATGTGATCTTTAATAGCTGAAATTATGATATTAGGCTAGTTATGAAGAGCTTGGGTTTTGTTTTGTTTGTTTTGGTTGGGCAAGGACATGATGAAGGTGAAGGCAGTTTCAAAATGAAGGGTGAAGGTGTCTGTAGATGAAGGAATGATTTGGCTGACAGAAAAGCAAAGACAGTTTTAACCCATTGGCCTATGGAGTCATAGGAGGATTTTAATTGGACAGCAAGGTTCAAGCAGGATCCATGGGGCAAGTCACTTATGTCAAAGGATCTCTTAAGGTGATTTTATGGAATGAAACAAATAGGAAATGAAGAACAAACAAATGAAGGTATAGTAAAATAGACTAAGATCAAATAAGTTATTTTAAACTATATTGCTTCATCATGTACTTAAAGAAAAACATAAGAGTATTCTGAGATCAGGTTAATACCTTTAAACTAGCCTGCTTTGAAGTACTTTTAGTTAGAAAACATTAAAAGATAGTTGAACAGCTGAGGATCAGGTAAGTGCCTTTAAACTACCCTGATTTTAGCATATTCAATAAGGAAAACATAAAAGTATTCTGAGATCAGGTTAGTGCCTTTAAACCAGCCTGCATTGAAATAATTTTAACAAGAGAACATTTACAAAATAGTTGAAAAAACTTAAGATCGGGTAAGTGCCTTTAAACTACCCTGCTTTCAGCATATTCAATAATAAAACCACAGATAACAGTGACAAAGAGCAATTTAGATCAGGCAAGTACCTTTAAACCAACCTGCATTAATGTACTCTTATAAGAGAACTTTAAAATGAAGAAAACATAGACAATAAAGCTTTCAGTGAGAGTAGGGTACTGTAGAAAGTAAATCCTAGCTCTATGCTTGCTGCCCTTTATTAGATAAAGTGAAAAAGGTGGAAACATTAAGAAAAATAACAATTGACAGTGAGGAACACATCCCCATTGACACAAATCAGGATCCCATAAATCAGTAGCTTGTATTTGATGTTCGAACCAGTTACAATCAGAAAGCCCGGTGGGTCTTTGCAACTTCAAACTTCTCATATCAGCTTATGTATCTTCAAGTTGCAAACAGGGCATCAGTAGCTTCAGAATAGCTATTACATGCATTCAGATGTCCAGAGACCAAAATTTTATCATCTTCTACAGATGTATTTATAGAAGAATGAAGAAGTGGGAAGATTTCCCAGGGGTCAAGTATTATTAATTATGAAATCAATGCAATCCCTGGCCTTTGGGAACCAGGCAGGCATAAGGTGGGAATGTAATCATTTATAACTCTGCTTCATAACTCTGATTGTGTCTTTTGATGCCCAATGATTTTCTGTGAGGCTGTAGGTGTCTTTAGAAGCTGGAGAAGGTTCAATTAGCCTCTGTTTTGGTGTCGAAGTAACTCTGTAGCCATTATTTGCGTTGAAGTCCCCACAGGAGTAACTCTTCGGCTGCATTTGAGACAAATATCTGATCCTGATCAATAAATTCAGCCTCTGATTGAATACTTTGAGCCATAGGTGGCATTTCAATAACTAGAGGGATCAATTTTCCTCAAATGCGGCGGTGGAAGCGCTCCTGTCGATAAAACCCTTAAAATATTCTTTAAACTGTGTTTTAAATCGGGGATTAGACTTTTGATAACCGTCTTAGCTGTAATTCTCGTGAAACTGTCTCTAATCCTCTGTTATGATACATTTTTGTCTTTGGCACTGATACTCTTTGACTGTGCCCCTTTCATGGTGTTTTTGCTGGTGTGCAGGGCTGCGCAGGGTTTATAAGGCATCCATGCCTGCGAAAACATTGATGAAACATGCATTTCCACCCTGTGGATGATTTCCTTTGATGACTCGAAGACGGGAGAGTCGTCACCCTCCGCCTCTGAATCTTCTTTGGAAATAACGAAAAAAATATTTAGAACCCTACAAAACACGAAAATTATTATAAAACCTACGTATATAGGTTAACTGCATCGGAGGGTGTGCGAGGAGATCAGAGTCATTGGATGGCATCATCCAATGGTCAGGATTGATCGGGAGCGATCGTGGAATGGGTGAAAGAAGGATTAAATCTGAGCCGTCGATCGTGTAGAGATCGACGGTCGAGAATGAACGAGGCAGTCAGAGGAGAAGGATGAATCTGAGCCGTCGATCGCGCAGAGATCAACGGTCGGGATTGGGCAATGGAAAGTCAAACGGAGAGATCGGGCGATGAATTGTGGGCCATCGATCTGCAGATCAGATCGACGTCAGAGATTGATTTTCCACTGTATGATGGCCCGGTTATCATGCGCGCACCTTCGTTAACCATCAAGCAACTTCGGTGAGCGATCATCGTTGGATCAGTGGGCCCAGATCGGACGGTCCACAACGATATCGCTGGGTGTCCAGGTTGAAACATTAATGCGCGATGGATGGTGGTTTCGCAAAAAGTACAAGGGACACGTCTCAAGCGATGTATGGAATCTCTGGCCATCGAGAAAAAACCGCTCTTGGCTGAAGAGTGGTGCGATAAAAACCACACGATTTTGGAAAAATGGCGCACGGCTGGGGGGTCCACAGGGAGGCACGCTCCGCACCGTCGGATATATGGATTGAATCGACGGTCGAGATTTCTCCATAATTTTCACGGGCAGAAAAATTAAATAAAATGAATTTCGTTGGTTTAAATAAATATCAAAGGTTTTTTAATGGTTTGCGAAGAAATATTTATTTAAAACGAATAAGTGCCCGACTGGTTCAGCGCGCGGTCATGGCGCCAGGGTGTATGGGAAGAAAGGCTAGGGACTTAGCCCAAGGGGGCTTAAGCCAAATATATATAACAAAATGTGTTTTTAATGGTTTTTTCTCATGATTTTCAAAGGTTTGAGGGTTCCGATAAGGCCAAGAGTGAGTCTTAAACCTTATAAAGGGGATTTTGATGAGGGGGAACGGGGAGAAACATGAAAATGAGGGATTTTCATGGGAAATGGGTGGACATAAAATGAGGTTAGTTTTGGGAGAAGAGAAATGGGAAAATGTGTTTGCAGCAGTATTTGGCCTAGGAAATCAGTAGGATTTCAGGGTCTTTTGGGATGTAAACAACAGTGCAGATTTGGACAGAGGCAGGAGGCCTTCAAGAGTCTTCAAGAGCCAATAGTTTCTTGTCATAGAAAATTGTTCCTTGAAGGCTCAAAACAAATTTAGCTACCTTTTGGTATAATCAAATTTTACAGGTGGCCAACAGTGGCTCCACTTAGGGATGGTGCCTTCTTGAAGGCATCAAGAACTTCAAACTTGCATTCTTTGGGAGGCTGATCAGTCGCCTCATCCATTGTATTTTTTGGGAGGCTAACATGTGCCCAATCCATTGGGCTTCTCTTCCTTTGCTGGGATGACCTTCTAAAAACGTATTAGCAAGCACGAAAACCAATGGATTTTCATCAATATAACTTTCTACCTACCCTATCCTACAGCTCAACATTTTTTCTTCATTAGAGTGCACTTGGATTGGAAAAATATTTTCACAAAATTTTATTCTTTTGAAAGTAGGAAACTAATCTAATTCTAATCTTTATTTCTCCCTGAACTCAGATTAAATAGTTGAGTTCTAATGCTTCTCTACCTATTCTACTCTTTGTTGGGATTAAACTGTCCAACAGATTTTCATTCTCTAAATTTCTAAAACATAAATTAAAAAAAAATCAAGTCAAGATTAAGCTGTTTGACTTGCTGTGATCTATGGCATAAAGACAAGCTGCACACAGACATTTATTTTGTAGAAAAAAATAAATAAAAAATGGAAGGCTTAAGATCTGAAATTTGATAACATTTCCTTCCTCTTTTCTACAGCTATGATTTGACTCTTATTGAGCCGTTTTTCCTTTTTCTCTGGTTTAGATTTTGAGCTGATTAGAACCAGATTTTTACATCTTTTTGACCCAGAAAAATAAAAAATATTTGAGTCATCTCTCTTTGGAAACTGAGGTTCATGTTTTGAACATGTTTGAACCTTTCATTTCTATCCTAATCTATCTACTAATAAGCCAAGATTAAACAGTTTGGAAAATCGAATTCACTATCCTATTAGCAGAAAATTTAAAGCTAATTAGTCAAGTTTAGGCTGTTTGACTAACTAGAAGTGTGTTTTGTAGGAGTCGAATTTGAGCTTGCACACTTTCAGATTTGTTTCTCTTTTTTGGTATGGGGTTGTACCTTTCTTGTTTTCATAATCTGCCCTCTTTTATTTTCTTTTTATTGTTTTTTTACTTTTTCTTTTATGAGACTAAACAAAACAAATGGTATTTATAATAGAAATGAAAGCTTTAAAATCGAACTCAGTAGTAGTAATGCTTAAGGACCTAGCCATTGACAGGACCCCCAAAAAGATCTGTGCCCCATCTAACTCTTGTAGAAAAAAGGCATTAGGACCAACGGTGGACTGGATGATGTACGGACCTTGCCACAAACTGTCAAATTTACCATGTTAATGTCAAGGGCTTGTAGATTAGATTCATCCATTAATTGAGCTAAGCCCTGACCTTTAATAAGTTTGGTTGGTTTGATTTCCAAATCATACTCTAATATAGCAGCAATCTATTTACCTCTCTTTCCATCTGGGTCTTGTGACAAGATGTCTTTTACCACTATATTAGGTACATAGGCAATGATGTGGGAATGTAGAATACACACCCTGAAGTCCTTTAAGGCCTTTACCAAATCATAGGGCTATTTTTCCATTATGTTATATTTCAAGGGTGCCTCCCTTAAAGCCTTGCTAAAAAAGGCAATGGGATGTTCCTGTCCCTCTGGATTTTTCTGCAACAGGACTGCAGCCACAGTATGTTCTCAGGCAAAGGAGAAAATAAGGAACTCTTTTGAAAAGTCTGGGCTGATTAGAACTGGTGCCCGGGTGAGTGCATGTTTTACCAATTCAAAGGATTTTTTGGTTTCTACAATCCACTTCACTCCTACTTCTTTCTTGAGCGTATTAGTCATGTTTCTATGGAGCTCTGCTAAGTTGGGAATAAACCTCCTCAAGAAGTTAATCTTTCCAATAAAGGATTGCAATTCTTTTATGTTCCTTGGTTGGCTAATCTATAGTATTCCCTCAACTCTATTTGGATCTATTTTAATCCCTTCTTCTGGTATGATATGGCCAAGGAGTTTACCTTCCGGAAGGCCAAACATTATCTTTCTGGGATTTAAAGATAACCCAAACCTTCTGCATTTTTAAAGGACCTTTCTTAAATGTTTTAGATGCTCTTCATCGGATTTGGAATAAACTATTATGTCATCAAGGTAAATTACAATGAAGTGCCCTATCTCCTCTGAAAATGCAATGTCCATGGCCCTTTGGAAAGTGGCCCCAGCATTCATTAATCCAAAAGGCATTTTCACATACATGAAAGTGCCCCAAGGAGTGGTGAAAGTTGTCTTGAGTTGGTCTTCTGGGAGTACTAAAACCTGGTTATATCCTGAAAAACCGTCTAACAGAGAAATCATTTTTGAACCAACTACCCTTTGTAAGATGTGTTCCATTTTGGGTAAAGGGTAATTGTCTTTTAGGGAGGCTCTGTTAAGGTTTCTGAAGTCAATGCATAATCTGATTTCTCCTGTCTTTTTCCTCATGGCTACAAGGTTAGAAACCCAATCTGAAAACCTCATAGGCACAATGATTCCTGCCTCATACATTTTCTTGATTTCCTTTTCTACTAGAGGCAGTTGTATTGAATTAATTCTACGCAGTTTTTGCTTAAAGGGTTTTTGGTTTTCTTTCAAAGGGATCTTGTGTTGGATGATTTTTGTATCGTAGGCTTTCAAGTCTTCATAGCTCTAGGAAAACACATCGACAAACTCTTTAAATAAGTCAACGTATCTCATTTTCATGTCTAGTGGCAAAGACTTAGCCAATTTAATCATTTTTGGCTAATCCTTGGTGCCTATGTTGCATTCCTCGACCTCAGACTCTGTGTATTCTATGGTGGGCTTCTTTGCTACATCGTTAAAATCAAAGAGGTCTTCTAACGGTGATAGCCCCCTAGGTATGTTCTTGTCCTTTGACGATAATACCTCAATGTCTTCATTTTCCGTGTCCTTGTGTTCTTCAGTATGAGTGTCAAGTTCTTTATTTAACATGTTGATTTCTATGGGACCAGATGGTTTTTCTTTTTTAGGGGACACTTTTATTAGGCAATTTTCAACGGATTTGGAATCCGAATTAGATGACTCAAATTCATTCCTGCCCAGCAGAAAATCCTCTATCTATTTGTCACCCTCAAAGACCTACCAATATTTTTCATTATCTGGCACCGCTGGTCTAAACTTAATTTGAGTTGTACAGTCTTTGGTTCCAACTGGCGTTAAGCATGTTCTAGCTGGAAAAGCTAAATTTTGTGTGGCAATATTTCTTTTTCTTCGAACAAAAATTAATTTGAACTCCTCAAAAGTTTTCAAAAGGTCCATGACATCGTTTCGGTAAGCTTTAAGTCTGGGATGATTTGTGTTATATTCCCCATTGACTTGCTTGATGACTAATTCTGAATCCCCATACACATTAATTCTTGTGGCTCCTAACTTTTTTAACAGATGTAAGCCTAAGAGAAGGGATTCATATTCTGCTATGTTATTGGAACACTGAAAGTTTAATTTGCAGGAAATGTTTTCTATGTGGTTTTTTTCAGTGTTGGTAATCCAGACACCTACCCCAGCATTGCCCTTAGTGCATGACGCATCAAAATACATACTCCATAGAGGACTATTTTTCGTTTCATCTTGGTTATTGTCCCCTTCAACCAATGTGCTCAAGGGTTGTTGTGAAATCTCGGTACTTGGTTGTATTTGTTTCACCTCATCAGGTTTGTCATGGAGCTGAGCATGAGGGGAAATCTGTTGTTTTCCATCTTGCCTTTTTTCACTCTAGTCCATTGTTTCAACGCACTGTTCCAAAATTTCTCTCTCGTTTTCTTCCATATTTGGAACTGCATTTATTTCTAGATTAGGGGTCTCAAAATGTTTATCTGAGTCACTGTGTTCTGGCTCTAGTTGTTTTGTGGATTCATTATTGCAAAAGATAAACGAATCCAGGTCAGTGTGGACAGAATAAATGGGAGAATTTTCAGGCTTTTCTGGGCTACTGACCATGAATTTCATGTGTGACTCTTTGTATAGTCTTTTGAGCTGGCTAAAAACAGGAATACTGGCATATGTCGTGTCCATCTGTATGGTACCTTGCAGCTTGGCACCCCATGATCTTGAAAATAGCATGCCATACATAGGAGGCACATTAGCCACCACAACATCCATTACCATTCACTTGGCTGGGATTTGGGTCAAAGTCACACAAAGGTCTTTGATCAGGCCAAGGCACTTTACTCTATTTGTATCAAAAGAATATAAATCCTTGTAAGGTATGGTTATTTCTAATCCTAGCCTTTCCATTATCACCTTTGGCATAAGGTTGTGTGAGGCTCCAGAGTCATGCATAGCATTGTGCAGGATCTTGTCATGAACATTAAAACTCACATAAAAGGGAGGTACAGGTCCCTCTTGATATATACCTTCAATCTAAGGACCAAAAATAAGCTCTGGCTGATCATCATTAAGATTGACTGAGTCATTATTATCCTCAGTATTTAAAGCCTTCAAAATTTGGGTCCTATATACATTTTGGGCAGCTAACTCAGTCAGGGGAACAAAGATTCTGATCTTTGAAATTTCCTGCTCTAGGCTGAAAAGAATCTAGTTCTTTGATGAACTTGTCTCAGCCTTACTAGCTCCCAGTCTATCAGCAACATCAGCTTGCTGATTTGTTCTACTCGCTTTTGAAAAAATGGTCTTAACAGGAGTACTAGCTGAAGTGGTAGTACTACTAATGTCCGCACTCTGCTTTTCTTTGTTTTGAGTGCCTTTCTCTCTATCTCTATCAGAATTCACAGCTACTATTTTATCCTTTTGTTTGACAATTTTAGGCTTGGTTGTAGTGTTTTTTTGTGAAGATTTGTCAGAGGTTTTGGTGTTGGGATTTTTTTGACTGGTTTTGCTTCTAAGGTCATATTCGTTTTTAGGTTCTATGATGAAATTTTCCATGTCCTGAAAATAACTTGCATTATCATCATGGTTGTCATCATGGGGGGTATGAAAACCTTGTTCCTTATCAAAATGAATCTCAAAGTCATCATTATCTACTCCCAACATGTTGATATCGTCTTCCTCTATTATCTCCTCTGTTTTCTCAACCTCACTTATATAGTTTTGATGAAAGGGAGGAGTGATTTGTTGATCATCTTCCCTAGGTTTGTTTGGTGGTTGGTTCCCTCTAAAATTATGATTCTGGTTCTTTTTTTGAGGAGCATTTTGGTTTTGACTTGCGTGTGCTCTCTCAAGGATGCTCATTTTCTTCATCATCTCCTCCATTAGGTTGACTTCCACAGATAGAGCACCCTTTTTCATATCTTCAAGAGTTGCAAAATCTCTCTCCCTCAGCTGATAGGCCATCTCAAGATCGAACCCTTCAGGAAACTTGTTTAAATATGACCCTTGTGGAGGTTTTAGTTCTGGGGAAAGTGCATTATACACACTATTGAATCTAGTGCAATAAGCTTGAACACTTTCCCCAGTGTCTCTATGTAGATTTTTCTAGTCAAAAAGGACTTGGAGAGGGTTTTTATTTACTTCTTATTTGTTTAAGAATGTTTGATGGAAGGGTTGTAAATCACGGATACCATGAGGAGTTAAACCTTTGAACCATTTCCTCACTTCTCCCCCTAAGCTCTGAGCAAATAACCTAAGTTTGATAGAATCATCATCAATTTAATTTTTGTCAAAGTAGTCATTCATCGTATCCACATGTTGTGATGCAGTTGTAGCATTATTAGTATCATATAATGGAATTTTGGACTGATAGTCCTGTGGAAGATTGACTAGTGGTACAGGAAGGACTAGGGGAGCATACCATGCGGCCATGGCAGGAGGTGGAGGTGGATTTACAAGAGGGACAGTGGGCTGAAGTGGAGTGGTTTGAACAATGGATGTAGGGTGAGCAGCAGTGGATGGACCAAGAATAGATTGCTGAGTTGATCTTGGATGAGGGGCACCTAAGTTGTGAAGAAAATGCAAATCAGGAGGTGTTGTCTCTCTGCTACCAAGATGTTCACTTGTTTCCGGGGATGATAGTGAAGACTCAGAATCTAACTGATCTAAATCACCAAGAGACCTAGTTCTAGATGGATTCATTAAGTCAACTTGAGATTGTTGTAGAGCTGAAATATTTTCAGGGACAGAATTGGCTCTCAAGGGTGATCTGAAAACGGTTGAAAAATTTATCTTAGGAGACTTCCTAAGGATACTTTCTGGGTTATCAACTATCTCAGGTGGATCAGGGCCAGGATAGGCTCTAGTGTGAATCTTTCTAGAAGCCACTATGCTGTGTTTTTTAGACCCAAATAAAGAATAAAAGTTCAACCAGATATGACAGTCCTTGAATGGTTAACTAACCTGTTTACCTAAATTTGAATCCTACAGTCTTCTAACTGAGTTTGGATAATATTATGATGATCAGGGTTCTTCCCAGCGAAGTATTAAGGTCTGTTTAGGATTGTGGAGTCACCAAGTGGAAGTTTTTAGCTCTTTTTAGAGGTAAAATGTTTTATGGTCCACCACCATGCTTGTGAAATATCCCTTTTCAAGGATATCCTGGAACACAACAAACTCTAACCAGAGATTGACTGGGAGGGCATTTACCAGATATGTCACCTCCGAAAGATGATGAGATCTAGAGGCTAACTGGCCCTTTCCAGACTTTGTCTAAGAGTATGGGGTAAAACACATCAAAGGTCAGTGAAAAGTAAAAGTAAGTGTTTTACTACCAATCTGGCATATTTTTGTTTTTTCTGAGTTATTGTTCAGTTGTATGGTTTCTAAGAATATGCCAACTCTGTTTCAAAACTCGGCTACGGTTATGAGACAAATATAGTCTACTCTTATGGCTAAGCCAGCTAATTTTTCAAGGTTAGATAAAGTCTTAAGAGAATCCTACGGTTTACCTAGATTGTCACTGATTCAAACAAGTTTCATCATGATTACCATTTATTGGTAGTGCTTGAAAAGGCTGCTTTTAACTTTCAAAGTTTTCATGAATTGAGGGCTCTCTGAGTTCTTTAAAAGGTATCAATAACACTTAGTCCCCAGCGGAGTCGCCAGAAATGTTAGGAATCTGTAATTTATTAGCAAGATTGGCAGAGTCCAATTACAGAAGCAACATCATTTCAACCAACTTTGGGATTCTAGGATCTAGCCCTCCTGAATCCAGAGAGGGATCTCTCTATGAATGAGTTTAAAGATGTGATCTTTAATAGCTAAAATTATGATATTAGGCTAGTTATGAAGAGCTTTGGTTTTGTTTTGTTTGTTTTGGTTGGGCAAGGACATGATGAAGGTGAAGGAAGTTTCAAAATGAAGGGTGAAGGTGTTTGCAGATGAAGGAATGATTTGGTTGACAGAAAAGAAAAGACAATTTTAACCCATTGGGCTATGGAGTCATAGGAGGATTTTAATTGGACAACAAGGTTCAAGAAGGATCCATGGGGAAATTCACTTATTTAAAATGATCTCTTAAGGTGATTTTATGGAATGAAACAAATAGGAAATGAAGAACAAACAAATGAAGGTATATTAAAACAGCCTAAGATCAAATCAGTTCTTTTAAACTATATTGCTTCAGCATGTACCTAAAGAAAAACATAAGAGTATTCTGAGATCAAGTTAATACCTTTAAACTAGCCTACTTTGAAGTAATTTCAGTTAGAAAACATTAAAATATAGTTGAACAACTTAAGATCAGGTAAGTGCCTTTAAACTACCCTGCTTTCAGCATATTCAATAAGGAAAACATAAAAGTATTCTGAGATTAGGTTAGTGCCTTTAAACCAGCCTGCATTGAAATAATTTTAACAAGAGAAAATTTACAAAATAGTTGAAAAAACTTAAGATCAGGTAAGTGCCTTTAAACTACCCTGCTTTCAACATATTCAATAAGAAAACCACAGATAAGAGTGACAAAGAGAAATTTAGATTAGGAAAGTACCTTTAAACCAACCTGCATTAATGTACTCTTCTAAGAGAACTTTCAAATGAAGAAAACATAGACAATAAAGCTTTCAGTGAGAGTAGGGTACTGTAGAAAGTAAATCCTAGCTCTATGTTTGCTACCCTTTATCAGAGAAAGGGAACAAAGTGGAAACATTAAGCAAAATAACAATTGACAGTGAGGAACACATCACCATTGACACAAATCAGGATCCCATAAATCAGTAGCTTGTATTTGATGTTCGAACCAGTTACAATCAGCAAGCCCGGTGGGTCTTTACAACTTCAAACTTCTCATATCAGCTTATGTATCTTCAAGTTGCAAACAGTGCATTAGTAGCTTCAGAATAGCTATTACATGCATTCAGATGTTCAGAGACCAACATTTTCTCATCTTCTATAGAAGTATTTATAGAAGAATGAAGAGGTGGGAGGATTTCCCAGGGGTCAAGTATTATTAATTATGAAATCAATGCAATCCCTGGCCTTTGGGAACCAGGCAGGCATAAGGTGGGAATGTAATCATTTATAACTCTGCTTCATAACTCTGATTGTGTCTTTTGAGGCCCAATGATTTTCTGTGAGGCTGTAGGTGCCTTTAGAAGCTGGAGAAGGTTAAATTAGCCTCTGTTTTGGTGTCGAAGTAACTCTGTAGCCATTCTTTGCATTGAAGTCCCTGCATGAGTAACTCTTCGGCTGCATTTGAGACAAATATCTGATCCTGATCAATAAATTCGGCCTCTGATTGAATACTTTGAGGCACAGGTGGAATTTCAGTAACTAGAGGGATCAATTTGCCTCAAATGCGGCGGTGGAAGCGCTCCTGTCGATAAAAACCTTAAAATATTCTTTAAACTGTGTTTTAAATCGAGGATTAGGCTTTTCATAACCGTCTTAGCCGTAATTCCCATGAAACTGTCTCAAATCCTCTGTTCTGATACATTTTGGTCTTCGGCACTGATACTCTTTGACTGTGCCCATTTCATGGTGTTTTTGCTGGTGTGCAGGGCTGCACAGGGTTTATAAGGCATCCATGCCTGAGAAAACATTGATGAAACGTGTATTTCCACCCTGTGGATGATATCCTTTGACGAATCGAAGACGGGAGAGTCATCACCCTCCGCCTCTGAATCTTCTTTGGAAATAATGAAAAAATGATTTAGAACCCTGCAAAACACGAAAATTATTATAAAACCTGCATATATAGGTTAACTTCATCGGAGGGCATGCGAGGAGATCGTAGCCGTTGGATGGCATCATCCAACGGTCAGGATTGATCGGGAGCGATCATGGAATGGGTGAAAGAAGGATTAAATCTGAGCCATCGATTGTGCAGAGATCGACGGTCGAGATTGAACGAGGCAGTCAGAGGAGAAGGATGAATCTGAGTTGTCGATAACGCAGAGATTGACGGTGGGGATTGGGCAATGGAAAGTCAAACGGAGAGATCGGGCGATGAATTTTGGGCCGTCGATCTACAGATCAGATCGACGGCGGAGATTGATTTGCTGCTGTAAGATGGCCCAGTTATCATGTGCGCACCTTCGTTAACCATCGAGCAACTTCGGTGAGCGATCACCATTGGATCAGTGGGCCCAGATCGGACGGTCCACAGTGATATCGTTGGGTGTCCAGGTCTGAATGTTAATGCGCGATGGATGATGGTTTCATAAAAATTACAAGGGACACGTGTCAAGCGATGTATGGAATCACTGGCCATCGGGCAAAAACCGCCCTCCACCGAAGAGTGGTGCGATAAAAACCACGCAGTTTTGGGGAAACGACGCATGGCTAGGGGGCCCACAGGGAGGCGCACTCTGCACCATCAGATCTATGGATTGAATCGACAGTTGAGATCGCTCCATAATTTGCACGGGCAGAAAAATAAAATAAAATGAATTTCGACGGTTTAAATAAATATCAAAGGTTTTTTAATGGTTTGCGAAGAAATATTTATTTAAACCGGATAAGCGCCCGACTGGCTCAGCGCGCGGTCACGGTGCCAGGGTGTATGGGTGAAAAGGCTAGGGACTTAGCCCAAGGGGGCTTCAGCCAAATATATATAACAAAATGGGTTTTTAATGGTTTTTTCTCATGATTTTCAAAGGTTTGAGGGTTCCGATAAGGCCAAGAGTGAGTCTTAAACCTTATAAAGAGGATTTTGATGAGGGGGAAAGGGGAGAAACATGAAAATGAGGGATTTTCATGGGAAATGGGGGGACATAAAATGAGGTTAGTTTTGGGAGAAGAGAAATGGGAAAATGTGTTTGCAGCAGTATTTGGCCGAGGAAATCAGTAGGATTTCAGGGTCTTTTGGGATGTAAACAACAGTGCAGATTTGGACAGAGGCAGGAGGCCTTCAAGAGTCTTCAAGAGCCAACAGTTTCTTGTCATAGAAAATTGCTCCTTGAAGGCTCAAAACAGATTTAGCCACCTTTTGATATAATAAAATTTTACAGGCGGCTAACAAGTGGGACCCATGGTGAGAGGGCTTCCATTTGTTTAAAAGGAGGGCAAGGCATCCATTCTTATTCATGATTTGGATTATTTATTTCATGGTATAATTAGACTTTGTGCATTCTCTTGATGTTTAGCAGAGTTGCAGTCCTACTTAGCACAAGGATTTCCTGTTTAGGAATTCCTTCTCCTTTCAAGGTGTTGGGGTTCCTATGTTTTGGCCAGGTTGACAAAGACCAAAAGATGAGACAACATAGAACCACTTTCGGACCTTAGGATCTAGCCCTCCTAGGTCCAGAGAGGGATCTCTCTATGAAGTCAAAGGATATTTCTTTGAGGCTTAAAGTATAAGATTTTAGGCTAGTTATAGGCTCGAGGTTGTTGGTTTGATTGTTTGTGTTTGGTTGGAGGGAAATCGGGAAAAGAAGGACCAACGTGTGACAAGGATGAATAAAGGTGAAGCTTTAGGCAGAGACAGATAACTCAAAGAACATCAAAGCCATTGGGCTATGGAGTCAAGAAAGGATTTACTGGTAATCAATGTGCAAGCTTTCGGTTGGGCTAGTCATCTAAATCATCTAGATATTAGAGATGATAGTTGGAATGGAACATTAAGGATAGAAAATGAGGAGAAGAGAACCAACCAACTCTGTCTATAGATCAGGCCAGAGGTCATTTAACTCCGGGCCTGCTTGGACAAAATCAGAGGTGTAACAAGGGATCTATGAAAGGTTTAATTGGGGTGGAAAGCTCCTAGTGAGGTAGATACAGGATTCTAGACCTCCCAGGTTCTCAACACATTCAACTAAATCCTAACAAGAACATCTGAACATAACTTCATCAATTCATACATCAAAGAGCAGGCAATTCCATCCACTACACTGGTTAAACCAATTGAAATCAACATTCAGATACACATATAAGCAGAAAACATTGAGGTAGGGAGAGCAGGAAACATAAGGCACCTGTCAAGGGTGAATCTTACATTATACTTCTGTTGCCTACCAGCAGAAACATGATGAAATGAAAGCAAGTCAATCACAAATACAGAGAAAGGAAAACATCACCAGCTGCTTTAGATTAGGATCCAAAGAAACATGCTGGTCATATTAATAACAACACCAATCAGGTACATCATAGCCCATAGCTTGAACATTCAGTCTGAATGCATCATATCTCAGCCTATCTTACAATATACACAGAGAAATTGTCTCAAGAGGAAAACACCTGCCTCTCACTGATATCTCATCAAAAACCATTACAATGTTTCCTGTTGTGCTTTATAGCAGAGGATGAACCTAAGATCGACTGAGAAGTTAGGTGAGAATTAAATGTATCTTTAAACACAACAATGAATGCAGGGCCGGAGCCCATTCTGCTTGACATGCTGTATGTTTAATCTCTGTTACCTCCCTCGGGAAAGAATGATCTCCTTGGATATGATCTCGACATTTTTGGACAAAGTACTCCTGGTGTCGTGAACAGAAAGTAAAATAAACTGTATGGAAGGTCTGTCTCATAAAATTCTGACTGTCTTTGAGCTGTAGTTTGGTGGGAAAACTCTTCAGGGACATTCTGCGTAATAAAAATAGTATGGATGCCTTGTACCTGACGAAGAAAAACATTTTGCTGACGAAAACCCTGATATTACCTTTTATCTGCGCTGAGGATCCTTTGAATGATCCTTGGGGTTTGTAATCTCTTGATTTTCCTCTGAAACATTGACTTCAGGCTCGAGATCTTCATGATTGTGCTTTAATCTTCCCTTTGCTCTGTACTGGAACGTTCTGCTGCTTCAATTCCATCTCTGATAAGTTAGCTCGGGTTTAATGGTGATGGGAGATTTCCACAGGGTTCGAACTCTTTTATTTTAATAAACATCTCATCTCCACCTTCCCGGGCCTCTGTTCATAAATTCGGCCACCGTGGACGATCTTCCTTGGATTTAGTTGTCCTGGTAGCGCAGAAATGTATTGCGACGGCCATTATTTCTTTATAAACTTGCAGGAAACACGAAAACCGTGAAGAAATCCATGTACAAGGGTGGTGGGTGATGTGGATGGGAGAAATGGGCATGTAATCGGTGACATGGCGGACGAGAATGCAGAAAAATGGTGAAAACTGCTCAGGTAGGGTTGGAGGACGTTTCAGAATGAAAAATGCATGAAAAAACACGTAAATAGACCGGTTTTATGTAATGGAATGGGAATAAGTACGGATGGAACACGTGGCGCTGACGTGGCGGGACGGGGTGACGCGGAGGTCCCGGGGCAACAAAAAAGGTCAACCATGGACAGAACGGATCTGGACCATTGATCGTTGATAGATCAACGACGGAGAATGTAAGAAGGCGGGACCGCGGGTATGACGGACTGAACTAAAAGGCGTGCAGCTTTGGAATATGATAGCCGTTGGATGAGGGCTCCAGGATCTAACGACGATTGTGGATTCTGCTGCCCGGCTTTCGTCCGGGGAATAACGCGCGAAAAAGTGGTTTTCAGAAACAGTACCGGAGGACGCATGGCAGAGGATGAATGGGATCGCTGGGTTTCAGCTGAATACCGCCAGTTGCAGATGGGCGGTGCGGAAATTACCGGCGGGTTTCGGCGGATGACATGTGCAGGAGGGGTCCACCATTTCGGGCGCGCTCTGCGCCGTTGGATTGGATTTCCAACGGGCGGTCGAGATCTGTTGGTCAATCAAAACGTATTAAAACCTGAAGGCACGCGTTAACAAAGCTTTTTAAATGAAATTTCCGCACGGAGAAAGGTTGGAGGGGGTAAGCGCCTGGAGGGTTTAGCTCTGGGTTCCGGCGCCAGGCCTTATGGGAAGAAAAGGAGCGCGGGGCTATGGCCAAAGGGGCTTAGGCCTTATTATATGATTTTTGTACATTTTAAAGCATTTTTAGGCCTAGGGGAGGGAACGATGTAGAAATGAAAGGTAGGGAAGGACAGAACAGGGGTAAAAAGGGGATTTAGGGAGGATTTAAAGGATAAAGGGGAGTTTGACAAAGGGGGAAGGGGAAGGTGATATTTTGCAAAGGTATAAAGGGTAATAATGGGCCTTTTTTTAGAAATGTATCAGCAGAGGAATTACATTTCAGGCACAGTACAAAGAGACTCCAAGGAGGATGAATTTTCAGGGGAAAAGGCATTCCTTGGAGGTTCCAGAACACTTTTAGCCCCCAGCTTGCTTGCCAAGAATTTCATAGGGGGGCTAACACAAGGCAAGCCTATTGAAAGAGCTTTCACTTCATTTCTCGGCATCCAAACATGAGGCCAAGCTTCCTCCTTCAGCTACAACATAGTTTTTGTTGAGAGCTATGTTGTGTTGCAGGGTGTTGTAGTGGAGGGTTGACAACACCACTTCCGGGCTTGTTTTCAAAAGGAGGAATATTTCTTTCCTTTGGGACACTAGTGAGGAAGATTCTAGAGCTTATCATAGATCTTTGCACTTGGCCAACATATTTCCTTTCTCCTACAACGTATTCCCTTCTCTAGAATGTGTTATTTTTCGTGTGCACTTGCAGTGAGGGTCTGCAGGATTAGTGGAGGGTGAGATCTTCGGTGATAGGATTAGCATTTCACTTGGAAGATCCACTGGAGGAGGTCTATTTATATGATGCAGCATCTTTAGGCTACTCCATTGAGTTCTAGTTCTTGATTTGCAGTTGCTACTGCAACTCTGGAATTTCTACAGTTTTGCATATTTCAGCCAATCCTTCCAGGATTGACTAGAAATTGTGTTTGAGAGCTTATATCTTCACTCCCAATGTTCTATGAGCGATAAATTTGTATATACATGTATTGGCATATGCTAGTATTAGTTTCTCCTTATAAAATTGTGCAATCATAGCCTTGAGCATTCTTGTGTAGCAGTGTTTTGTCATATTTTATGTACATGTTTCTTGAGGCTGATTTTGCCTATCTTGAGTAGCTCTTTCCTCAAGATCTTGTATATATTTTCCTACTGTAACTTAATATTATGGATATGTACTCTTCTTACATTCTATGAGTTTATTTTTCACTGCTACTCTAGTTTGTGTTCATGTATTGCTGGATCTCCACTTTTGGAATATCTTAAGATATTCCCATTGTTGTAGATTTTCCCTATTTTGGAAAATTGCAGCACCATATGTGTCTGTACCAATTTTCATGATTTGAACAAAGCCTCGCCAAAGGAAAATTACCTGACCCCATTCATTGACCAATTTATCGACTCTTACGCAGGACATGAGGCCTTATCCTTCATGGATGGTTTCTCTGGGTATAATCAAATCCAAATATGACACACTAACCAGTAAAAGACCGCTTTCACCACTCCATCGAGCATATTCACATACCAAGTTATGCCATTTGGCCTTAAAAATTTTGGAGCCACCTTTCAATGGGCCATGAATTATATCTTTCATGATTTGGCACACCTCATCCTTGCCTACTTGGAAGACCTCACCGTTCGATCCAAGAAGCAATCTGTTCATCTCGAGGATCTACGATTGGTATCCCAATGATGATGGAAATACAACCTGCACTTGAATCACCTCAAGTGCATCTTTTGTGTCACAACAGAATGAATTCTAGGTTTTATTTTGTCTTGACAAGGGATTAGAATGAACCCCCTTAAGGTCCAAGCTATCAAAGACGTACCACCGCCCCGAACCCTCAAGCAACTACAAAGCTTGCAGGGAAAGGCCAATTTTTTGAGATGTTTCATCCCAGTCTATGCCACTTGTGCTCACATATTCCTGTGCCTTATTCATTAGGAAATCCTGTTCAAATGGGATGATCAAGCCTAATAATCATTTGAGGTGTTGAAAGACACATTGTCTTCAACACCATTAATCAACCTGCCTAGCTACAACAAATATTACACCTTGTATCTATCAACATCCAAGAACGCTTTGGCCGGAGTATTAATCCAGGAGGGAATCGATAGGAGAGAACACATAATTTATTATGTTAGTAAAAACTTATCAGGCCCCACATTAAGATATGATCCCGAAGAGAAGACTGCCCTATCATTAATACACATAGTCCAAAAACTTCACCATTACATTATCTTAAGGACAACAACAGTCATCGCTGTTATAACATCATTTCTCACCTTGACATGATCCATGATTGCTACATGGCTTTATGGGCACCCATTCCTACAGACTTGGACAAATTCACTTAAAAACAGTGGAAAATCCTTAATACGCGACTATGCCCGTGTTTTTCCGCGTGTATACGCGATTACAGCTAGACTTTTCCGCGTATGCCATTTTAATGATTAAAAAATATATAAAAATCCCTAATTTCGCGCTGGGTTGATGGTTACTCAGGTAGTTCAACCACCCCAGCCCGTGGCCAACTGTTTCCAACTGCTGAAACTACTTGGAGGGACTATAAAAAGACCTCATATGTATGGCCTAAGGAGGGGAGAGAATTATGATTATTATACTCTGTTGGTTCCCTATCCAAGTCTGATTCCCCGTGCCTCCTGCACTTTCCCAGTTCATTTCAGGAAACCCTTGTTTCCTTGAGATACACATCCCTTTATATGTTATCTCGTATGCACTCATTTGGAAGGAGTCTTAGCGAGGCAAGGGCCGGACGGATCCGGACGACGGTCTGCGAAGGCCTTGGAAGGATCAGGTGATCTCTCCACTTACTTTTGTACGTACTATTTTTATAATACAGAAGTATCATGCTGTTCTCGAAATAAACGTGTTAGTGTATGCTTTAATGTATGAAGAATATTTGTTATACAAGCATTCATGATGATTTATTTAATGTTTTATATGAATCTCACTAACATATAGAGTAGAAATATACTGTACAACTTGTCCTTTGTGCCGGTTTCTTCTTGTATTTCAGGTGAAAGAGGAAGGACGGTTGCAGGGAGTTTGAACTCCACGTGGATCTACTTCAAACGTAGGACCAACGGGTAAACCTCTCGTTCTACTCGATTTCGTTTTTATGACTGTGCATGATCGTGTGAGTCTCTGTTAAGTAGTACGCCCCTGCTCTGTGGAGGTTGAATCCCAACCAACCTCTAGGGTGTTAAATCCCCGAAACAGAACTGACGACTCCGCTGGGGATCACATTTTTGTGATTCTCCTGTTGGGTTGTTTCAGCTGTTTGGTAGGATACCAACAGTTTTTTCTGTCTTTTACAGTCCAGTTTGCTTTCTTGCAGTCAGTCTGAAGCTTTTATACCTTTCCCAGGCTTGTACTTTTATTTTTCATTATCTTTCTTTGTATACGCAGTTTTTCTTGCACATAGTCGCGTATACCCGCGAGTTTGTGTAGAAGGAACCGCGTATACGCGGGTTTCGTTCAACACAGACGCGTATACACGCCTGTTGCATAACTGCAAGGTCGCGTATACCTAGGCTGAATTTGAAATTTCAAGATTCTGGTGTTTTTGGTCTTTTCTGGCTGTGGAGGCCTGTGTTTGCAGAGTCTTTGTACTTACTGGAGTGTGACACAAGTGGTTTTAAGTCTTGGTTCTCTTTCGTTTGTCCGAAAACTGATCTTTTTGGCGAAGTGTTCTTGTTGGTGCTAGCACTCCTGGATTGAGTTCCAAGATCGCTTTCTGAGCGTTCTTGGCTGTTCTGATTTACCAGAACAGAGAGATTTTGCTCACTGACTCGCTCCTGTCTTTTTGTTGTGCTTCGCATTGCGTTCTTTACTTTGTTTTCGATTGGTTTTCTTGAGTTTCATAGGCTAGGGTTTTGTTGCAATTTTCGAAGATCTTTTCTTGTTTCTTTGGAGTTTTGTGTTGCAACGAATTTGCACTATTTCTCTTGGCTGTTTGATTGAGTTTTTGGTCTTCCGTTGCTCTCATTGATCTTGCTATTAGTAGCCTTATAAGGTTTGGGGGCATAGCTGAAGTTTATGCTTGAAATTCGGTCTCGTTTTGGCTTGGATTGGGATAGTTGTTCTTGGTTTTCTTGAAACTCTTGTTTTATAAAACTGAAAAGCCCAAAAACATTTGTTTTGCTTTTTGTTTTTTCATATCAAAAACTCAAAAAACATTGTTTCTTGTTTTTGTTTTTGTTGTTGCCCTTTTCATTTTCGTTTGGCTTCATCTTTTGGGACTTTAGTGAAGTTTCTTGCTTCTAGTTTCTCGCTTGATTGTGAAGGGAGGTTGTCTTTTGATTTCTTCTTCTTCTTGTTGAGTATTTTGGTGTCTTATATTGAGAGTTCTTGTTTGCAAGAATTAGCTTTCTGGATGTCAAAAGATTAGTTGAAACTGAAGGAGCCTTTTGGGAAATTTCACCTTGTTTCAAGGGACTTTCTGCATCTTAGAAATTACATGCTAGTGGTCATTTGCATTAGGTGCATTGAATCATTTAGTTAGCTTCTTAATTTTTTTGCGTGTGAGTTTGTAATTCAAAAAGAAAAATACATTTTTAGTCTCGTAGAACTTACATAGAAATTGCTCTTCATCGAAAGACAAAGAACTGCATGTGCATGTAGTCAGGTTTTTTATTAATTTCTTTTGCGTCAGAACATCATTGGTTTCAACTCCATATCCTTATGACTTAATACAACAGCCCTTAAAATAAGCGATTTAATCTAAAAATCAACTAGCAAGTTTTATTAAGTGTCAATCACCAACTAGCTAGGTTGTAGGGCCTTGGAATAGGAGAGAGGAGAGTTAACTCTCCAAGGCCGCTCAAACAAACACAGAAGTTTATTAATTGAGCGAAATCCAACTCCGTGAGGTGGACTGGGAAAGCTCTCATCCGAGAGTCAAGCGCGAGGGGAAGTGAAGGTTAAAAAGAGGGATACCCCCCCTCCGATTAGCTGAATCTAACCTCAAGACCGTTCCGCCCAGCTTCTGATACGGATTGGTGTCCATAGTTGCTGTTCCTAGGTTCCACACAGGTGACTGCGGGGGGGAATACCCGTGGTACCCGAGGCAGACGTCGCATCACTTCCAGCAGTACTTCTGGGGGGTGCCCTTGCGAAGCTTGGGTGCTTGAGCCGACAAAGGCTGTTGTTAGGAGGTCGGCGTAACTGTTTCTGATACCTTCGCTAGTTGTTCTGGGCCCTAATCATCCCAGACTGCTTTCGGAAGGCCCTATACTTCGCTTTCCTGTATTTTGGTGTCCGGTCCTCATCACCCGAAGCGGAAATACTTGGAGGCTGTTTGCTTGCTGTTTCTCAGGGTTTTGATTTTAGTGAGTGCTCTTTGCTCCTAGCTTGCCTAGCTTTTCACTTTTCTTGAGTCTAATATAATAAATTTGTAAAAGTGGTTGATCAAGCGCCTCGACGTTCGAGGAGAGTCCGAGGGTTATCTCCCGAGAGTGCAGAGCCTTCTTCGAGAAGGCGTAGGAGCGATCTAGCAGGTGGTTTTCACCCTGTGGAGTCTGACGCTGTGGAGAGAGATCCTCCACTAAGGTCTGAAGGTTTCGTTGCTGATTCCGGTGTCGGTTCCGAGAGGAGCGTTTCGCTCACCTCGAGGGTATTGTTTCCTCAGGAGGAAGATTTTCAGATAGAAGATATACCTGAGCCTGCGGCTACAGGTCCATCTCCTCTTCCTCTTGATCATCCGTTTGTTATAGAGCACATCGGACCGGAGTCTGAGAGACCGCCGGATCTTCCTTATCTTTCTTATCTTTCGATGGCCACGACTGGGAACGCGGCTTCTACCGTGAGTGCTGCGGGCATTCAGACCCCTACTTCTGTCGAGGCAGGGGGCACTCTTGCTCTATCTTCGAGTGCTTATAGCACTGCTATGTTTGGCTCTGGGTTCACCCAAGCATATGCTTCTCAATCTGGTCCCTTTGTTTCAGGGATGTCCATTGCTGGAAATCCCTCTTTTTCCTTTACCGCCGGTGCAGCTGGATCTACGCCCATGTCCAACATGGCTAGTGGATCACCTTCTTTTCAGGGTTTCCCCTTTGGGACTGGGCATATTCCTAGTCCCAATCCTTCTTTAGGGTCGTTTCCTTTTACGTCCCAGACCCAAAGTTTCAATCCTTGGGCCCAGGGGCCAAGTTCGACTGCTTTTATGGGGTGGAATCCTATGTTTGCAACGTCGGGGGCAGGGAATCAGTTCATCGCGAGTCATCCAGGGAATGCTTCTTTCCCTGCATCGAGTGCTTATCAGTCTTTTTCTCCTCTATCTAATGCATGGAACCCCTACCAGGGGCTTACACCTTCAGTCAATACTTCAGCGGGGGGAACTAGTCTGGGTCTTGGTAACTCGGCGTGGGGAGGAGGTTCTTCTCCGTTTTCTACGGGTCCTTTCTGGCAGCCCGGTGCCTCATCAAATCCAGGCTATTCTTTTCAGAATGTGGGAAATCCATCCCATCAAGGATGGAATTCTCAGGCTCCGCCGCGATTACCATTTCTGGCAACGTTAAACTTGCCAGACTTGGCGAAGTTAACTAATGACCCGATTCGATATAGTCCCGGTTGGCCTCCGGTTCCAACCAAACTTCCTTCAGACATTCCTAAGTTTGAAGGTAAGAATGGTGAAGATCCGGCAGACCACGTCACCACATTCCACTTATGGTGTTCATCCAACTCTCTGATCGACGATTCGATTAGATTGAGATTATTTCAGCGCACCTTAACTGGAAACGCCGCTAAGTGGTATATAGAGCTCACTGGGGGCAGTTTCGCCACATTTGGAGAACTGGCTGTAATTTTTCTTAACCATTTCCAGTTGCCCGTCAGATATGAGGCTGGGACCGAACTCCTGGCTAATTTTAAGCAGGATGAGGCAACTCACATTTCTGATCATATTCAAGAATGGAGGAGAAGGAAGAGGCTAATTAAAGCCCATATTCCAGGTGAGTTCCTTCTCGAGTGGTTTTTGAAATCGCTTCAGTCAGATATTTCAAAGGATGTATCCATGTCAGGGGTATATTCCGAGGAGCAGGCCATCTTTAGGGCCCAGCAGTTAGAGTTGATCTATTCTCAGTCTGGCATGCTTTACAAGTATTTGCCTAATGCTCCTCGCTCCAAATTGAATCTCTCGAAACCCAAACCAGGCCCGCGCATGGTGATCGACTTGCTTGGACGGCTGGTAGTAGTGCAAACAACCGTTTCTCAATTGCGTACTATGTCTTGCTAACTGGCTTTTTCAGTCAAACATTGGTTGATTCTTCACCTTCCCAGTCTTTGTCCATTAATGCTGTCCAATCTTCTGAACCCAAAGGAAATCAACAGTTCGATGGGAAGAAGAAGGGACGTAATAACAAGAAGAAGGGCAAGAATGGGAAGGGCAATGCAAATAAGACCAACGAGCGTGTTGGTGAAGGGCAAAAGGAGAAAAAGAAAGCTAAGTTTCCGTGCAAGCTTTGTGCTGGAGACCATCTCACGCATCTTTGCCCGAAAATTCAGGATGCTCAGCGCCTGTTATCTCAGCAGGGTTCTTCTAGTTCCCAGGTTGTGCTAACAAACCCTTTTCCCCAAGGGCAGCAATTAATTGCTGGCGCGAATCAAAATCCTGGGGCTTCCTCCGGAGGTCCTCAAGAAGGGGAAATTCCATCGAATATCTTTATGATGAGTGCTCACGTGGATGTCGCTACGAGATCCCGTGATTATGGCGGAGAGGAATCTTCGAAAGCTAAGGAAGTTCCTGATGCTACTGAGCCGCTTCATATCACGAAGCCAACTGTCGAGTTTATGCCTCGGATACCGAAGGCATCCTCTAAGCGGTCCACGATTAATCCGAACATGAGGGCTGCCCAGAACTACTCGATTGTAGAAGATCTGGCGCAGAGTCCTTGTGCTATGTCAGCTTTAGAGGTACTCCAGTCTTGTCCGGCTCAGCGCAGTGCTTTGCTCACCGCCATTGGAGCTATAGATCCGAAAAATTCTCTTCTGATTACCTTTGATATGAAGAATTTTAAGAAGAGACTTCCTCATCATATGGCCTTCCATATTAAATCATCGTATCGGAAGACTAATATCTTTCGCACGGTCGTTGATGAGGGTGCTTCTACTTGCGTAATGTCTCTCGCATGCTGGAAGACACTAGGATCTCCCAAAGCTGTTCCATCTAGCACTATTCTTACTGCATTCGATGGCCATTCTCATAGGCCCCATGGTATTGTCCCGGCTTTGCCCATCTGTGTTGGGGGCAAAACCGTTAACATAGAGGTTGAGGTAGTAGATGCAGCCTTGGACTACAACCTTCTGTTGGGGAGAAACTGGATATATGATATGGATGCCATTGTATCTTCACTATTTCGGATAGTATGTTTCCCCCACGAAGGGAGGATAGTTACGGTGGATCAACTGGACTGTCCTCCTGTAGACCTGGATGCGCCTCCTGACTCATCTGTCCCTTAGTTGGACAATACTAAGGCACCTATCGAGAATCTGGGAGTTGGAATGTATTCTTCCCTGATGGGATCTTTTGATCTTCCTCCTCCTAAGGTGTCTATCAATGCTATTTCATCCTCCAAGGCTCCCCTTCGAAGAGAGTTCTTTCGAACTCATTATTGTTCGGACCCTTGGACCTTACCTTCCCCAACTGCCACTTTGGAGGAAGGGCAAGTGGGTGGAATGGCATTCCCGATTTCTGCAGCTGAGATTGCATATCAGTATGTTGTTGACACTGCAGAGTCTGATCCAGCTCCTCTTTCGCCGGAAGAGTTGGATGGTGATGTGGCTCCGGCTTGGACGCTTACTTCTTCTTCTGCCCAGGATTGTCTAGATACAACTCTTCCATCTAAAGAGGCCATCCTGGAAGCAATGACAGGTATAGAGAGACCGTGGGATGACTTGCATCATCGGTCTTACTTCCTACCCGACTTGAGCGAAGTCGAAGCTAGTTTTCCAAGTCCTCAGTCTCCTGGACCTGTTCACCCAGTCTTGAGCCCCTTAGCACCAGCACAGGTTTATGCTGAAGGGAACATGGCCGTGATCTCTCCGACTATCCCGGTGAACATCTCCAGGAATCCCAACATTATCGAGAACGTTTTCATTGGAGCTGAATGTTCCCGTGAAGAAGTTCAAATCTATACCGAGCTCTTCAAAGAATATAGGGATGTTTTTGCTTGGTCTTATGAGGAAATGCCTGGCATAGACCCATCTATCGTCCAGCATGAGATCAAGACGTATGAAAACGCTAAGCCGGTCAGGCAAAAACTTCGTCCGGTTAATCCTAGGAAGGCAGCAGCTATCAAAGCTGAAGTTGAAAAGCCGCTTAAGGCGGGATTCATTTTCCCAGTTCCTCTGACTGAATGGGTTTCAAACCCCGTTCCTGTTGATAAAAAGCAAGGAACAATTCGAGTGTGCATCGATTTCAGAGACCTGAATAAGGCGTGTCCTAAAGATAATTACCCCACACCCTTCATTGATCAGATTATTGATGAGTGTGTCGGTAACGAAATTTTTTCCTTCATGGACGGTTTTTCTGGTTACAATCAAATTACTATCCGTCCAGAAGATCAACATAAGACCGCATTTATTTGTCCCTGGGGTACGTTTGCATATAAGAAAATGCCTTTTGGTCTTAAAAATGCTGGAGCTACCTTTCAGCGGGTCATGTCTTACGCCTTCCACGACATCAAGAAAATTATCGAGGCATACTTAGATGATCTAGCTGCTCATTCTCGAAAGAGGATGGATCATCCGGGACACCTCCGACAAATATTTGAGAGATGTCGTTTTTATAAAATTCGTTTGAATCCGAACAAGTGCGTTTTCGCGGTAACATCCGGTCGGCTGTTGGGATTTATCGTGTCTAATGAAGGGATAAGGGTAGATCCCTTCAAGGTTGAGGCAATACTTCGGTTGCCTCCCCCGTTTTCAATCCGTCAACTTCAAAGTCTCCAAGGGAAGTCTAACTTTCTTCGGAGGTTTATCGTTAACTATGCTGAGATTACAAAGGGATATATGAGACTGTTGAAGAAAGGAGTCCTTTTTTTTTGGGACGACTATGCTCAACGCTCATTCGATGCCTTGAAAAAGGCATTGACCTCTGCTCCTTTACTGAGTCCACCCGATTATAGCAGAGATTTTCTTTTGTATCTGGCTACAGCAGAATCTACCATTGGTATGGTTCTGGTTCAGGAGGATGATGCTCTTGTCGAGCATGTTATTTACTACCTTAGTCGAGGACTGGTAGGACCTGAACTTCGATACACCCCGATAGAAAAATTAGCCTTAGCAGCAGTCCATGCTGTGCAGCGACTCCGGCATTATATTATTCTTCGCAAAAATTATGTCTTGGCAGCTGCCAATCCATTTCAGTTTGTCCTCAGCAGGCGAGTGATTGGGGGCAAATATAATAGATGGATTGTGATTTTACAAGAATTTGATCTAGAGTTCATGTCTGCCAAATCCAAGAAGTCATTAGTTTTTGCGCAATTGATCTCCGAGTTGCCTTGTGGAGAGGCGATGATCTATGATGAGTCCTTTCCGGACGAACACTTGTTTCTGATCTCTCCACAAGATCCTTGGTATGGGGACATCATTGTATATCTCCAAACTGCGAAGTTTCCCTCTTCTTTTTCGAGAGATGAGCGTCGTAAGCTGCGTCACTTAGCTAAAATTTATCTGATTATTGGTGATGCTTTGTACCGTCGAGGGGTTGATTCAATCCTAAGACGCTGCTTAACTTTCGAAGAAGCCGAGGCTGTGCTCAATGATTCTCACGGTGGAGCTTGTGGGGGTCATTTATCAGGGCTTGCTACAGCCCAAAAGATTTTGCGTGCTGGCTACTTCTGGCCCTCGATTTTCAAAGACTGTATTTAATCGGTCAAGAAGTGTCATCCTTGTCAAGTGTATACTCGAAAAATGCGCGCTCATCCAGCACCGCTTTTTCCAGTCGTTACTGTCGGACCCTTTACAAAGTGGGGTATGGATTATACTACTTGTAACCCGCCTTCGGCAAAAGGTCACAAGTACATTATCATAGCAGTAGACTACTTTACGAAGTGGGTCGAAGCTATGCCTACTTTTGGGAACGATGGTGAGACTGCAGCTCTTTTCTTCTTCAACCAAGTCATCGCTCGGTTCGGTATACCTAGAGAGATTGTCACTGACCATGGCAGTCACTTTCAGAACAGTATGATGGCTGAGCTGGCTCTTAAATTGGGTTTCCGGCAGGAGCATTCATCTCCATATTATCCTCAGGCCAATGGCCAGGTGGAAGCCGTGAATAAGTCCTTGAAGACAATTCTTCAACGGACGATTGATAAAAATAGATCCAACTGGCACATTATGCTATATCCTGCACTCTGGGCATACAGGACGTCAGTTAAAACTGCAACTGGCTTTACTCCGTTTCAGTTAGTCCACGGGGTGGAATCCGTATTTCCCATTGAATGCGAGATTCCTTCCCTTAAACTGGCTGTTGAGCTTCTTCCCGACACTTCTAGTCTGGCAGAGCGGCTTCTTCATCTGGAACATCTTGATGAGCAGCGTCGAGATGCCGCCACGTTGAACGAAGCGCATAAAAACCGAGTCAAAGTCCAGTACGATAAGGCGGTTAAGCCTAGGTTCTTTTCCGAAGGTGACCTTGTTTTGGTCTATGCCCAAGAAAAAGATGCCTTGGGGGCAGGAAAGTTTAAGTCGATGTGGTATGGCCCTTATATCGTCAAAAAGGTCCTTAAGAAAGGAGCGTATACCTTGGTTGACTTTGAAGGAAATGAGTTGTCGGAGCCCCGAAATGGGCTCTATCTGAAGAAGTATTATGCCTAGGCTTTGCCCCGGCATTTTGCTTTGTATATAGTAGTTTTTGTTTTGTACATATCTGTTTGATTTTCGATTTTTTGATGAGATGGTGATGTTTTTGATTTGCTTTGGCAGGTTGTGTTGATGTCATGAGTCATTATGGTTTCGCCGATGGTGCTAGTAGACACACCCGGAACTTAGCTTCCGCGGCTTGGGTGCTTCATTATCCTTCCGGGCAGCTGTTGGTATCAAGAGGGGTCTGCATTGGTCCTGCTTCCAATAACGTAGCAGAATACACTGCAGTCATTCATCTACTCTCGGAGGCAATATCTTTGGGTGTTGATTCGCTGGTAGTTTTCTTGGACTCCCAGCTGGTGGTGTCGCAGTTGAACAACACTTATCGGGTACGAGATCCAGTTTTATTACGATTGTTCTTGAGGGTACGTTTGTTACAAAGGTCATTTCAATTTTTAACATTCATTCATATTCATCGAGCTGACAATTGGTTTGCTGACTCATTGGCTAATCAAGCTTTAGATTGGCATATTAATCATTCAATACAATAAAATCTAATCATCAAAAACATCATACATTTGATACATTTATCACATCACATCAAAATATCGCTGTATATATATCATCAGTATGTCAAAAAACTTTACAAAATCTTGGATCCATCAATGTCGTACAAAACTTGGGCTTATGCCCCATCATGTTCAGTCTCAAAAAATATACAGTCATCCAATATGTAAAAACTATCTACTCCTGAGGACCCTGCCCAGCATTCCTATAGAACATCACTGCAGTGGCCACACGGCGGAACAGTCTAACCCAGTCCCGGGGTACTCCTACAACCCGTCTCTGGACGGCTTCTGGCAAGTCCTCCACAGCAGCCAGAGGGATTTGGTGGGTTAGTCCCTCCAAGTTTCTCTGCACGGCCTGGAGGGTCCTGTCAGAATCCGCTGTCTCTGCTTCACCTCTGCGGCGCTTGTGACGTGCTAGGCCCTCAGGACGCACTGGTCCAACATCTGAAACATGATCATTTTTTATTTTGTCAGTCATTATGAATCCAATCCAAAAACATGTTTGTTTTTCATTTTTCATACATATTTGAAAAATCCAAAAAAAATCATATAAGTTAAAATTTTTGAGGAAAAACTTACCGACTGCTCCCCATGCTGCACCGGGTGGAAGTACTAGATCTGGATCTCCTCGGAAATCCATCCCGGCATAGGGGTAGTCATCTACTGCGA